>WWNC01000011.1:22495000-22785000 GCA_011125475.1 Melanerpes aurifrons
TTCATTCCCTTTCTTCCCTGGGCTGCGATTCCAGCTCAGCATGTGGAGCTCTGCCATTGCCAGCAGAGGCAGCTGGAAGTCTCTGCCATTCTGTTCCTGTCCCTCTTGTGGTCTCTCTTCACCTTCTTTTACAAGCTGTGTGGTTGGCAAGTTCACCCAGCAGCCTGACTCTGGGGCTGTGAATCCCTCTGGACAGCCACTGCAAGCCTCTTGCTGCCCACAATGGGACACTTGCAATCTGCAAGGGCTTAGTTTAGATTCATTTGGGAAACTTCCTCTGCTCTGAGAGCTCAGTGGTAACTCTGTCCTGCCATCTGCATCTCCAGGGCTCTTTCTGAGGGACACATTCAGGCTGAAGGTCAAAAGGTTCCTGATTCTAGTCACAGATTTGAGCTTGGTCTGCACAGCCAGGGAAATACCAAAAGCAACACGTTTGGGGCACCCCAGACTTGTGTTTCCTCCCTGAGACCTCTTCATGGAGCAGCTTCCCTTGGCACTGATGCACATTCACACCACCACTCAGAACCACAGACTGCTGGGGGCTGGAAGGGACCTCTGGAGATCATGAAGTCCAAGCCCCCTGCTGACACAGGTCCTGCTAGATCAGGTTGCCCAGCTTGCTGCCACCCAGCTCTCAGCCTGCCCCTGGGCTGCCCCTGCCTGCTCTGGAGCACAGGCATAGCCAGCTCAGGGCTGCCCTGAGAGCCTGTAGGGCATTTCTGTGGCTGCCTAGGTGCTGGCTGGAGCAGCTCACAAAGACCTTTGCAGGCCATGGGCCTTGCTCCAGGCAAAATCAGCCAGGTATTAGCTGTAGGTCACCCATGAGCCTTCTCCAGAGCATGTTTAATGACCTGCATAAGGAGCCAGCTGGAGCTCTGTGGTCAGCATTTCAGTATCACTAAGGTTGGAAGAGACCTCAAAGATCACTGGACTGAGAACCAGGATGGGAGAGGGGTCTGACCCCAGCATCACGACCTGAGCAGTGCAGAGTCTGGCCCTGGGGCTGAGCAAGGCCATCTGCTTTCCAGCTGCGGGCTGGGGATGCCCAGGGAGAGCCCCAAAACTGCCTGCCCTGTCCCTCAGCATGCCCAGAGCCCTGCTGGCCAAAGGCCTGGTGCACAGCAGGATGGCATCTGCCACGGCTGGGGCTGCTGACCACTGAAGGAGGCAGAGAGGCAGCCAAGCAGCCATGGGTCCCACTTGCAGGGCGGGGAGGGACCCCCTGGAGAGGCCATGGAGCAGGGGAAGCCAGGTTCTGCACCCCTACAAGTCCAGGAGATGTGTCCCACGGAGCCACAGGCAGCCAGAGCAGGGTGGGCCCCATGGCAGTGCCACCAGCACAGCCTCTCACAGCTTCCCTGCTGCAATAGGGCAGAACTCTGTGTCCCCAGGGAGAGCCCCAAGGAAAGCCCCCAGCAGACACCCCTCCCCCCAGCACCTTGTCTCCTCCTTGCTTAACCCAGGCAGAGGATTCCCCAGAGCTTCACTCTTCTGCACTTCCCCAGAGCTGCTGCAGCCCAGCTCAGCTGCTGCAGCCAGACTGACCTCCTCTGCCCCTTCAGCACCTCTGCACATCAGCCACCAAGGAGCAGCCTCCTCAGCTGCAGCTGGCAGGGGTGGCCAGAGGCTCTTAGGAGAGTGCAGAGTGAAAGCAGCTATGCCATCTGAGCTCAGTGCCTCAAGAGGACACTGCCAGGCTCCACCAGCAGGCCGTGAGCCCTGACCACACTCAGTGAGAACTTTCCCTGCTGCTCAAGAAACAGCAACTGTGACCTGGGAGCCTCAGAGCAATAGAAGAAGCAGAAGCAGAGCTCAGCTGCCCCCTCTCTTGTCCCAGGAGGTTCCCTCCACAGATGGGGTCCCTCAGAGCCGTGCCAGCAGCTGTTGCTCCTCATTAGGCTGCAGCCATTGAACAATCCCTCTCTAATTGGCATTGTTTGCTAAAAATAACCTCCTCCTGCTCAGTGAAACAGAGCCAGGGAAGACACAGCTCCCCCAGGGCCTGGGCTCCCCAGCAGCCCAGCTGCCCTGCTGCAGGGTTGCAGTTGTGCTGCAGCAGTGCCCAAGCTGCTGCTGGCAGGGCCGAGCAGAGTGCTTCCCGAGCTGGGTGAGCTCCTCCCCACCAGGGCTGCAGCTCCTCCAGGTGCCAGCTCTGGCACAACCTGTGCCACAGCTGCCTCGGCAGGAGGCTGTGAGCACCAGCACAGCCTTGCTCCCTCTCTACCCCAGGGTTTGGGTCCATCCTGGGGGGGTCCTGCAGCTCCCTGCAGCTCCAACAGCAGAGCGTGGTCCTGGGCACCCAGCGCACAGGCTCTGCTCTCCAAACCAGGGGAGGAAGGCAGAGAGCAAACTTCTGATGCTGAATTCTCCAAAACTAACTATAAATGGTAAAAACTCAAAGTCTTGCTTTCTCTGGAGGTTTTCAAGCAAAATAACCCCAGAACAGCAACTTTGCCTGGGATGGGAAAACATTCCTCTATTTCGACATCATCTTGGTCCCTTTTTATCATAGGGATAAAGTATCTTTTATCTGGACATCATGCATCAGGCTGCAGAGTGAGTCATGGAGTGAACCCATCCCAGGGAGCCAACCAGCTGGGCCTTGCTGGGGACTGGCAGGCTCTAAGTGTCACCCTCGCTGAACAGGGCCATCAGCAGGCAGCTCTGCTGGGGCTGGAGCAGCAGAACCTGTGGCTGTCACCTCCCAGCCGCTCACATGAAGCTGCTGGAGGGCTTGGGCACGGCCCAGATCCCCTGAGTGAACCTTTCTCACACCTACTTAATTCAGCAGAGCTGCAGAGCTGCTGGCTCTGCTGCAGCCTTGGTCCCAGGGGCTGATGTGCAGGCAGGTGGGAGCTGCTGCAGGCTGATGGCTCTGGCAGCCAGCGCTGAGCAGAGCTGCCCTCTGAAGCCTGCTGGGGCTCCTCCTGCTCAGTGTCAAACGTTCAGCAGAGGGTCTCAGGGCTGCAAGACTCCAGGAGATGTCTGCACTGCTGCTGTGGGACAGCAGCCCTTGTACAGGCTGCAGAGATGTGCCTCAAATGTGAGCAAGCAGGAGGGAAGCCTCAGTCTTCATTCCAAGGTCCTGCAGCTGGGTCAGGCCAACCCCAGGCACAGATCCAGGCTGGGTGCAGCATGGGTTGAGAGCAGCCCTGAAGAAGGAGGCTTGGGGGTGCTGGGTGCTGAGCAGCTCCCCAGGAGCCAGCAGTGCCTCCTGCAGCCCTCAGGCAGCTGTGTGCTGGCTGCAGCCAGAGCAGGGTGGGCAGAGGGCAGCAGAGGGGATTCTGCCCCTGGGCTCTGCTCTGCTCAGACCTCACCTCCAATCCTGCCTCCAGCTCTGCTGTCCCCAGCAGCAGAAGGACTCAGAGCTGCTGGAGAGAGTGCAGAGGAGGCCACAAAGATGCTGCCAGGGCTGGAGCAGCTCTGCTGGGAGCACAGGCTGAGGGAGCTGGGGCTGTGCAGCCTGCAGAGGAGAAGGCTCCAGGGGCACCTCAGAGCTGCCTGGCAGTGCCTGAAGGCATCCTGCAGGAAGGCTGCAGAGAGACTTTCCCTGAGGGTGTCTGAGACAGGCCAGGGGGAATGGTTTGGAGCTGAGGCAGAGCAGGGTTAGAGTGGAGCTGAGGAAGAAGTTCTGCAGTGTGAGGGTGGTGAGGCTCTGGCACAAGCTGCCCAGGGAGGCTGTGGCTGTGCCCTGCCTGGAGGTGTTCCAGGCCAGGCTGGATGAGGCCTTGAGCAGCCTGTGCTGGTGGGAGGTGTCCCTGCCTAGGGCAGGGGGCTGGAGGAGATGAGCTCTGAGGTCCCTTCCAGCCTGAGCCCTTCTAGGATTCTATGAATCCTTCCTGGATTGCTTCAGACCCATGCTGCAGAGCCACCCTTGGGGCTGCTGTGTCCAGCATTTGTTCATCTGTCTTGGCAGGCACAGGGACAGGGACATCCATGCATCGTGGTGTCTCTGGCCAGGCTCTGTCTGTCAGGATCTAGCCTCCAGACAAGCCCATGGCTGTCCTTAGAAGGTCAGAGCCAAGAGAGGCAGCACAGCTTCCCAGATGGGGATGGACAGCAGCTGCCCCTCCAGGAGCTCAGCTCACCACACCAGGGAACAGGGGTGGGAGCAGTCCTCCCCTGGCCAGGCAGAGCCCCTGCAGCACCTCGTGGGCAGCAGGCTGCCAGCTGGGCACTGAACTGCCCTGGAGATGGAGAAGGACTTTGCTGCAGGTGGGTGACTTCCACCCTGGGAGTGATGCAGAGCTGACACTAAGTGTCCCCCAGTGTCATGCCCATCACCTGAAGATCCATTCTGCCCTCCTTCCCTTCCTGGACCCCATCAGCAGGAGGCACTGGCACATCTGCAAGGGACAAAGCACTCTTGTGGGTGGGAAATTCAGCTCTGCTCAAGCTTTCCTGCCCAGTGCTTTCCAGGAACCAAGCTGTCCCTGCAGGCATTGGGGGGCTAAAGGTGCCCATTATGGGGAGAGGGCAGAGCACCACCTGCCCCAGGAGTGCCACTCTGCACCCCATGGGGCCAGGCCAGGAAGGAAACAGACCTGCTCCCTGTTTCCATGTCATGGAATCATAGAATGGGTTGAGTTGGAAGGGGCCTCCAAAGCTCCTCCAGTCCAACCCCTGCACTCAGCAGGGACATCCTCCCCTGGAGCAGGTTGCTCAGAGCCCTGTCCAGCCTCATCTGGAATAGCTCCAGGGATGGAGCCTCAACCACCTCCCTGGGCAGCCTGCTCCAGTGCTCCAGCAGCCTCCTGGTGCAGAACTTGTTCCTCACAGCCAATCTAAAACTGCTCTGCTCTGGTTTGAAGCCATTGCCCTGGTCCTGACCCTGCAGGCCTTTGGGAACAGTCTCTCTCCAGCCTTCCTGCAGCCTCCTTCAGGTACTGGCAGGCTGCTGTTAGGTCTCCCTGTAGCCTCCTCCTCTCCAGGCTGAACACCCCCAGCTCCCTCAGCCTGTCCTCACAGCAGAGCTGCTCCAACCCCCTGAGCATTCTCATGTCCCTCTCCTGGACCCTCTCCACCAGCTCCAGGTCCTTCCTGTATTGAGGACTCCACACTTGGACACAGTGCTGCTCCAGGTGAGATCTCAGCAGAGCAGAGCAAAGTGGCAGTCTCTCCTCTCTGGCTCTGTTGTTACTGTCCTGTAAAACTCTGCTGTTAGCCACAGAGCAGTGGAGGAGGTGAGAAAAGGAAGAGATTTGCTGCTAGCTGCAGATGGATCCAGCCACCCACAGATGGGTCTGGGGGCTCACAGCAGGAATGGGCTCTCCTCACCCAAAAGCAGCTTTCCAGAGCTTCTAGAGATGGCAGTGAGCTGCCTTTGGCTGCCAGATGGGAGGAGGATTGTGGGGAAGGCTGTGGGTCAGGGCTGGAGGGCAGCAAGGTCTGCTCTGACTGCAGACCGGGAGCTGGCCACAGCTCAGCACTGCCCAGGTGTCTCACTCGGGGACCTTGCAGTGCTGCAGGGGATGCAACGTGCCCCAGCTCCTCCCTAGCGTCTGCTCAGAGGGGTCTCCGCCGCCCAGGGCCCTCTCCCAGCCCTCCCTCGGCTGCCGCAAAGCCGCAGGATTAAGCCTCAAAGGTGGAAGCCGCAGGAAGGGCTTTGAGAGCAGGAGCCCAGGAATGTGACAGCGTTTTTCCAGGGCTGCTTCTTCTCAAGCCTGCTCACCAGCAGCCCTGGGTTGTGCAACTTTGCCTCGGAGCCCTCCAGCTGCTGCAGGCAGCCAGGACACCCCTGTGCTACAGCAGGCTGAGAAGTGTGCCCTGCAGGGCTGGCAGGGCTGCAGCGTGCCCAGCCCAGGAGCCCCCACTCACTGCTGCAGCACAGAGCTGTGTGCTCACCCCCTGTGCTCAGCACTGCTCAGGCCACACCCTGAGTCCTGTGGCCAGTTCTGGGCTCCTCAGGTTAAGAAGGACATTGAGAGACTTGAACATGTCCAGAGAAGGGCAACAAAGCTGGGGAGGGGTCTGGAGCACAGCCCTGGGAGGAGAGGCTGAGGGAGCTGGGCTTGCTTAGCCTGGAGAAGAGGAGGCTCAGGGGAGACCTTCTTGCTCTCTGCAACTCCCTGCAGGGAGGTTGGAGCCAGCTGGGGGTTGGTCTCTTCTGCCAGGCAAGCAGCAGCGGAACAAGAGGACACAGTCTCAAGCTGTGCCAGGGGAGGTTTAGGCTGGAGGTGAGGAGAAAGTTCTTCCCAGCAAGAGAGATTGGCCCTGGGGATGTGCTGCCCAGGGAGGTGGTGGAGTCCCCATCCCTGGAGGTGGGTAGGAAGAGCCTGGATGAGGCCCTTGGTGCCATGGTTGAGTTGATCAGATGGTGCTGGGTGAGAGGTTGGACTGGATGATCTCAAAGGCCATTTCCAGCCTGGTGAATTGTGCATTGTGTGAGGGCAGGTGCTGAAGCCCCTGTGGACTGAGAGCACAGCCTAACCCCATGTCAGGGCCTGGGCAGCCGCTCTGATGAGTGCAGCCTGCAGTAGCTGCATGGATCTGGAGTCCCTGAGCCTGAGCAGATGACTCATTTTGCCACAGGGTCTCCTTCCACCTCTCTGCTACCACCTCAGCAGCTGCAGGAGAGGTGGTGCCACACGGAGGGCAGACCTCAGGCTGAGGCTGGAACAAAACAGCATGGGGAGAAAGATGCTCCCAGAGAGCTCCTCCCCACATGCCTGGTGCTCAGGAGCTTCAGGACCAGATAGAATCACAGCTTTCAGCTTTAAAGATCTCAGGTTTGCTGTCTGGCCCCATGTTCAACGTGGGACTGGGCTGCAGGAGGGAGGAGGCTACCTCCATCTTAGCTCTGGTGCAGGGGATCTGCCCCAGCTGCATGAGAATCCTGCTCTCAGAGAGAACATCTTGATGCCTCCCCTCCAGACAGGAGGGGAATGATGCTGCAGAGGGAACCAAACAGCCTCTCTGCAGGCTCAGAGACCCCCTGCAGAAAATGCAGCCCAGCCTGGGTGCTGGGTGGGAGGCCTGGGCCTGCAGCTCTCCCTGTGCTGCTCAGCAGCATTCCCATTTCTCACCCTGGGCATCATCACCAGCAGCCTGCAGGCAGCAGCCTGCAAACCTCTAGAGGGAAGGTGGCAGCTCAGCTGCCCTGCAGCTCTGCAGGGTTGGCTTCCCTTTGCCCTGCAGCCCCAGCAGCAGTGCCCCCAGGGCTCCCTGTGGCTGCTGCTGAGCCAGCAGCTCCAGCAGGGTCACATCAGCTTTGCTCCTGCAGGGCTGCTGCTCTCACACTCACCCAGGGCAAGAGCTCTGCCAGCCCTCAGAGTGCAGACCATGAGCAGCTGTGCTGAGCATTCTGTGTTCTCCTGGCCCTAGGGTGACCACACACAAGTGCAGGACAGCTCAGCACCACAGCCATCATCTGAGGTCAGTAACCTCTGGCCTTGCACAGAACCCCAGAATTGTGGGGTGGGAAGGGACCTCTGGAGATCATCTATCCAGTCCCTGCTCCAGCAGAGCACCCACAGCAGCTTGCCCAGCACCACAATGCCCAGGGGGGGTTGGAAGCTCTCCACCCCAGGAGACTCCACAACCTCTCTGGGCAGCCTGCTCCAGGCCTCCAGCACCCTCACAACAAACAACTTTCTCCTCCTGCTCACATCCAACCTCCTGCCTGCCACTCTGTGCCCACTGCCCCTTGTGCTGGCCCTGGGCACCACTCAGCAGAGCCTGGCCCCAGCCTCTTGCCCCCCACAGCTCCTTTAGCTCTTGCTGAGCATTGCTCAGCTGCCCTCTGGGGCTGCTCTTCTGCAGGCTCTCAGCCCCAGGGCTCTCAGCCTTTGCTGCTCCCAGAGCTGCTCCAGGCCCCTCAGCAGCTTTGCAGCCTGCCCTGGACTCTCTCCAGCAGTTCCCTGTCCCTCTGGAGCTGGGGAGCCCAGCACTGGCCCCAGGGCTCCAGATGTGGCCTCCACAGGGCAGAGTGTAGAGGGAGGAGAACTCCCCTTGCCCTGTTTCCCTTACTCCATGCACACGAGGGGACATTGCTGGCTGGAACTTGTCCAGCAGGACTTGCAGGTCATTCTCTGCAGAGCTGCTTTCCCACCCCCTGCACTAGTAGGACACCTGTGCCAGTGCCTGCAGGCCAGGGCATCAGTGCCAGGGTACACAGCAGAGCCCAGCCCTGGGCAGGAGTCACCTGCTGGGTGTCTGTGGCGCCCAGCACCAGACTGGGTGGCAGAGCCCAGCCCAGTGCTCCCAGCCAGCCCAGCCCAGCCCAGCCCAGCCTCCTGAGGCTGCCCCAGGCTGGCCTGGCTTTTATTTTTAGCCTTCCTTATCGCTGAGCAGGCAGCTGCCAGCTGCTGCCCTCGGAGCCATGCAGGAGAGGCAATAGATGCTGGCAGCAGCCCTGCTGGCAGCACAGCCCAGGGCTGCTCACCAGGACAGCGTGGGGCTCACTGCCCTCAGCTCTGGGCAGCAGGCTGCAGCCAGGCAGCCCTGGGCACAAGCAGGTGGGCTTCCATCAGCACCCTCAGCAAGTTTGCTGATGACACCAAGCTGTGTGGTGCAGCAGACAGCTGGAGGGAAGGGATCCATCCAGAGGGACCTGGACAGGCTGGAGAGGTGGGCACAAGCCAACCTCAGGAGGTTCAACAAGACCAAGGGCAGGGTCCTGCAGGGTCCTGCAGCTGGGTGGAGGCAATCCCAGGCACAAATCCAGGCTGGGCAGGGACTGGCTGGAAAGCAGCCCTGAGGAGAGAGACTTGGGGGTGCTGGGGGAGGAGAAGCTCACCAGGAGCTCTCAGTGTGCACTTGCAGCCCAGAAAGCCAACCAGAGCCTGGGCTGCATCAGGAGAAGTGTAGCCAGCAGGGCAAGGGAGGTGATCCTCCCCCTCTGCTCAGCCCTGGGGAGACCCCACCTGGAGTCCTGCCTCCAGTTCTGGAGCCCTATTACAAGAGGGATCTGGAGGTGCTGGAAGGTGTCCAGAGCAGGGCCAGGAGGATGATCAGAGGGCTGGAGCTGCTCTCCTGTGAGGACAGACTGAAGGAGTTGGGGCTGTTCAGTCTGCAGAAGAGAAGGCTCCCAGGTGACCTCATTGTGGCCTTCCAGGATCTGAAGGGGGCTACAGGAAGGCTGGGGAGGGACTGCTCAGGATCTCAGGCAGTGATAGGACTAGGGGGAATGGAATGAAGCTGGAGGTGGGGAGATTGAGGCTGGAGGGGAGGAGGAAGTTCTTACCCATGAGAGTGGTGAAGCCCTGGAATGGGTTGTCCAGGGAGGTGATTGGGGCCCTGTCCCTGGAGGTGTTTAAGCCCAGGCTGGATGAGGCTGTGGCCAGGCTGATCTAGTGTGGGGTGTCCCTGCCCATGGCAGGGGGGTTGGAACTAGATGATCCTTGTGGTCCCTTCCAACCCTGACTGTTGCTGTGATACTATGATACTATCCTCATCCTAGCCACAGGCAGCACTTCCCACCTGTGGGACCCTCTTTGGGCTCTGCTGCAGACCCCCTGGAGGGTTTGGCTTACCCTAAAAGTGTCACAGCAAAACCCTCCCCAGGTGAAGGGGAGGGCACCCAGGCCACAGCCCACCCTCAGCCAGGAGCAGAGTTGTCTCCATAGCTGACTGATGGTGTGAATTTCCACCCAGCTGAGGGAAGCAGAGCCCCAGGCAGGCAGGAGAGGAAGGTCAGGGTCGCCGGCAGGAGCAGGGCTCACTGCTGAGAGTGCAGTGGGGCTCTCCTGGTGTCCAGGGGCTGTCAGCACAGAACAGGGATGGGAGAGGCAGAAAGTCCAGGCTGCAGCTGGAGCAAGCTGCCACCTCTAGGCAGATGAGTGCTGCAGCCTGGCCAGAGAGCAGAGGCTAAAGGTGCTCTGCAAATAGCTGTGATGGCAGAGGAAGGAGGTGCAGCAGGGAGGTGACCTGGATCACAGCTCAGCAGGCAGGAGCTGGCCCTGAGCTTGGAGGAAGGTAGGAGGTGAACAAGAGCCCAAACCTGCCTGAGGGTCCACGGTACCCAGAGGTGGCAAACAGCAGCTGAGCAGCAGCCAGCAAGTCCCTGACCCCATTCCCTCTCTCTGCCTGAGCCTTTGTCAGCAGCAGCTTTCCACTGCCCTGTCCACAGGGCTAAAGGAAAACACTGCTGGGGACACAGGAGCAGCTCTGCCTCTGCTCTGCAGGAGCTGAGAAGCAGAGAGAGGAGGAGAAAGCACACAGATTCTTGCACTCCACAGCATCCTGCCTTCCCCCATGCTCTATGCCTTGGCCTTTCCACCTCTGCCGGGCAGGGCATGGGATGGGAGAGGGCAAGGAAGCAGGGCAGATGCAGCACACTGCTGGCAAAGCTCCCAGGGTGAGGAAGGTAGGGCTGGGGTGCAGCTGGAGGCTTGGCTCCTCGAGGAACCACTGCAGACTCTGCAGCACGACCCTCACCCCCTAGCTCAGGTATCAAAGATGCGCCTTGTGGTGGGGAGCCCAGCTACATCCAGGCAGCAGCTCTCCCCCACCATGGGGTCTCTAACCACTCAGAAAACCCAGCAGGATGCTCTCTGGGTGCTGAGAGCCCCCGGGGCTGCTGCTGGGAAGTGCCACGACCTACAGGGTGCTCTGGTGGGCTGTGGATGCTGTTCAGGGTTCATGTTTTGTTCCTGTCACTAAGAGCAGCCCTGTCATCAGCAGTGCTTGAACTGCAGACAGCTGTGATGGGACTGAGCCCACAGCAGGAGCCAGCAGCAAGCAGCAGTCCTCTCCAGCCCGGCTGGGGTGAGCCCTTCTCAGGCAGCTCAGCCTGCCCTTTGGAGCAGCCCTGCAAAGCAGAAAGGGTCTTTGAATGGTGAGTGCTGAAGGTGCCAACATGCAGCTCGCCTGCTGCCGGGTTCCTGCCCGCTTGCCAGGCTGCCTGTCTCACAGACGGGACCCAGCCCTGCTCCCGCTGCCGCAGCACGCCGGCCGGGCCCGCGGGAGGCTGCCGCCATCCGCAGCGCTCCCGGAGCCCTGTCTCCCCAGCCTCCAGCTCCCCTGCTCTCAGCTCCCTCCCTTCCAGGTGTGTCTCTGCCAGAAAAGATTTGGGATCTGTGGCAAATGCTGTGTGAGTGCCCTTGGCCCCCTCCACCGATCCCCAGCCCCAGCAGAGCGACTGTTTGCTCGCCTGGTGCAAGTTTATCCTGGAAGCCCTCGCTGATACTCAGCCACTTTCGTCACTTGAGTCTCCGCAGACCCTCTGCCAGTTCAGGTGGGGTTCTCACTTCTCCCTCTCCCCTCAGCTCTCAGCTCTGCTGGGGCCAAGTCGGGGAGATGCCTGGCTCCCAGCCACACATCAAGAGTGGTATCAGATCTGGATCCCTGACTCTCTGTTTTATGGGGAGAAGTTTGGCAGCAGCTGGGCCGCTCAGGCTGCCTGCTCAGACCTCTCCCCTGGGCTGGGCTTCCCAGGCCGTCCCTGCACCAGCAGAGGAGACCAAGCCAGAGGCACCTCCTGGGGAGATTTCACCCCAGACAACAGCCTTTGACCCCATGTGAGCAGAACACCACTGGGAGTGCTGTACCAGGAGGGGACAGTCAGAGCCAGCTCCTGCCCAGCTCCTCAGCCTTCCCTGCTGGCAGCCATGGGAATGGACTTTCAGCATCTTCTCCATAGGTCTTCAGTGAGACCTTCTCTCAAACTTGTGGTGAGGCTCTCCTCATGCAGGTCCTCTCCACTCCTGGGGGATTTTTGGCTAATATCCCCATCACAAATCTTATTTAAGGTCACCAAGAATACTACAGAAGCATAGAAGAGACCTTCAAATCCTCAGCACCAACCTTGAACCAGCTCTGCCAGGGCACCACTAAACCACAGCCCTCAGCACCACATCTCCAGGGCCTTGAACCCCTCCAGAGAAGGGGATTCCACCAGTGCCCTGGGCAGCCTGGGCCAAGGCTTGACAGCCCTTCTGGGGAGAAGAAAACCACCTCACAGTGTGTTGTGCTCACACCAGGCCAAGCCCTGGGGCCCTTCAGGCTTACACCATCAGGCAGAAACACCAGCAGGTGACACAGGTCTGTCTTCCACCCTGTCCTGCTTGCTTGCCACAGCTTGTGGACATAGCCCTGCTTTTCAGCACAGGGACACCCCACAGGGGAATCTCCTCTGCTCACCAGCCTTCCCTGAGGCACTGCTCTCTCCCCAAGCAGCCCTCTCTCAGGAACTGACATTTTCCTGCTGCCCAGCAAATGCCAGAGCACACAGCTCTTAGTTCAGGTCATTAGGAGCAGTCACAGCAGTCATAACCATTAGGCCACAAGTCCTTAAAACTCCTGCCTGTTGAAGGAGAGGTGGAAGGGGCAGAGCAGCAGGAGCCAGGACGGACCCCTGTGCACTGTGCACTTAGAACAAAGTCTGCATCAGCATCCTGCACCTGGGCCAGGGCAGTCCCAAGGACAAACCCAGGCTGGGTGAGCAACACTGCAGAGAAGGACTTGGGGGTGCTGATGGATGAGGCACTTGATATGAGCCAGCAATGTGTACTGGCAGCCAAAAAACCCCAACCACATCCTGGGCTGCTTCTCCAGCAGTGGGGCCAGCAGGGCAAGGGGGCAGATGCTGCCCCTCTGCTCTGTTAGATCCCCTCAGCTAGATCCAGCTAGATCCAGCTCTGGAGCCACCAACACAAGAAGGAATTGTTGGAGAGGGTCCAGAGGAGGGTCACAAAGATGATCAGAGGGCTGCAGAACCTCTGCCACAGGGACAGGCTGGGAGAGTTGGGGCTGCTCAGCCTGGAGAAGAGAAGGCTCCAGGGAGACCTCAGAGCAGCCTTCCAGTAGCTGAAGAGCTCCAGGAGAGCTGGGGAGGGACTCTGGACAAGGGCTGGACATCTCTTGCTGAATGTTCTGAGCAGATTTTGTCTTTCTTAGTGAGAAACCAGGCAGCATCTGCCCAGTGCTGCAGGGCAGAGAGCCTCCAATCACTCAGAGGCATCTCCCCAACGAGAGAGAGCTGCTGTCCCCAGCCACACATCTGAGCAAAGGCAATTCTGGTTAAATCCCTGAGAGGCCTGGGCAATGCCATGGACACACAGCCCAGGTGAGCCTGCTGCCACCTGAAACACTCCTGAAAATCCCTGCAGGCACCTGGCATCCATGGACTCCTCACAGAGGAAACATGGAATCACAGAATGCTTTGGGCTGGTAAAGGCCTCCAAGATCACCAACCCAGCCCCACCATGGCCACCAAACCATGGCCCCAGGAGCCATGGCCACAGCTTGCTGCAACACCTCCAGCCATGGGGACTCCACCACCTCCCTGGGCAGCCTCTGCCACTCCCTGACCACTCTGGCAGCAAATTATTTTTTCCTTCCTCTCCAACCCAACCCTTCCCTGGCACAATTCCTCTCCTTCTCTCACCTGAGACTGGGAAGCAGAGCCCAAGCTCCACCTGGCTCCAGCCTCCTCCCAAGGAGCTGCAGAGAGCAATGAGGTCTCCCTCAGCCTCCTCTGCTCCAGGCTCAACACCCCCAGGTCTCTCAGCTGCTTCTCCCCAGCCCTGTTCTTCAGACCCTTCCCCAGCCTACCCAGTGCCCAGCCCAGGGGCACCATCCCTGCCCTGCTCCTGCTGCCCACAGCATTGCTGCTCCAGGCCAGGCTGCTGGTGGCCTTCTTGCCCACCTGGGCACTGCTGGCTCATCTTCAGCCACTGCTGAGCAGCAGCCCCAGGTCCTTTTCTGCCAGGCACCTTTCAAGCAGTCAAAGAACTAATGGAATGTTCCTGTTCCTTTTTATTTAGGGTTAAGGTTTTGGTTTTTGTGGCCAAGGCATCAGAATGCTGGTGGGAAGGGACCTCTGGAGAGACTCCTCCAGATTCTCACTTGTCCATGCAGTGTAGATGGAATCAGAGAGGACCAAGCAGTGGATGGCCTTGCACAGTGCCATCCCCAGGCACTGGAGGCAGCAGGGAGCTCTCCCCTGTGAGATCTAGGCTGCTGGCAAGAGGATGGGAGACAACCCCTGGGGCACAAGGTAGGCAGAGAACAGCACTGGCTTTGCCCAAGGAGTTCCTGTTCTTCTCAAGCATCCCCAGAAGGCTAAGAAGGCAAAGGACCAGGGCACCTCCTGCTCTTCCTGGAGGAGGATGAGCAGCCCCAGCTCAAGGGCATCTCCTGGGGTGATGGCTGTGCTCACCCATGGATCTTGCCAGCAGGTGGAAGCCAGCCACAGCATGGCTCCACAGTGGCCACCAGAAACAAGAGTGGGATGGCCAGGAGGCCACAGCAGCTGTAGGCAATGGGTTCAGGAAAACAGATCCCAAAAGAGCCTCAGGTCAGCCCAGCCTGAGGTCTCCTGATCTGCAGTGGCAGAGGAGGAGTGCAGGAGCCAGCAGCAGGGTCTGCAGAGATCCCTATGGGTTGTTTGCCCTTGGAGCCTGTCCCCTCGGGTGGGATGTGCTGCCCACCTGCCCCTGCAGACTGGCACATTTTGGTGAGCCAGCCAAGCCACAGCCCAGGACGTGGGCTTGAAGCAGGCTGGTGACCCTTTCTAAGCCTGCTGGCACCACAGGTGTCTCTTCCCAGGTGGTCTTAGAGACCAAAGGGTGACCTCCGGGTCACGTTCCTGGCTGCAGCCTGGCCATTGGCCCCAGTGCCCCGCAGCCCTTGCAGAGCAGAGGGGCTCAGCCGGCTCTGGGGAGCAGGGGTGGCCGTCACAGCCTCTGTGCCCCATCTGCGCCGTCCCCAGCAGGGCAGGGTGCCCCCACGGCCGCCTCGCTGGCGTTCGTGTCCCGAGGGCCTGGCAGCCCCTCGGGCTGCTGCCGGCGGCTCCGTGCGCTCCGTGCCCGCTGGCTGAAAGCGCTGCGGGCGCCGCCGGCCGCAGCAACGCGCTCCGCAGGCTCCGTGCCTCCGGAGGAGCCCTCGAGTTCCCCGGTGCCTCCCCGCCCTCCGCAGCGCCCTGAGGGACGAGCTGCTGCCAGCCTGCCTGCCTGGGGGGGCTGCTCGGTGCCAGCTGCTCCCACCCCGGGGGGCAGCAGAGCCCCGAGCCGCAGGGGAGCAGCGAGGCTGGGAACGCACCCCCGGAGCCGGTGGGAAGCAAAGCGCTGAGCGAACGAGCGGCGGCCAAGCCGCTGCAGCCCCCTGAGCCCTGCGCGCAGCGCAGGCAGGTTCCGGGGTCCCCGCGCAGGGCAGGGCGCAGTGAAGGGCTGCCACAGCCGGGGCACGCCTGGCCGGGCACCCTGCCACCCTCCACTGCTCTTGCAGTTGAGAGAGCCCTTGTGGGGTGTGTGAGCAGGGGGCTCCTCGTTTGAGACGGGGCTGCCCCTGCTGCAGCCAGCCTGGGAAGGGGCCCAGAGCAGCAGCATGGGCTCAGCCACAGCCCCTCCCGGGGTGCTGCCACCCTAAGCCATCCTGCCAGGCTTAGGGAGTGGAAACCACATCACCTGGCTTCTGGTTTCATTTTCATTCCCCTCCCAGTATGACCCCAGAGCTGGACCCTTTGAGCAAGGAGGTGGCCATGCTTGTTGTGCTTGAAGCCACTCCGTGGCACTGGAAACATCGCTGGGGAACACCAGCAACAGAGCAAGGCACCAGCAGGACCTCACCCAGAGCAAGAGACCCACCCAGTCCATGATGTTTGCCCAAAAATGAAAGAGGGGAAGGGGAAGGGGAAGGGGAAGGGGAAGGGGAAGGGGAAGGGGAAGGGGAAGGGGAAGGGGAAGGGGAAGGGGAAGGGAAGGGGAAGGGGAAGGGGAAGGGGAAGTTACATATGGGGAGCTTCCATCTGAATCAGATTGAACATCTTCACAGAACCACACAACTGTTGAGGCTGGAAGAGCCCTCTGAGCTCATCCAGCCCAGCCCCCCCCCCCCCAGCTCACAAAGCCACCCCTGCTGCTGAGCCACTGCCACTGCACCACAGCCCTCAGCACCACAGCCACACAGCTCTGAGACCCCTCCAGGGATGGGGACTCCACCACCTCCCTGGGCAGCCTGGGCCAGGCCTTCATAACCCTTTTGGGGAAGAAATTCTTCCTCGTGTCCAACCTAAACCTCCCCTCAGCTTGAGGCTGTTTCCTCTTGTTCTGTTGCTCATTACTAGGGAGCAGAGCCCAACCCCCACCACCCTCCTTGCAGGGAGCTGCAGACAGCAATGAGGTCTCCCCTCAGCCTCCTCTTCTCCAGATTGACCAACCCCAGTTCCCTCAGCTGCTCCTCACAAGAGCTGTGCTCCAGGCCCTTGGCTGGTTTCATTACCCTTCTCTGGTCATGCTGCAGCTCCTCAATGTCTTTCTTGGGGTGAGGGACCCAGAGCTGCCCCCACTGACCACAGCAGCCCTTTAAAGCTCCCTCACTGCTGGTCTTCTACTGAGAAGTGCCCCTGATCAACCCCTTGCAGTCAGGTGAAGTCAGCTGGGTGCAGAGCTGAGCCCTGCTGCACTGCACACCTTTCCCAGCCCAGGGAAAGCCTCTTGGCCTGAGAAGCAGGTGATGAGGAAGAGGAGGCTGAAGACCAAACTGCAGCCCAGGACAAGAGGATCCCATGGTGGGTGACCCAATACATGGCAGCTGCCTTTCACAGGACCTGCAGCCTCCTGCCCAGCACCCTGCTGAGCCCAGACAGTGCAACCACCCTGTGCCTTCCTGGGGAGGACATGAGCCTGGGTGAGGGCTGAGTCCTGACACTGGCACCACTGGTGGCACGAGGCCTGGGGGGCTGGCAGGCATCTGTCCCAGGCACAGCTTGAGCTCTTGGTCATAGCATCCAGGGCAAATGAAACCTGTGAAACACTTCACCTCTGTGCCTCCATCTGCAGGGAGGAAGGCTGGGGGCCTGCAGCAGAACTCCACTGCCAGGGGAAGCATGCTAGCTGCTGTCCTGGAGCATGGCACAGCCCCAGGGGTGAAACAGGAGTTTGCCTACTACTGGCTAGAGGCTGGGGCCAGGCTCTGCACAGTGGTGCCCAGGGCCAGCACGAGGGGCAGTGGGCACAGAGTGGCAGCCAGGAGGCTGCATCTGAGCAGGAGGAGAAAGTTGTTTGTTGTGAGGGTGCTGGAGGCCTGGAGCAGGCTGCCCAGAGAGGTTGTGGAGTCTCCTGGTGTGGAGAGCTTCCAACCCCCCCGGGCACTGTGCTCCTGGGCAAGCTGCTGGGGGTGCCCTTGCCTTAGAGTGGGGCATGGACTGGGTGATTCCAATGTCCTTTATGGCCCCCACCCTGCTGGGATCCTGTGACAAGCATTGCCACAGCACACCCAGCTCTGCCCAGTGCTGCTTCATTGCTGGGGGTGGATCCCATCCCACAGCAGCCCCCTCCACCCTCTCCTGCTGTCCCTGAGCACCACACAAAGCCACCAGAGCTGAGGTTTACTGCACACACTGGGTCAGAACAGAGTGGCTGTGGAGCATGGCACCTCTGGAGCATGGCACCTCTGGAGCATGGTACCTCTGGAGCATGGTACCTCTGGAGCATGGTACCTGTCTCATCTCAGCTTGGCAGAGTCAGCTGTCAGCCCATCATATCCCAGAGTGGTTTGGGCTGGGAGGGAGCTGGGACAGCAGGGACACCTTCCACTAGATCCGGTTGCTCCAAGCCCTGCCCTACCTGACCTGGACTGTTTCCATTGGTGACCACTGCCATGTCTGCCATGGCACCCCAGGGCATGGCAACCCCCAGCCCCAGGGAGCACAAGAGGAGGCACCAGAGGCATCTGTGCCAGAACCTCCCCCCAGGGGCCTGCACACCTTTGTCCCGGAGCGTGGCGATGCTCGTGGCTGGGGGCAATACATCCAGCTGGAGCTTCATGCTCCAGCCCTGCCCAGGGCAGAAGGCTCCCTGGCAGTACCACTGCCTGCCACCTGGCATCACCAGGGCGATGGTGCAAGGCAGCTGTGAGTCCCTGGGCAGCAGATAATGCTCTCTGCTGGAGTTCAACCTGGAGGAGCATTGGCCCCATTAATCAGGCTGGAGAAGGGGATGCCAGAGAGTCTGCCAGAGAGTCTGTCTGCTCTGCTCTGAGCACAGTTACGTGACCCAGGGCTGTGGGGAGAGGGAGAGAGCCTCAGCAGGCCTGCTGCTCCCAGGAGTGGGGCTCACATGCAATGGCTCTTGTCTAGGGTCAGTCAAAAGCAGGATGAGGGCTGTGGCTCTCCCCTCTGCTCTGCTCTCCTGAGACCTTGCCTGGAGCAGTGATCCCAGCTCTGGTGCCCCCCAGCACAAGAAGGACCTGGAGCTGCTGGGGAGGGTCAGGAGGAGGCCACCAAGGGTGATCAGAGAGCTGCAGAACCTCTGCTACAGGGACAGGCTGGGAGAGCTGGGGCTGTGCAGCCTGCAGAAGAGAAGGCTCCAGGGAGACCTCAGAGCAGCCTTCCAGGACCTGAAGGGCTCCAGGAGAGCTGGGGAGGGACTCTGGACAAGGGCTGGGAGTGCCAGGATGAGGAACAATGGCTTTGAGCTGGGAGAGGGGAGACTGAGAGTGGAGAGGAGGAAGAAATTGTTGGCAGTGAGGGTGGGGAGAGCCTGGCACAGGCTGCCCAGGGAGGCTGTGGCTGTGCCCTGCCTGGAGGGGTTCCAGGCCAGGCTGGCTGAGGCCTTGAGCAGCCTGTGCTGGTGGGAGGTGTCCCTGCCCAGGGCAGGGGGCTGGAGCTGGATGAGCTTTATGGTCCCTTCAACCCAAAGCATTCTGTGCCTATGAATCAAGAAACTTCTGGCTGTGGGGTTCCAGAGAGTTCAGAGTGACTGTGTCCCTGCAGCTGTGCCCCAAGGGAGCTGCCACCCCATGGAATGCTCAGGGTCCCTCATTGGAGCTGGTGGTCAGGAGCTGGCAAGTGCCAGTGGCATGGAGGAGCCTCTGTGATAGGGTTCCCAAGCTTCTCTGTCCTCAGGACTCAAAGCCCCACTGCTGCTGAGCCCCAGGGCCAAGCTCTTGGTGGAGTGGCTGAGGAAGGAATGTCCTCTATGGCCAGGTGGATGAAACCTCATGGGACATGGGGAAGGAAAGCCATGAGGAAGCATCCCTCAGACAAACCCTGCCCTTAGAAGTGTGTGTGAGCCCTGCTGCTCTCCTCAGGGTAGGAAACAAGAGGGCAGAAGGCTGGGAGCCTGGAGAGAAGCCTGCCTGTGCTGACTTGGGCTCTGGGAGAATGAACAGAGGTCCAAGAGTCTGGAGAAACCCAGGAGCAGTCCTGGGCTTTCATCCCTGCAGGCAAGCAGGAGTGGCTGCAGCCACCAGCAGCACCAGGGCAGGAGGCAGAGCTCTCTGGCGGGCAGAGGAAAGGATCTGGGCAGAAACCTGCACTGCACTCTGAACACTGAGCCCAGTGGGGCAGGCCAGGGACAGGCAGGGCTGCTTCCAGCAAGGAGGCTTCAGCTCAGGCCTGGGGACCTCATGGCCCAGACACTGCAGACAGGATGGAAGAATCAGCAAATGAAAGTCCCTGGCCTGCTCTGCAGAGGTCAGAGCAGATGATTCCTACTGTCCTTGAGAGCCAACAAATGTCTCTGCAGATACTGAGCAGAGGAATGAAGAAGTGACTGGAGACATGATCACAGAGGAGCTCCTGCCAGCCTCCAGGGGCAGTGTGCCAGGGCTGGGGAGAGCAGGGGCTGCAAGAGCTCAGCCTACCCTGGGGTCTAGGCCAGAGGAGGGCTGAGGGAAAGCACAATGTTCATCAAGGCTCACCCCAACCCAAGTGCCCTGATCAGGGGCACTCCTCTCCTGCCTGTAGAATCACAGAGAGGATTTGCTTGTAAGAGACCTTTAAGATCATTTCAGTGAGAGCTCTGAGTCACCTGCAAGTCTCTGGGCCAGCAGAGCCCCATCCCCAGGCTCGAGTGGGCTGTCCACTCTTTGCTCCACTTGCTTTGCTGTGGGTGTCAGGCAGGGCAGTGCCTGCAGTGGCCTCTCCAGCTGTGTCCACCACCAACTGCCTTCTCAAAGCAGCCTGCTCACCAGCCATGGGGTGCAGCCACTCTGGGCCTGCCTCTTCCCCACATGCACAGTCTGAGATGAGAAACAGGCAGCAGCCCCAGGGAAGGTGCAGAGCGAGGTCTGGTAGCCTCTGCCCAGCTGATCTTCACTCACTCCCCACAGGAGTGCCTGAGCTCTCCACCACACTCATGCTCTTTGGCTGCTGGACCAGCACACACTGACCAGCAGGACTGCACAGAATCCCCAAACCCCAGCAGGGAGAGGCTGGAAGGGAGCTCTGGAGCTCACCCAGTCCAAGCCCTGCTCCAGCAGGGCACCCGCAGCAGCTTGCCCAGCACCACAATGCCCAGGGGGGGTTGGAAGCTCTCCACACCAGCAGACTCCACAACCTCTCTGGGCAGCCTGCTCCAGGCCTCCAGCACCCTCACAACAAACAACTTTCTCCTCCTGCTCAGATCCAACCTCTTGGCTGCCACTCTGGGCCCAATGCCCCTTGTGCTGGCCCTGAGCACCACTCAGCAGAGCCTGGCCCCAGCCTCTTGCCCCCCACAGCTCCTTTAGCTCTTGCTGAGCATTGCTCAGCTGCCCTCTGGGGCTGCTCTTCTGCAGGCTCTCAGCCCCAGGGCTCTCAGCCTTTGCTGCTGCCAGAGCTGCTCCAGGCCCCTCAGCAGCTTTGCAGCCTGCCCTGGACTCTCTCCAGCAGTTCCCTGTCCCTCTGCAGCTGGGGAGCCCAACACTGCACCCAGGGCTCCAGAGGAGGACTCCCTAGGGCAGATCCTGCTCCTGCCAGCTCCCCCAGTCCCTCCTGCAGTTAGAGGCAGTGGTCACCCCCAGCACCTTTACTCTGATTGAGGACTGTGGGACCTGTTTCTGGGATGAAGCCCTGCCCTGGGCTGGGTAACTCCCGAGGGCCCTTCCAGCTGCAGGCATCCCCTGCGGAATGAGTCACCAGCGCCGGCTCAAAGGTTTTTGTCAATGAGATGTGGTGCTTGGGGCACCAGCATCCCAGTTTCAGAAGGAAATGCAGACTTCCTAGAGAAATAATTAAGGAGAGGAAGCTGGGCTTCCAGTGGAGCCTGAGCAGCCCCAGGGTGAGCGCAGAGTTTCTCACTGCAGCTGCCAAAAGCCAAAGCAGC
Source organism: Melanerpes aurifrons (assembly GCA_011125475.1). NCBI lineage: Eukaryota > Metazoa > Chordata > Aves > Piciformes > Picidae > Melanerpes > Melanerpes aurifrons. Next base: position 22,515,970 of record WWNC01000011.1, read on the forward strand.
TCTGGACTGAGCGTCTGCCTCCCCGGCTGCCGGGGGGGACCGTGCCCTCCCTCCTCCCGCTGCTGCCCTCCAGGCAGGCCTCATTCTCTTCAGATTAGTCTATATTTTGAGGGGGATAAACAACAATAAAAATAAATCAAATAACAAGCAGACCACAAAGCCCTTCAGAAACCCAACCTCTGTCAGGAACAGTTTCCATTTCCCAGTTGCCTGACCCTAGAGCCTCTGCCAAGCATCACCCAGAGCCAGTGGTTTAGTTTCTTTCCCTGCCAAGCAAAATGACAATAAAGGGAACATTTAAAGTGAAGCTCTGCTCTGAAAATATATCTGCCTCAGCCTGAAAGGGCTCAGCTCCACGGGGCTGAAAGCAATTATGAGGCAAATCAGTTGGGAGGAGGAATCTAATCAGAACAATGTGGCTGCTGAGTGGGAATTGTTGAAAAGCATTTTGCACAGCGCCCCAAAACCACAATCCCACACTGCAGAGAGGCAGAGGAGAAGGGGGGGGGTGCAAAAAGACAGCTCTGGCTTGTGAGGGAAGTGAAGACAACTGTGAAAAATAAGAACCCCATATAGAACTCAAGAAAGTGGAAACCAGCAGTAATGAGGGAGAAGTGAGGAGCTGTAGAGAGCTGATAAGGAAAGCCAAGAGCTGAGGGCAATGTGTGGGCTGCAAACCTGCAGCTGATGGGAAGCAGCTCCTGCCAACATCAAAGCAGCAGATGCAGCTCGGATGGAGCCCTGGGTTGGGTCACTCTGGTCTCTGGGTGGCTGCAGGAGCACTGACAGCAAGGCAGGACAGCTCACCTGTGCTGCACCAGGCACTGGGAAACTTCCAGGTACTGCAAAAGCTTTGAGGCTGCTGCAGGCTTGGAGCAGGCTGCCCTGAGAGGCTGTGGAGTCTCCTTCTCTGGAGAGCTTCCAGCCCCCCCTGGCCATTGTGATCTGCTGTGGGTGTCCTGCTGGAGCAGGGGCTTGGGCTGGATGGTCACAGAATCATACCTTGGGTTCATTTGCATATGTTTAAATGAATTAGGCACATACTAATGCTGAAGCTAGCACCCAGACATGGAGGTCTGTGGTGACAGGTTGGACTCGATGATCTTTGAGGTCTCTTCCAACCTTAGTGACACTGAATACTGAATTAAATGGTTTGGGCTGGAAGGGACCTCCACAGCTCCTCCAGTCCAACCCCTGCACTCAGCAGGGACATCCTCCCCTGGATCAACCTGCCCAGGGCCCTGTCCAGCCTCACCTGGAATGTCTCCAGGGATGGAGCCTCAACCACCTCCCTGGGCAACCTGCTGCAGTGCTCCAGCAGCCTCCTGGTGCAGAGCTTGTTCCTCCCATCCAATCTCCAGTTCCTCATACCCAATCTGAATTAACTGCTCTCCAGCTGCCAGCAGGCTGGGATTCTGTGGCAGGGCTGTCACCCTGGCACCAGCTCTGGGCAGTCACCTCCCAGAGCTGCTGTGGCATGCAGCAGACCGAAAGAAAAGAAATAGAGAACCCTGGAATTGTTTTGGTTGGAAGAGACCCTCAGGATCATGGCTGTGATTCATGCTAATTGCTGCAGACTTATGGAAACCAGAAGATGCCACAGGAAGATTCCTCTTTCCCCTGAAATGAGAAGTCTGATTGATAAAGTTCCTGCTGGTGGTGTGAGGCTCTTAGTGCTCTGCAAGGCAGTGACTGCCTGGGTGCTGCCTGACAGCTTGATGGAGGGGCTGGAACAGCAGCCAGCCGACATGGCACATCTTAGATGGATTAAAAGCTGGCTGGGTGAGGTGTCTGAGCTGGGATCCTCGCTGGGAACTCCTCACCCAGCAGGGGTTTATTTAGTGCAGATCCCCAGGGGTCAGCTCTTGGCCCTGAGCTGTCCAACGTTTTTATCAATGATCTGAAGAACAACAACAACAACAAAGTAAATCATCTGGGGTAGGGCTTGCTGCTGACACCGAGCTGGTGAGACCAGCCAGCAGAGGAGGGGCCAGAGCACTGCTGCACAATGGCCTGAGCTGCAGGTAGCCGGCAGCTGGGCACGGGCAGGTTGGTGCCACAGCCAAAGCTGGGGTGGTGGGTTGGAATTTGCCCCCCAGCATTAACTTTGGCAGGGCAGCTCAGCTGGAAGCAAATGAAGCTGTGCTTACAGGCAGGACTACAGCCTGCAATGGAGTGCAAGGAATACACCCAGGCCTTACAACAGCTGCAGGTATCTGCACCTAATGAACAGCACAGGAAAGCCCTGGCCAAGGACCAGGGGAAGCTACCAGCCTCTCCCTCTCTGCCACCCCCTACCCCCCTGTACAAAAGGGAGAAGAGACAGAAGCAGGGAAGTTAATACCAAAATAACACAGCCAAGGTCGAGCAGAAGCAAGGTAGGATCTCACCCCAGAGGGAGAGGAGAGGGAGAGGGAGAGGGAGAGGGAGAGGGAGAGGGAGAGGGAGAGGGAGAGGGAGAGGGAGAGGGAGAGGGGAGAGGGAGAGGGAGAGGGAGAGGGAGAGGGAGAGGAGATATTGCCTTGCAGTTGGGTGTCTGTGCCCACCCAGCACCTGCTCCTGGGCCTCATCCTGCATCAGGATGCTGAGAGACTGAGGGAAAAGCTATGAAGATCATAGAATCATTAAGGCTGGAAAAGACCTCTGAGATCATCCAGTCCAAGCTGCTGCCCAACACCTCCATGACCACCAGAGCATGTCCCAGAGTGCCACATCTATTAGTTTCTTGAAAAGCTCCAGGCATGGGGACTCCACCACCTCCCTGGGCAGCCTCTGCCACTCCCTGACCACTCTGGAAGCAGACAAATTTCTCCTCCTCTCCAACCTCAGCCTCCCCTGGCACAATTTCAGGCCATTTCCTCTCCTATCACCGGAGCCTAGGGAGCAGAGACCAAGCCCCCCTGGCTGCAGACTCCTCTCAGGGAGCTGCAGAGAGCAATGAGGCCTCCCTCAGCCTCCTCTTCTTCAGACTGAACAATCTCAGCTCCCTCAGCCTCTCCTCACAAGACCTCAAAGCTTTCCAAACCCCTCCCCAGCTTTGTTGCCCTAAGCTGATGAAGTAGAACCAGCCCTGCAGTGAGAGACCTCCGGAGCTCAATCCATTCCACTTGACAAACCCCAGGGGCTGGGCACCACAGGGATTTGCCCACAGAAGACTCCCCAGCCTCACAGGCAGAGTTTTACTCTGATCCAAAGTCTCAAACCTGAGGCTGGGCACACTGAGAGAGGAGATTTGTCATCCTGCTGAGTGGCACAGCAGCACAGGAGCTAACCACAGGAGCAACTCCCCAGGCTGTGTGGGAATCCTCACCTTTAGCAGGTGATAGCTCACACTTCCTTATGCAGCCACAGGATCCCAGAATCCCAGCATGGGGTGGGGTGGGGTGTTGGGGGGTGGGAAGGGACCTTTGGGCATCATCCAGGCCACCCCCCCTGCTCAAACAGCAGCAGCCAGGGCAGGGCACACAGGAACACACCCAGGGGGGGTTGGAAGCTCTCCACCCCAGGAGACTCCACAACCTCTCTGGGCAGCCTGCTCCAGGCCTCCAGCACCCTCACACCAAACAACTTTCTCCTGCTGCTCAGATCCAACCTCCTGCCTGCCACTCTGTGCCCACTGCCCCTTGTCCTATCCCTTGGCACCACAGGAAAACATCTGCTCCACAGTGGCTCAACCCCAGCTGTTCAGTTGCCATCTGACATCCTCTCCCACCTCCTCCCTCCCTCCCTCTCCAGCCTGCCACCTTCCTGCCCCCTTCCCAGCTGCTCACATCAGCTTTGGTTCTGCAGCTTCCCCAACCCTTCCTGCCCCTTCCTCCATCATGTGGAGAGCACTGAGCTGCCACCTGGCCAGGCCATGAGGGCTCCTCTGGGTGCCTCAGCATGGAACAGCTGCTGACAGCCATAGAATCAACCAGGTTGGAAAAGACCTCAGAGATCATCAAGTCCAACCTGTAACCTAACACCCAGCACCTCCTGACAGCTAAACCATGGCTCTAAGTGCCACATTCAATACTTCTTTGAACACCTCCAGGGATGGGGACTCCACCACCTCCCTGGGCAGCACACTCCAGCGGCCAGTTCCTCTTTCTGGGAAGAACTTTCTCCTCACCCCCAGCCTAAACCTCCCCTGGCACAGCTTGAGACTGTGTCCTCTTGTTCTGGTGCTGGCTGCCTGGGAGAAGAGCCCAACCCCCACTTGGCTACAACCTCCCTTCAGGGAGTTGAAGAGAGCAATGAGGTCTCCCCTGAGCCTCCTCTTCTCCAGGCTGAGCAACCCCAGCTCCCTCAGCCTCTCCCCAGCCTCGTTGCCCTTCTCTGGACACATTCAAGTTGTTCACAGAGGTCTTTCTAGAAGCTCTGACCTCTCAAAACTGACAAGGATGGGAGGCAGCCTGTGTTGGGCTCAGAGTGCTCCTGGGTGACCAGGTACAACCTCTGTGGTCAGTGGTGTCCAGGAAGCAATTTGCCCTGCACTCAGGAGATGTCCAACTGCAGGAGGCAGTGGCCCAGGTCTGCTGGCTCCCTGCACAGCTCTGCCCACAGGAACTCTGAGGTACTTTCAGTGCCTTGGAGCCAGGAGGGCTCTGCCCAGCAAGTGGAACTCTCTGCATCCTCTTGACAATGAAGGCAGTTCCAGGAGGTGTAAGGACTGCAGAGCCAGGGTTCCCCCTTGTGCAGAGCACAGCATAGAGATGGTTGCAGAAAGAAGCACAACTGTGGCCACAGAGAGCCAAATGTTTCTTGCTTCCTTTCATCAGAACACTCAGAAGGCTTTGGAGCTGCTGGGAGAAGGTGGATTGCAGTAAAGCCAACCTGAGGAGAGGTCACAATGCACAGCATGCAACAAGGCAGAGGATGAGGGGAGAAGAGCCAGCTCCTGGAGCTCTGCATGCACATTCACAGAGTGGGTTGGGTTGGAAGGGGCCTCAGAGACCATCCAGCTCGAACACCCTGCCCTGGGCAGGGACACCTCCCACCAGCACAGGCTGCTCAGGGTCTCAGCCAGCCTGGCCTGGAACACCTCCAGGCAGGGGACAGCTACAGCCTCCCTGGGCAGCCTGTGCCAGGCTCTCCCCACCCTCACTGCCAACAATTTCTTCCTCCTCTCCACTCTCAGTCTCTCCTCTCCCAGCTCAAAGCCATTGTTCCTCATCCTGGCACTCCCAGCCCTTGTCCAGAGTCCCTCCCCAGCTCTCCTGGAGCCCTTCAGGCACTGCAAGGCTGCTCTGAGGTCTCCCTGGAGCCTTCTCTTCTCCAGCCCTTCTCTGTTTGCCCTTCTCTGCTTGCCCAAGTCCCCTCTCCTGCTGCCCACCTGCCTGCATCCCTGGGCCCTCCTCTCCCTGCCCGGGCAGAGCCCAGGCCCCACCGCAGCCCCGGCTGCCATCGCTCCGCAGCGGCAGAGCGGTTTGGCTTTGCTGCCTGTGTGCCAACATCCAGCATGTTTTACAAGTGACCTGCAAGGAATGTGTGTCACTGCAGATGAGACACAGCCCCGCAGGAGACAGAGCCCAGCTGCTGTGTTTAACAGGCTCTCACCCAGCGGCTGGGCAGAAGGGCGAGGGGGAGGCACCGGCAGCGCCGGCTCCGCTGCCTTCGCTGGGGAATCAACTCCCTCCTCCTGCCAGCCTTCTGCAGAGGGTCAGAAGATGTCCTGACAGCAGCAGCGTGCACAGAGAACGTGGCCACACGCTGAGCAAACACTCTGGACAGCCTCAGGAGCAGATCAAGATGCCGGAGGGGCTGCGCTCCACCTGCGCAGCCTCCTGCGCTGAGCTCATCCTTAGCAAGCTCTGCAGGCTGCAGACAGTGAAATTTGCCCATGACAAAGGGCTGGGGAGGGGGCAGCCAGAGCCCACCTGCTGCAGTGGGACAGCCCCGGAGCAGGCAATGCTGGGCAGCAGACAGCACCAAGAGCAGTGCCCGGGTGAAGATCCCCAGCAGAAGAGCCTGCAGGGGCTGGCCGTCAGCTCAGAGCACAGCCCCAGGGCTCTTGGCACATCCTGCTCCTCTCCAAAGAGCTGCTGCCTCCCACCCCAGGCTCAGACATCCCTTATCTCTTCCTCTGGCTGTGAGCACCAGGCCTCGGTGCACTCTTTGTGTCCTGGCTTTCAGGAGTGCCTTGTGCTCCAGCAGCGCTGCCCTGGCAGGAGCAGGTCACCCTCTGCCCCCAGAGCTGGGCCAAAGGCTGCTCCCCATCTGCCCCTGCCTGTGCCACAGTCCTGCCCTTTGACCAGGTGCTGTGTGCAGGACCTGTACACCCAGCCCTGTCTGCTCCCTGTGTGCAGCCCACACAGAGCCACAGAATGGGTTGGTTGCAGAAGCCCTCTGGGATCATCCAGTCCAGCACCAACCCAGCACCACCATGGCCACCAAACCATGGCCACCAAACCATGGCCCCAAACCATGGCCCCAAACCATGGCCACCAAACCATGGCCCCAAACCATGGCCCCAAACCATGGCCACCAAACCATGGCCCCAACCCACAGCCCCAAACCATGGCCCCAAACCACGGACCCAAACCATGGACCCAAACCATGGCCCCAAACCATGGCCACCAAACCATGGCCCCAACCCACGGCCCCAAACCATGGCCCCAAACCATGGCCCCAAACCATGGCCCCAAACCACGGCCCCAACCCACGGCCCCAAACCATGGCCCCAAACCACGGCCCCAAACCATGGCCCCAAACCATGGCCCCAAACCATGGCCACCAAACCATGGCCCCAACCCACGGCCCCAAACCATGGCCCCAAACCATGGCCACCAAACCATGGCCCCAACCCACGGCCCCAAACCATGGCCCCAAACCATGGCCCCAAACCACGGCCCCAAACCACGGCCCCAAACCATGGCCCCAAACCATGGCCCCAAACCATGGCCCCCAAACCATGGCCCCAAACCACGGCCCCAAACCATGGCCCCAAACCATGGCCACCAAACCAGGGCCCCAAACCACGGCCCCAAACCACGGCCCCAAACCATGGCCCCAAACCATGGCCCCAAACCATGGCCACCAAACCAGGGCCCCAAACCATGGCCCCAAACCATGGCCCCAGGAGCCATGGCCACAGCTTGCTGGAACACCTCCAGGCATGGGGACTCCACCACCTCCCTGGGCAGCCTCTGCCACTCCCTGACCACTCTGGCACCAAAGAAATTTTCCCTCCACTCCAACCTCAGCCTCCCCTGGAACAGTTTCAGGACATTTCCTCTCCTCTCACCTGAGCCTAGGGAGCAGAGCCCAACCCCCACCTGGCTGCAGCCTCCTCTCAGGGAGCTGCAGAGAGCAATGAGGTCTCCCTCAGCCTCCTCTGCTCCAGGCTCAACATCCCCAGCTCCCTCAGCTGCTCCTCCCCAGCCCTGCTCTCCAGCCCCTTCCCCAGCTCTGTTACCCTTCTCTGGCCCTGCTCTAGCCCTCAATGTCCTTGGAGTGAGAGGACCCAAACTGAACCCAGCATTCAAGTTGTGGCCTCAGCAGTGCCCAGCCCAGGGGCACCATCCCTGCCCTGCTCCTGCTGCCCACAGCATTGCTGATTCATGAGGCAGAGCCTGCTGATGCCTCTCCCAAGTCAAGACTGGTGGGAGGTGTCTCATATGGGATACAGCAGCAGCTTTGGGCCACTGCTGCCCCTCAGCCCTCTGCTTCTGCTGTTCTGCTGTTCCAGGCTCTGCAGAGCTGGCCTGGAGTCTGGGGTAGCAGAGTTTCCTCAGGAGGAAGCCAGTGCTGCTGCTTGAGGTGATAGATGTTCTTAGTGTCCTTCATGTTCCAACTAAGGACTCTGGTTAGGAGCCTCTCTGAGAGGCCCTGTGTCCAGCTTCCACTGCCACACAGCCCTGCAGATGAAGGATGACAGCAGGGCAGAGCTCCAGGATGGGGTGGAGAGTTCTGTGCAGCAACAACATCCAACCTCTTGTGCCCTGGGAGGCCCTGGTGGCTCCACAGCCACTGGGTGCTACGTGGACATGAGACAGAACCTCCCATGAGGGCACTCAAGCAGCTGCACTGAGGAGGGTAAAGGAGTTGTGCGCCTTCTCCATGGCTGCCTTGAGCTGCACTGCTAAAGGGAGGAGCAGATCCTGCTCCTGCAGGGAAGCACCACAGTGGGATGAGGATGCACAGCCCTGGGAGCCCTGCCTGCAGGGCTTGGGAGGGGAGCCTGGTGAGGCACAGACCTGGAGGCAGCTTGCAGCAAAGAGCCAGAGAACAGAGCAGAGGCTTGGGGAGGGGAAAGCCACAGCACAAGGAACGTGCCAGGTTCAAATGCCATCTGCAGGATCATCCCTGTCATCTGAGCTCCATCCAGCACAATCCCAGAATCTCAGCACCACAGGGGTTGGGAGGGACCTCTGGAGGTCACCCAGTCCAAGCCCCTGCCCTTGCTTTGCTGTGGGTGCCAGACAGGGCAGTGTCTGCAGTGGTCTCTCCAGCTCTAGCCACCACCAACTGGCCTGATGCCCCCTGCCCAGCTGATCTTCACTCACTCCCCACAGGAGTGCCTGAGCTCTCCACCACACTCATGCTCTTTGGCTGCTGGACCAGCACACACTGACCAGCAGGACTGCACAGAATCCCCAAACCCCAGCAGGGAGAGGCTGCAAGGGAGCTCTGGAGTTCACCCAGCCCAGTCCCTGCTCCAGCAGGGCACCCACAGCAGCTTGCCCAGCAGCACAATGCCCAGGGGGGGTTGGAAGCTCTCCACCCCAGGAGACTCCACAACCTCTCTGGGCAGCCTGCTCCAGGCCTCCAGCACCCTCACAACAAACAACTTTCTCCTCCTGCTCACATCCAACCTCCTGCCTGCCACTCTGTGCCCACTGCCCCTTGTGCTGGCCCTGGGCACCACTCAGCAGAGCCTGGCCCCAGCCTCTTGCCCCCCACAGCTCCTTTAGCTCTTGCTGAGCATTGCTCAGCTGCCCTCTGGGGCTGCTCTTCTGCAGGCTCTCAGCCCCAGGGCTCTCAGCCTTTGCTGCTGCCAGAGCTGCTCCAGGCCCCTCAGCAGCTTTGCAGCCTGCCCTGGACTCTCTCCAGCAGTTCCCTGTCCCTCTGCAGCTGGGGAGCCAGCACTGGACTGCAGACATGCCCTCACTAGGGTAATGCAGAGTGGCCCTGCTGGCCACACTCTTCTTCATGTATCCCAGGAGGGCATTTGCCTCTTGGCCATGAGGGCACATTGCTGGCTCCCTGCAGGGAGCAGCAGGCCTGGCAGTGCTGACAGCTCAGCACTCCACCAGCCCTTTACAGCCACTTCTGCCCTTGGTGGGGACCCCACAGTGGGAGCAGGCCTGGGAAGCCTGTGTGGTGCAGGGCCAGGGGGCTGTGCATGGAGAGGGGCAAGCTGGGGGGTAGGAGCAGCCTGCCAGCTGTGGGGCTGGGTACAGCATGCAGAAGCAGCTCCTGGGTGGCAGTGACAGCAGTGGTGGAGGAACCTGAACACTCTTTGCTGAGCAGAAAAAAGACCTCAGAGGGTTTGCAGAGGGCTCCTCTGAGCTGGAGCTAGCATCTTTGGGAGGCTGTTTGGCAGCCTTTGCCAGGTCTCTGGGGACTTGATGTTCATCAGCCTGCTGCAGAGCAGAGCTGAGCCTCTTTTGGGAGGGAAAAGACTTTCCCAGGAACAGTTCCTGAGCTGAGAGCAGATCCCACACAGCACCACCACCCTGCTCAGCTGCCAGTGCCTGTTGCTGTCCCTCACACCATGAGATGAGCTGCTGGACCCACAGCAGGCCTGCTGCTGCTGCTGGTTAAGCAGAGTCCACATGCCCTGTCCAGCAGCTGGCTGGTCCATGGCAAACTCGAGGAGGTGCCCTGCCCTGCCAGGCCTTCTCCTCTGGTGTGCTTTGATTTATCACTGGAGCCTGCAGAGCAGATAGGGAGCATCATGCACAGACGTGTGCTGGAGCTGGCTCCACACCCAGCTGGCTGCCTGTGTTCTGCTGCAGCTCTTCCATCCCCAGGTCCTTCTGTGTTTCAGCAAGCCCCTCTGGGAATGCCTCAAAACAGCCTCCCATAGAGAAACAGAGAATTGTTTGGGTTGGAAAAGCCTTTTAAGATCATCCAGGACCAAGCACCAACCCAGCCCCACCATGGCCACCAAACCCTGGCCCCAGGAGCCGTGGCCACAGCTTGCTGGAACACCTCCAGGTATGGGGACTCCACCACCTCCCTGGGTAGCCTCTGCCACTCCCTGACCACTCTGGCAGCAAAGAAATTTGTCTTCATCTCCAGCCTAAGCCTCCCCTGGCACAATTTCAGGCCATTTCCTCTCCCTCTATCACCTGAGGTCCTCTTAAGCAAAGCCCTCTGGGGCAGAAGATGAGGAACCCCCCTGGGCACATGCTCAGCACTGGCAACACTGCAGAGTTCTGAAGGGGGTCGACACAGAGCTGTTGTGGGTCCCACATCTGCACTGTGTAGCTCCTGGCACCCCAAGGTCTCCTGCTGCCTGCAGTCGGCAATGTTGGGGCAGGCCCAGAGGAGAGCAGGAGCTGGTGGAGGTTGGGGTGCAGCAGTCCCTGGCCAGCATGAGGGCTGGGTGGGAAAGCCTTCTCATTTCAGCCTTTTAGTCTCTTAATCTCCTTCCCAGCTCGGCAAAGACATCTCTGGGTCCCTCAGCACACATCTGCAGCTCACCATGGCTGCCCCTTTGGGTGACACCAGGAATCACGTTGCACAATGTGCTGGGCAAACCTCCCAGCAAAGACAAAGCTGCTGGGGGGTGGCTGTTCTTCATTAGGCAGAGCTCTGTCTGCAGGGGACAAGCTTCTCCCACATGCTGCACCTCCAGGTGCTGGCTCCCACTGCCAACCTTGCAGCAGAGCCCACACCCAGTGCTCAGAGAGAGGGCACGGGGGGGAGCATGTGGCTGCCACACTTTCACAATGAGGTCCAGAGCCAGAGGTCCCCAGGGACAGCTGATAAGCCTCCTGCATCTGTTCCAGCAGTGCCTGCCTGAGCAGGGTGCATTTTTGGCTTGAGGTTGGGACATAAATCAATCTGAGTCAGAGAACCCTGCCCTGGTGCTTCTCCAGGGCAGTGCCAACAGCAGCACACTGGTGGGTGCTGTGTGCCTGGGGCACGTTGCAGGAGGGACAGAGGCAGGGCCCAGGAGCAGCCAGACAAAGGCTATTCTGCCTTGGGGATCATCTGCCAAGCACCAGTGGGGGAAGAGGACAGCCCTGAGAGCAGGATTACCCTTGTGCTCCATCAGCCCAGGCAGAGGAGTGTGCTGGCCAGGAAGCCACCTGCAGCACACACACAGCAGAGCTCCCACCTGAGCTTCCCAGCTTAACACATTAGCACCTGGTGAGCAGCACCAGCTGGCAGGGCAGGAGGTAACCACAGCAGGTGGTGGGGAGGCCACACACATAAACCCCCAGTTGTGACATCAGGACAGCTTGGGGCCATGCAGGCACAAACACACAGCTGGAAGGTGCCAAAGGAACCTCATCCGATGGTTGGTCCCACCTGTGACCCCTCCACGTCCACAGCTGCCCCTGCAAGCCAGCAGCCCCCACGCCCTGGCAGCAGGCTGGAGCTGGAGAGCAGAGTCTGCACCTTGCAGCCTATTCCCCAGGCATGAACTGGTGCTTGGACAGGGCTACAACCTCTGCCCTTTCCTTGCACTGTGGGCTCTGTGACTGAAAAGCAGGTAGGGGCTGGCCAGAAGGAAGGACAAGGATGGAGGGTCCCTCTCTCTGCTTCTCCTGTGAAGCCACCCCTCCTGCTCAAAACATCTGTGCCTGTTTCAAGGCAAGCAGCAGGTGAAAGGCTGAGAACCACCAGCTAGGGTGAAGTGAAAGATTGGCCACCAGGGAGATGGCAGCAGCCCTACCTCCAGACTGCAAGGCTGGCAGAGGCATCTGGGGCCACAGGGGCTCAGGGGTGCTTAGAGTGGCAGTCCTGAACAGCAGTGCCTACTCCACCTGTGCAGCTGATGTCTGATCTGGGCCATCTCAAAGCAGAGATGTTTCTAGAACAGACACTGCAGACTCAGCAGGAAAGCTGCTGTGCTTGGAGCACCTCAGCCAAAACCATGAGGAACCTGTCCCCTTCCAGAAGGATCCTGCCTCCAGCTCACCACAACAGCTGCCTCCTGAACAGCAAGGAGCTGGACACTATGACCCAGTGTGCTCTTTCTCCTGTGTCCCAGATATAAGCTCACAGCTCCTCTCCAGCCTTCCCACACAGGGGCTCAAGGTTGGACACAGGCTCCACAGCTGACACCTGAATGCAAGACATCTGCTGGCTCCCCGTCCCAAGGGTAGGCACATGTCCTCCAGGAGACTCTTGCAGGGAGGCTGGCAGGAGAGGTGGGCTCTGGGGGAGTTTCTTAAAGACCCTCTGGGAGTCTGGCAAGTGCAGGAAACTCAAGGCCTGATGGCTTTTGAGGGGCTGGAGAAGGCCAGGTTGCTTCATGGAGGAGTGAGGGGACAAAGCAGGCAGAGGAGTCAACGGCTCAGCACTGGTGCCTCTAGCTCTCCACAGGCGTAAAGATAGGATTGGTTCTCCACAGGCATGAGGGATGGGATTGGTTCTCCAGAGGCATGAAGGATGGGATTGGTTCTCCAGAGACAGAAAGATAGGATTGGTTCTCCAGAGGCATAAAGATAGGATTGGTTCTCCAGAGGCATAAAGATAGGATTGGTTCTCCAGAGGCATGAGGGATGGGATTGGTTCTCCACAGGCATGAGGGATGGGATTGGTTCTCCAGAGGCATAAAGATAGGATTGGTTCTCCAGAGGCATGAAGGATGGGATTGGTTCTCCACAGGCATGAGGGATGGGATTGGTTCTCCAGAGACAGAAAGATAGGATTGGTTCTCCAGAGGCATGAGGGATGGGATTGGTTCTCCAGAGGCATAAAGATAGGATTGGTTCTCCAGAGGCATGAGGGATGGGATTGGTTCTCCACAGGCATGAAGGATGGGATTGGTTCTCCAGAGGCATAAAGATAGGATTGGTTCTCCAGAGGCATGAAGGATGGGATTGGTTCTCCAGAGGCATAAAGATAGGATTGGTTCTCCACAGGCATGAGGGATGGGATTGGTTCTCCAGAGACAGAAAGATAGGATTGGTTCTCCAGAGGCATGAGGGATGGGATTGGTTCTCCAGAGACAGAAAGATAGGATTGGTTCTCCACAGGCATGAGGGATGGGATTGGTTCTCCAGAGGCGTAAAGGATGGGATTGGTTCTCCAGAGACAGAAAGATAGGATTGGTTCTCCACAGGCATGAGGGATGGGATTGGTTATCCAGAGGCATAAAGATAGGATTGGTTCTCCAGAGGCATAAAGGATGGGATTGGTTCTCCAGAGGCATGAAGGATGGGATTGGTTCTCCACAGGCGTGAGGGATGGGATTGGTTCTCCAGAGGCATAAAGGATGGGATTGGTTCTCCATAGGCATGAAGGATGGGATTGGTTCTCCACAGGCCTGAGGGATGGGATTGGTTTTCCACCTTCCTGACCCCATCTGGGAGCAGCAGACACCCAGAGAGTGCTGCAGCTGGAAGGAGGCAGCAGGGCCTGGGGTGGCAGCAGTGGGGAGGTGGTGATTTTATCTGGAGCTGGAGCAGAGGAGGGCCACCTCCTTCCTCTCCACAGGGCTGTGCCAGCCCGGGGAGGTCTCTGCTGGCTTCCTGTTGGCAGCCAGGCCGGGGCGCCTCAGCGGCCGTGCCAGGCGCTGAACCCCAGCGCGGCGCTGGCGCAGCGGGAGCGGCCGGGCCGGCCTCCAGCCCCGGCTGCCGCGGGATGGGAAAGGAGGGAACGGGAGCGAGACCGCAGCGACCGCCACCCAGCCGCCACCGGCAGCCCTGGGCCGGCCTCCCCTCGCCGGGCACGAGCAGGCGGCAGCCCTGCGCCCGCCAAGCCCCTAGGCCCTGGCAGCCCGCGGCGCGGCGTGGAGGAGGAGGAGGAGGATGGGGAGGAGGCCGCGTCCTCGCCCCCCTCGGATGCTCCTGGGGAGCAGGGCGGGCAGGAGCAGCCAGCCTGGAGCTCTCTGCTCGTTACATCTCTCGTGAAGAGCTGTTTGGCAAAACTCTGCGTTTTCTTTGGCTGCCTTCTGCACGGCTTTGGCAAAAGCCCTCCCGTTAGTGTCTCCCCTTGAGGGAACTTTATTGAGTGGAACAAAGTCAGATATTTTTAGCTACCCATTGTTAGCCGAAGAACAAAGCCATAACTAAGATATTTTGTCTCTTACCCTGGAAGGGGACTATCAGACACAGCCATGTACAGTCATATGTGGCTGCCCATTCACATGCAGCACCAAAGGGACAAGTATTTTTAGCCTGGCCGCGCCACACCGCACCCACGGTGCCCTTCCCCTCCCTGCTGCACCACCGCAGCCCGTGGCCAGCACCACAGAGAGCAGCAGCAGCGGAGACTTCTGCTGGCCCTCAGGCCACCGGGCAAAGTGGCATTTATTGAATCACAGAGTCACAGCCTCACAGAAGGTCAGGGCGGGAGGCACCCCAAGCATCCTCTGCTCCAACCCTTCTAGGTGATGGTGGAGCTGCAACGAGCTGGGCCAGCACCCTGTGAAGCTGAGTCTTCAAAGTGTCCAACGCAGGGGAATCCACCACTATTGAGACACCTGAGATCATGCCATCTTAAAAACCCTCTATTTTTTCTGCCTTTTGGGGTTTTCTCTCCACTCAGAGCTGAGATGATGTGTTTCACCAACAGGCAACAAGGAAAAGTCAACCAGGACCCAGCTGGAGCTGAGCAAAGCAGCAGCTGGAATGAACAGCCCCAAAACCACCGAACCGTGAGGGCCACTGGCGAGCAGGGAGGCTGCCCATGGGCAGCACTGCAGCCTGTGAGGAGGAGAAGCAACCAGCACAGCCCTGTCCTGGCAGCGCTGTGCTGGAGATCCCGGGAGGTGCTTTACAAACGTGAACGCCAGAGCAGCAGGGAGCCCCGCGCCAGGCTGGCAGAACCTCCCTGAGGGCTGCAGTGCTCACCCAGTGACATCAGCAGCCTGTGACTGGCAGCACTGTGCGATGTGCTCATCTCAAAGGACCCAAGTGGGCCAGAAATGCTCTGGATTTCTGAGGCAGTGCTGCCGGGAGCCTTTCTCAGCAGCCTTTGTGGCTCTCCGTGAGTCATGGAGAGGCTGAATTCAACGGCCAAATACTTGGCGCCACCAAACGCTGGCCCTCCGCAGCTGAGGGAGCTGTGAGTCAGTCCCCCCGGGCACAGCAGGGGCAAGGGGAAGGGAAGCAGAGTGACACCACACAGCCTGACCCACGGGGAGGGACAGCAGGGCTGGAGAGAGCGAAGACACCACCCAAGCACTGCAAGAGCCTCAGGGAGCCTCTCACGGCCCAGCTCTGCTGCCCTCCCTGTGTGGTGCCAGCCACTGCATCCCTGCCAGCCTGCCCTGCCAGCCTGCTCTGCCAGCCTCTGCAGAGCAGCCAGAGCCTGATCTGCTAAATGCACTTTGTGCCTGCTCCCGAGCAGGTGCCATGATCTGTGTGGGCCTGACCATAACAGCCCAGGACCTGCCAGGTTCAAGAGGCAGCCAAGGCCCCACCCGGGAGAAGCAGCAGGTACCAGAGCCTGGCTGCACTCCTCCTCCCGAGGGTGAGGGTGGCAGCACACACCTGAGGACGCAGCTGGAAGGACAGAAAGACATGAAGTAGGAAACGTAAATTACCTGGGAACTCCTGGGCTGGGCTAAGGTGTCCCGGAGGAGAGGTGGCTTTAGTGACTGCTGGCTTTGCTCCGCGGCTCGGGGAGGCTGTGCCAGGGAGCAGGGGCTGGGTTTATGCACTTGAGGCACAGTAAGAACTGGTTTAAAATAGAGCGCAAGGAGCTGGTGCGGCTGGGATTAGACAGACTCCGAGGCTGCTTTCCCAAAGAGAAATTAACTTCTTGCAGCCCGCGGGGCAGCGCGGGGAGCCCGGGGGGTGGCCGGGCAGGGCGCGGGGGGCTGCGGCCGGGGGCTGCTGGGCTTTGGGGTGGGGGTCTCTCCTTGCGCTGCTGTAGCCCCGGGGGACTGGTGCGGAGCGAGAGGAGCCGGGGCTCGGGGTGACCCCGCTTTGGGCCCCGGGAGGCAGCGGCGGGAGGCGTCGGAGAGCCCGGGAGGTCGGCCGGCGCGGAGCCCGGGGATGGCCGGTGCCAGCGCCCTCTACCCCGGCTCAGGGCTCGCTGTTCCCCCTCTCCCCGTGCAGCCCCGGACCGCGGGCTCCGCTCAGGACCCTGCAAGAGTTAAGGAGGAGGAGGAGGAGGAGGAGCCCACCGCCGGGCTCGGGCAGCCCGAAGCCGCCGTCGCCCACTGCCCCAGCCCTGCCCCGCAAACTCCGATGGCAGCGGGGGTGCCCTCCGAGAGAGCCCCAGCGCTTCACCGGGCGGGGCTGGGCGGCATGGGGACAGCGGCGCCGCAGGGAGGGGACCGCGGGGCTGGGCGGGAGGAGGGCAGCAGCACCCTGCACCCCCGCATCTTGCATCCCTCAGCCCTGCACCCTGCTGGAGCCATGCTGAGCACTGCCCTCGGGTGGCACCTGGCTTCTGGCACCTCCTGCAGGAACCACGGGCCCCCCTTTCCCAGCCCTGCACCCCTTTGGGTGCCTCCATGTTGGCGGTGGGCAGCAGGGGCAGAGGGCAAAGCCCAGAGAGGAGCTGGGCAGGATCCCAACCAGGACATGGGAGACTCGTGTCAGTCCCTGCCAGCCCCGGTGCCTCACACCCCAGTGCTCTGGGCACCCTCCATGTACCCAAGGGCTGGATAAACAAGATCAGGTCTCACAGGTACTGCAGACTCCCAGGTTTTGGTGAACTGGGGCTTGCTGCAGCTCATCTTGTAAGTCACAGCTGGCCAGGGGACCCAGAGGTCTGACCATGGAATGGTTTGGGTTGAAAGGAACCTTTCAAGGTCCCATTTAATGTCCAACCCCCCTGCAGCCAGCAGGGACAGCCCCAACCAGAGCAGGCTGCTCACAGCCCCACACAACCTGCCCTGCACTGCTGCCAGCCATGGGGCAGCTCCCAGCTCTCTGGGCAGCCTGGGCCAGGCTCTCCCCACCCTCAGCACCAAACATTTCTCCTTCTCTCCACTCTCAAGCTCCCTCTCTCAGTTCCAAACCATTCCCCCTTGTGCTGGCACCACAGGCCCTGCTCCAAAGTCTGTCCCCAGCTCTCTGCTCAGCCCTTGAAGCACTGCAAGGCCACCAGAAGGTCTCCCTGGAGCCTTCTCCTCTGCAGGCTGCCCAAGGCCAAGTCTCTCAGGCTGGCTCCCAGCAGAGGGCTTCCAGCCCTGCCAGCACTGCTGTGGCCTCCTCTGGCCCTGCTGCAGCAGGTCCCTGTCTGTGCTGAGGGCTCCAGAGCTGCCCCAGCCCTGCAGGGCTGTGAGCAGAGCACAGCAGAGGGGCAGAGTCCTGAGCACTACAGGGCCCTGTGGAGCTCAGCATGGCATGGCCAGAGGTGGTGTCACTATGAGCAGGGCAGTCTCTGCTCACAGGATGATGGCCAAGCAGATGTGCCACATGCTGGCAGTGAAACCTGGGACACAGGTGGTGCAGAAGCAGAGTTGTGCATCAGGAGCTCTCTGGAGAGGCAGGTCCTGTGCTCTGGACACCCCAGGATCAGTTGCTCTTTACTTTGGGGTACACTCTTCATTGCCCCAGCAGGAATAAACCACAACAGCCCCCAGCCTGCAGACCTCAGGTCTGCTGTTGAGCAGGATGCTGCTCCTCAGGCAGGGAAAGTCCTTTTGCCTCTGTTTGTTGATGCCCCTCTGGCTGTAGACTCCCCCAGGCAAACCTGCTGCTTATCCTAACAA
Organism: Melanerpes aurifrons; assembly: GCA_011125475.1. Lineage (NCBI taxonomy): Eukaryota > Metazoa > Chordata > Aves > Piciformes > Picidae > Melanerpes > Melanerpes aurifrons. The sequence goes on from WWNC01000011.1 coordinate 22,533,749, forward strand.
ACAGCTGTGGGCTGCAGGCCCTGCTGGCTGGGCAGCTGTGTGGAGCTGCAGGATCTCCCCCAGCCTCTCTATAAATCCTCAGCTCACCCCAGGTTTGCTTATGGCAGCTCCTGATTGGAGTTGTTCTGGCAAATCATCTCCTGATCTAGGAGAGACCTAACCCAGAGTGCCAGGAGGGCCTGCACCAATCACCCAACAGGAGCGGTGGTCCCTGGGAGGCTGCAGGGTGTCCCACCTGACCACTGCCTGGGAGAGGGCTGTTTGTGGTGTGCTTGGACAAGGCAGAGCTATGGTCATGGAACCATGGAACTGCTGAGGTTGGAAGAGACCTTTGGGATCAGGTCCAACCCAGAGCTCACAAAGCCACCCCTGCTGCTCAGCCACTGCACCACAGCCCTCAGCACCACAGCCCTCAGCACCACAGCCACACAGCTCTGAAACCCCTCCAGGGCTGGGGACTCCACCACCTCCCTGGGCAGCCTGGGACAGTGCCTGAGAGCCCTTGCTGGGAAGGAATTGTTCCTAACATCCAACCTGAGCCTCCCCTGGCACAGCTTGAGGCCATTTCCTCTGGTCCTGTCTCTTGCTGCATGTGAGAAGAGCCCAACCCCCACCTGGCTGCAGCCTCCTCTCAGGGAGCTGGAGAGAGCGATGAGGTCTCCCTCAGCCTCCTCTGAAGTCCAAACAGCCCCAGGTCCCTCAGCTGTTCCTCCTAATCCTTGTGTTCAAAGTCCTCCATGAGCTTGGTTGCTCTTCTCTGGACATGCTCCAGGCCCTCAATGTTCTCCTTGAAGAGGAGGTGTCCCAAACTGAACTCAGGACTTGGGGTGTGGCCTCCCCAGGGCCTGGTACAGGGGGATAAGGACATCCCAAGACCTTACTGAGTCAGACAGTGTCCCCCAGGAGCAGGAGGGCTTGGGGCTTGGGGACACCCAGGGGAGCAGGACATCTGTGAGCTGGAGAGGGGAGCGTGTCTGCAGCAATGGGCTGCACAGTGCCTGTGTTGGTATTGAAGCTCAGAGTTAACAGTGCACACCGGGCAGAGGAGCAACTCGTCCTTCCCTGAGCTTCCTCCCAAGCCACAGTGCTGCTGCTGGCAGGGGGCACTGCAGCTTTCACTGGGAGTCTTCACACCAGTTTTGCCAGCAGGGCTCCAGTGGGACAGGAGCACTGTGCAGCAACACCAAAGTTCCAGTGCTGGCAGCCAGGCCAGGGTGAGGAGAGGGCAGGGAGCTCTGGAGGGTAACCCTGGTGCATGCAGCTGGATAGCAGCACGGGGCAGAGGCTGAATTTCTCCCCCACCAGCTCCACATGTGGTGAGGTTGTTAGCCATTGGGGTGTGCTGCCCAGGGAGGTGGTGGAGTCCCCGTCCCTGGAGGTGTTCAAGAGGGGATTGAATGTGGCACTTGGTGCCATGAGGTCTGTGCTGAGAGGTTGGACTTGATGATCTTTGAGGTCTCTTCCAACCTTGGTGATTCTGTGATTCTGTGATCAGTGCCATGATCTGAGAGCACCCCACAGCAGAGGGGCTCAGCTCCATTCTCCAAACGCTGTGGCCCAGGGCAATGAGTGGGTTGATGGCACGGGGCCCTCAACACAGGAAGGACATGGACCTGACAGAGAGGCTCCAGAGCAGGGCCACAAAGGTGGTCAGAGAACCTCTGCTGTGAAGACAAGCTGGGAGAGTTGGGGTGGTTCAGCCTGGAGAAGGCTTCAGGGAGACCTGAAGGGGACCACCAGGCAGGCTGGGCAGGGACTATTCAGAAGGGCTGTGGGGATAAGCCCAGAGGCAATGGTTTGGAGCTGGAGCAGGGCAGAGTTAGGCTGGACATCAGGAGGGAGTGCTGCACAGGGAGGTGGTGGAGGGCTCATGCCTGGAAACATCCAAGACCAGACTTGATATGGCCCTGATGAACCTGCTCTTGGTGGAGGTGTCCCTGCTGGCGGCAGGGGGGTGGACAAGATGCCCTTTGAGGGTCCCTCCCAACCCAGGGCAATTTGTGGATCTGTGAGGGATGAGTGGCACGGAGGGAGCCTGGCCGTGCTGCACACGGGCAGCTGCCTGGGCTGGTCTCAGGGGAGCATGTGGCTGCTGCTCCCCGGGCTGTGGCAGCATGGTGCTGGGGGTGTGCCCAGGGCTCCTGAGGCTCTGCTCAGCCCGAGAGGCTGCAGGCGCCCTGGGAGCTTGCCGGGGGAACAGGATGCAGAGGCTGGATCCGCATGCAGGCAGGTGCTGGAATCTGAGCTGTGGCGGTCTGGAGCTGCGCCTGGCTCGCCGGGACCCCCCTCCCCCCCGGCCCCATCTCCCAGCACCGTGGGCTGTGTCAGACAGTTTACTTTAGGGGAGGAGGGGGAGGCTGGGGGCTGCGTGGGCGGCAGGGGCCTCAGCCCGTGCCTCCAGCCTGTGACACGCGTTCGGTGTCACCCGAGTGGGAGAGCTGCGAGCCGCTGAAATATGAGCTGCGGGTGGCCAGGCACAGCTGGAGCAGTTCACCCTGCAGCCCGGCCCCGCTCCCGCCCCAGCGCAGCAGCAGCAGCAGCAGCGGCGGCAGGGCAGCCGCTGCGGATCCCAGCACCGACCCCGCCGCTCCCCGAGCCAGCGGGACCTCGGCCGGCCAGGATCATCCTGTGGCTGCGGGGTCAGCCCTGCACACACTCAGCAGTGTGGGGAACTGCGCCCTGGTGGGCTGCAGGATCTCGGCGTGGCTCTGGGATGCAGCCAGCAGCTGTGCAGAGCTGATTTTTCCTCACAGCTCTTACATCTGCTGGGCTCAGATTTGGGTCCCTCGCTCCAAGGAGGAGCTGCAGCAGGGCCAGAGAAGGGCAACAAAACTGGGGAAGGGTCTGGAGAAGAGGGCTGGGGAGGAGCAGCTGAGGGAGCTGGGGGTGTTGAGCCTGGAGCAGAGGAGGCTGAGGGAGACCTCATTGCTCTCTGCAGCTCCCTGAGAGGAGGCTGGAGCCAGGGGGGGTTGGGCTCTGCTCCCAAGCAGCAAGTGACAGAAGGAGAGGAAATGGCCTCCAGATGCACCAGGGGAGGGTTAGGTTGAACATTAGAAGAAACTTCTTCCCTGAAAGGGTTCTCAAAGCCTGGCCCAGGCTGCCCAGGGAGGTGGCTGAATCCCTATCCCTGGAGGGGTTTCAAAGCCCCAGAGATGTGGTGCTGAGGGCCATGGTTTAGCCTCAGCCTTGGAAGAGTTGGAGAATAGCTGGACTTGATCTTAAAAGGCTTTTCCTACCCAAAGGATTCTGTGTCCTCTGCCCAGCATCCAGCCTGCCCCTGTGCTCATGCAGAGGCAGCTGCTCACTGCTCCCACCCTGGTTTATTGATCATCTCAGCTCATCATTTCCTCCACATCTGCAGCCCACACCAGCAGCTAAGAGGCTCACACTGCTTGGGGTCCCACAGATGTGGTGTGGGCTCACTGCTGCAGGGGTGACCCAACCCAGGATGCTGGGACTGGTGTGAGGTGGTCAGATACCCCCCAGGATGCTTCAAGCATGGCACAAAGTGGCTCAATGTCAGAGCAGGCAGCCCTGGGATCCTGGGCGTTTGTCTCAGCCCTGCCTGTGAGCAAGGAGGGAGGTCCTGGGGTGGAGCTGTCTGTGTGACACCACACAAGGGGCTGGATGGATTTGCATGGAGCTGTGGGTGGTGTGTGTGCATGAGCTGGGGGTAGGAACGCATGAGGCTTGCAGAGCAGAGCAGAGTGAGCTCTGCTGCAGGATGCTCTGTGAGCAGCACACCCAGGCACACAGGACCCAAACCCCACAGTCCCTGCTTCACCCTTGGAGAACCACTTGGCTCCACAGGGCCTGGATGAGCCACACAGCCAAAACCTGTGCTGGGGCTGCACTGCTGTCACCTCCTGCTGAGCTGCACCCAGCCCCCAGAAGGGAGCTGCAGTCTGGGGATGGGGGAGCCTTGAGCCTGTCCCTGACATACTCTAAACAAGACCCCAGAAAGAGGCAATAAAAAAAGGTGTCTCAGAGGAGAGACCATGAGCCAGCCCTGTGCCCCTGTGCCCAAGAAGGCAAATGGTCTGCTGGGGTGCATGAAGAAGATCGTGGCCAGCAGGTCAAGGGAGGTTCTTGTCCCCCTCTACTCTGGTGAGGCCACACTGAGGGGCTGAAGCAGGTCCAGAGGAGGACAACAAAGCTGGGGAGGGGTCTGAAGGACAGGCCTGGTGAAGAGCAGCTGAAGGACCTGGGGTTGTTTAGCATGAAGAAGAGGAGGCTGAGTGAGACTCTCTGTTGCTCTCTGCAGCTCTCTGAGAGGAGGTTGGAGCCAGGTGGGAGCCAGTGTCTTCTCCCAAGGAACAAGTAAATAAGCAAGAGAAAATGGTTGCCCCAGGGGAGCTTGGCCATGAAGGGACAATTTCTACCCTAAAGGAGTTGTCAAGGCCTGGTCCTGGCTGCCCAGGGCAGTGGTGGAGTCCCCATTCCTGCAGGGGTTTCAAATCTACAGATGTGGTGCTGAGGGCCATGGTTAAGTGGTGCCCTGGCAGTGCTGGGTTGAGGGTTGGACTGGATGACCTGAAAGGTCTCTTGCAACCAAAACGCTCTGCAGTACTGGGCTGGGGCTGCCAGCTGCAGGGCCCTTGCTGCCTGCTGGTATGGCTGCAGAACAGGCAGTGCTGAGCAGAGCAGGCAGTGCTGAGGAGCAGGCAGTGCTGAGGAGCAGGCAGTGCTGAGGGCAGTGGTGAGGGCAGTGGTGAGGGCAGCACTGCACAGCAGGCAGTGGTGAGGGCAGTGCTGAGGGCAGTGGTGAGGGCAGTGCTGAGGGCAGCACGGCAGAGCAGGCAGCGGTGAGGGTAGTGGTGAGGGCAGCACGGCAGAGCAGGCAGCGGTGAGGGCAGTGCTGAGGGCAGTGCTGAGGGCAGCGTGGCAGAGCAGGCAGTGCTGAGGGCAGTGCTGAGGGCAGCGCTGAGGGCAGCACGGCAGAGCAGGCAGTGCTGAGGGCAGTGCTGAGGGCAGTGCTGAGGGCAGCGTGGCAGAGCAGGCAGTGCTGAGGGCAGTGCTGAGGGCAGTGCTGAGGGCAGCACGGCAGAGCAGGCAGTGCTGAGGGCAGTGCTGAGGGCAGTGCTGAGGGCAGCGGTGAGCAGGGCGCAGCGCAGTGCGGCCGCAGCCGGCCCCGCTCTCCCTCGGCTGTTCCTAGGAAGGGTGCAGCTCCTAGCAGGGCTGCTGCTCCGGGGCCAGGCACCATAAATAGTCTCTTTCTGCAGGGCTCGGAGGCAGCTGCAGGCTGAGCGCCAGAGGCGAAATTTGGCAGCTGCCTTTGTTTAATGATTAATTAAAGTGAGGTAACAGAACGAGACAGATCTATTAGCAAGGGCATTTGCAGCCTCAGGGGAGGATTCCAAGGGCCTGATATGTTTTTCCCCCCTTCTAATCTCCCAACTTCTCCTTAGCAAAACAAGGCTCTTCCTGTGCCCACTGTGGGCTGGGTGCGCGGTGCCGCCCCGGCCCCAAGCCCTGGCAGCCGGAGGGGAGGAGTGGGCAGGGGAGGGGAGAGGTTGGCAGGGGAGAGGTTGGCAGGGGAGGGCAGCGGTTGGCAAGGGAAGGGAGCAGTGGGCAGGGGAGGGCAGCAGCGGGCAGGGGAGGGGAGCAGTGGGCAGGGGAGGGGAGCAGTGGGCAGGGCAAGGGAGCAGTAGGTAGGGGAGCAGCAGGCAGGGGAGCAGCAGGCAGGGGAGGGGAGCAGTGGGCAGGGCAAGGGAGCAGTAGGTAGGGGAGCAGCAGGCAGGGGAGCAGCAGGCAGGGGATGGGAGCAGCGGGCAGGGGAAAGGAGAGATTGGCAGGGGAGGGGAGCAGCGGGCAGGGGAAGGGAGCAGCAGGCAGGGAAGGGGAGCAGTGGGCAGGGGAAGGAAGCAGTGGGCAGGGGAAGAGAGCAGTGGGCAGGGGAGCAGTGGGCAGGGGAGGGGAGCAGTGGGCAGGGGAGCAGTGGGCAGGGGAAGGGAGCAGCAGGCAGGGGAGGGGAGCAGTGGGCAGGGGAAGGGATCAGTGGGCAGGGGAGCAGCAGACAGGGGAAGGGAGCAGCAGGCAGGGGAAGGGAGCAGCGGGCAGGGGAGCAGCAGGCAGGGGAAGGGAGCAGCGGGCAGGGGAGCAGCAGGCAGGGGAGCAGCAGGTGGGAGGGGAGCAGCAGGCAGGGGAAGGGAGCAGCAGGCAGGAGAGGGGAGCAGCAGGCAGGGGAAGGGAGCAGCAGGCAGGGGAAGGGAGCAGCGGGCAGGGGAGCAGCAGGCAGGGGAGCAGCAGGCGGGAGGGGAGCAGCAGGCAGGGGAGGGGAGCAGCAGGCAGGGGAAGGGAGCAGCGGGCAGGGGAGCAGCAGGCGGGAGGGGAGCAGCAGGCAGGGGAAGGGAGCAGCAGGCAGGAGAGGGGAGCAGCAGGCAGGGGAAGGGAGCAGCGGGCAGGGGAGCAGCAGGCAGGGGAGCAGCAGGCAGGGGAGGGGAGCAGCAGGCAGGGGAAGGGAGCAGCAGGCAGGGGAAGGGAGCAGCGCGCAGGAGAGGGGAGCAGCGGGCAGGGGAAGGGAGCAGCGGGCAGGGGAAGGGAGCAGTGGGCAGGAGAGGGGAGCATCAGGCAGGGGAAGGGAGCATCAGGCAGGGGAAGGGAGCAGCAGACAGGGGAGGGGAGCAGCAGGCAGGGGAGGGGAGCAGCAGGCAGGGGAGGGGAGCAGCGGGCAAGGGAAGGGAGCAGCGGGCAGGGGAAGGGAGCATCAGGCAGGGGAGGGGAGCAGCAGGCAGGGGAGGGAAGCATCAGGCAGGGGAGGGGAGCAGCAGGCAGGGGAAGGGAGCATCAGGCAGGGGAGGGGAGCAGCAGGCAGGGGAGGGGAGCAGCAGACAGGGGAAGGGAGCAGCGGGCAGGGGAGGGGAGCAGCAGGCAGGGGAAGGGAGCATCAGGCAGGGGAAGGGAGCAGCAGACAGGGGAGGGGAGCAGCAGGCAGGGGAGGGGAGCAGTGGGCAAGGGAAGGGAGAAGCGGGCAGGGGAAGGGAGCAGCGGGCAGGGCAGGCTTTATCTTTCTGGTTCTTCCTCTAAACAAAGGCAGCCCTCCACAGAAAGATTTGTTCCAGCTTGGACATTTTATTAGGAACTGGAAGTAAAGTCAGTGGAGAGACCCTTGGCTGTGAGAGGCAGGAGAGGCGCAGGGCTGGGCACCGCTTCAGCTCGCTGCCCGCGGTTTCCCTGGCAGTGCCACTCTGGGAGGGCTCACAGGGGAGCCAGCGAGGCAAAGGGGCATTTCCCAGGCTCTCTTCCATGTGTGCCAAAGAGACAGGGCCAAAGCCCTGCCACCCACCCTGCTCTGGGGCACCCTGGGCAGGTGTGACCAGTCAAGGGGAAAAGGAGGATGGTGCAGAGGGAGGTCTGGGTCCCGCCGGCTTGTCCCCTGGCGCTGGGTACATTTTCTGGCTCAGAAAAGCCAGAGGAGCACAAACCTACTTCTCCTGGGGGCTGTGTGTGGTCAGAGGAGGGTTAAAGTGTGCAGAGAGGGCCAGAGGCAGCTCTCGGGGCTGCAGGGGGGGGAGTGTGCAAAACAGGTTCACCCTCCCCGAGAGTCCATAGACTTAGCCACATGGGAAAGCACCCAAGTATGAGGAAAAGGGAAAAACATCCCAAAATAGTTTAGTCTTGTTTTGTGCACTGAGACGCCCAGACAGGGTGGGAGTTCTGCTTGTGTCTGAGCTAAAAACGACAGTCAGTAGAGCAGCGGCTGCAGAGCCCCCTGTGCTGCACGGGAGGACACTGCAGACAGCATCCATCGGCGCCAGGACGTGCTGCCCACCACGGCACCGGGCAGCAGATGGAGGTGAAGGAGCTCTGTGCCAGGGCTCAGCTCAGCTGCCACTGAAGTGTGGCTTCACCACAGGGTGTTCCACAGGACACGCTGGGTCAGGCAAGGGAAGTCATTCTGGAGTTTTTCCACTTCCATCCCCATCATCTACCAAGGGGTTCAGCTGCAGCATCTTCTGCACTCTCCCCAGGGGTGCTGAAGCCTCCTGTGGCCGTGGCGCTTTGGGAGATGCTTTGGTGGCCTCGGTGCTGCGGGGTGGACTGCTGGACTCCATGATCCCAGAGGTGTCTCCCACCTGAAACAACTCTGTGGCTCTAAGTGGCTTCAATCTCAGGGAGCACTGCGGGCAGGGATGGGATCCCATCGTCCCCCTCCCCTCACAGATCGAGGATCACCGAGTCCGCCCTGGGGCGAAGTGGGGCTGGGTCTGCCCCACTGCCTGGGGAAGAGGGTGGTCAGGACAGACCTGCTCTGGGCTGTGCCACTCACCCTGCACCGTTCTGCAGGCACATCCCAGCTGCCAGTGAAATCCCAGTGCCAATCCTGGCCTTTGGAGGAGGCAGTAGGCACCATGGATGGATCATCTGTGACCACCAGAGAGGTCCTGGGCATGTGCTCCTGTGGGCATCTGCTCCAGCATGAGAGAGGGTGGGACAGGGAGTGAGGCAGACTCAGGGTGGAGGAAGGCCCTACTGCTCCTGGGGAAATCAGTCTCCATGGAGAGCAAAACTGGGAGGCATTCCATGGGTGCTCCACAGCCTGGTTTTGCTGTTCAGGGCTTGACCATAGCAAGCACCAGCCTTGGGCTCTGCAATGGGCCCTGGAATGGCTGAACTGGTGAAAACCCAGCAGCATTCTGGGGTCCTGGGCTGTGTGGAGCTGATCCTTGACAAGGCACTGTCCCATAAACTGGACTTCTGGACTGCTGTTTGATGGCCACTGGAGGGGCCTGCTCCAGGGAGGGGCACAGGGCACCACAAGCTGCTAGAACCGAGTCTGCTTCCCTGGGCTCTCTGCACAGCCTGGCCCTGCATGGGGATCTGCTCTAGGAATGCTGGAGGTGGCACTGGGGGCAGCAGCTGAGGTGAGGGAACGTCCCAGGGCAGCCAGAGGTGGGAGCAGGCCCTGGGAACTGAGAGGGAGCAACCAGGATCTGTAAATGCTGAGCCTGCAGCAGCTGCAAGTGCTGAGCAGGGATGTGGGGCAGCAGAAGGGGAAGTGGGGCAGCAAAGGGGGAAATGGGGCAGCAGGGGGACAGCAGGGCAGCAGGGGGGCAGCAGGGGGACAGCAGGGCAGCTCGAGGGCAGTATAGGGCAGTAGGGAGGTGGCAGCAGGGAGGTGGCAGCAGGGTAACATGGGGACAGTGTGGCAGAATGGGAGGAGCAGAGCAGCCCCAGGAGCTGCAGGGCAGCGTAAGGGCAGTGGGGCAGCAGGGGGGTCAGTGGGGAAGCACAGGAGACAGAAGGGTGGCACATGGGGCAGCAGGGCAGCCCGAGGGCAGCAGGGAGGTGGCAGTGGGGCAACGTGCGGACAGTGTGGGGTCAGCACGGGGACGGCAGGGCAACACGGGGTGGCTGCAGGGCAGTGGCAGCGCTGGGGTGGCTGCAGGGGACTCGCAGGGGCGGCCGCGTCCCGTCCCGTCCCGTCCCGGGCAAGCTCCACTCGGGCCGGCGCAGCGGGAGCGCGGTGCCACCTAGGGCCGGGTCTGGGCTGCTGCAGGGACAGCGGGACAGGGATAGAGGGGATGGGGAGAGAGGGGATGGGGCCAGAGGGATGGGTACAGCGGGGCTGGGATCAGTGGGGCTGGGGCAGGGGCCAGTGTCCCCCCTTGCAGATCCATCTCCCAACCATCCCCAGCAGTGCTGCACTGGGCAGCCACCCCCACTCCAGGACGTTCCTGCAGCCCTGGACTGGGCATCCCCAGTGCAGCACTGGTGCTGCTGGGATGCTCCCAGAGTCGCCCCAAGCCAGGCACACCCCTGCAGGCAGGGAAGGCAGGGCTGTGGTTATGGGGGATGGAGGCCACTTCCTCATGGTGTGACCCAGCACAGCAGAGGGCTTCCAGCCCTGCCAGCACTGCTGTGGCCTCCTCTGGCCCTGCTGCAGCAGGTCCCTGTCTGTGCTGAGGGCTCCAGAGCTGCCTCAGCCCTGCAGGGCTGTGAGCAGAGCACAGCAGAGGGGCAGAATCCCCTCCCTCAGCCCAGGGTGGTGCCCAGCACACGGTGCCAGCTCATCTCCAGCTTTTGACCCCCCGGCACCCCCAGGTCCCCCACAGGGCTGCTGTCAGTACAGTCCTTGGCAGGTGATGGGGCAGCAAGTCCCAGGGCTGTTTGTCCTGGCCCCTGCAGGGGGGTGGCAGAAAGCTCTGGGAGCACAGCTGGGGCTGTTTTGACTCCTGGCCTTTAAGCCCAGGGCAGTGTCCCAGAACTGCCTGTAGCCTGCTCCCAGAGCACAGCAGTGACCATGGTGGTGCTGGACATCAGCCTGGGCTATGCCACCAGTGAAGGCTTCTGGCTGTCCTTAGGTGGATCAGATGAGAGGGGAGAGCCTTCTCCATGCTGTCTCCAGCTCTCCCTTGGCCTCAAAAGCGACTGAGCCTTGCCTGGAGTTGGGAATTCGGCCCCAAACTGACCCTCAGATGGGCTTTGGTTTGGTGAGGGTTGGTTATGGAGCTGGAGGCTGCTCACACAGGCACAGTGCTGGCACTACACAGGGTGGTCAGGCCCAGGCCAGCCCACTGGTGGGACAATCCCAACCTTCTGGATGGTACAGCAGTGAGTCCAGAAGTGTCTTGAGACATGGAGAGCCATGGCCCTCCTTCGGTCAGAGCCGCACAGGGGAAGTGCTCTGCGTGTTTGCCACATCCTGCAGCTGTGCAGGGCTGGAGGACAGGCTGGAGCCAGGCACATGGAACCCCAGGGCAGCTCAACAGCAACGGATAGCAAGGGGCTGGAGGAGGAGAGTCCAGTGAAGGCTGTGGGCAGGCCCTGGCTGCAGGTGGCTGCACTGCAAGGTGTTTGGGAATGTTTGCTTGCTGACCTGGCTCCCTGCAGCTCCCTGAAAGGAGCTTGGAGCCTGGTGGGAGTTGGTCTCTTCTCCCAAGGAGCAAGTGACAGGGCAGAAGGAAAAGCCTCTTTGTGTCAGGGAAGATTTAGGTTGGCCATGAGGAACAATTCCTTCCCCAAAAGGTTGCCAAGGCCTGGCCCAGGCTGCCCAGGGCAGCGCTGCAGTCCCCATCCCTGCAGGGGTGTCACAGCCCTGGAGCTGTGGTGCTGAGGGCCAGGCTTTGGTGGTGCCCTGGACTTGATAATCCTAAAAGTCCCTTCCAGCCAAAATGATTCTGGGAGTCGATGTCTTGGTTTCCTTTGCACTGATTCTGCAGCCAATATCCTGCCCTCAGCCTGCTCTCTCCTACTGCCCCCACCCTGCACTGCAGCCTGCAGCCTCTGCTCAGCCCCAGTGCAGCTGGAAGGAGCACAGGGATCTCCCAGAGCACCCCCAGGGATCTCCTGGAGCACCCCCAGGGACCTCCCAGAGCTCACCCCCAGGGATCTCCTGGAGCACCCCCAGGGACCTCCCAGAGCACCCCCAGGGACCTCCCAGAGCTCACCTCCAGGGATCTCCAAGAGCTCACCTCCAGGGATCTCCCAGAGCACACCTCCAGGGATCTCCAAGAGCTCACCTCCAGGGATCTCCAAGAGCACCCCCAGGGATCTCCCACAGCTCACCCCCAGGGATCTCCCAGAGCTCACCCCCAGGGATCTCCAAGAGCACCCCAGGCATCTCCCAGAGCGCACCTCCAGGGATCTCCCAGAGCACCCCCAGGGATCTCCCAGAGCTCAGCCCCAGGGATCTCCCAGAGCTCACCCCCAGGGATCTTCCAGAGCACCCCCAGGCATCTCCCAGAGCGCACCTCCAGGCATCTCCCAGAGCGCACCCCCAGGGATCTCCCAGAGCACCCCCAGGGATCTCCCAGAGCACGCCCCCAGGGATCTCCAAGAGCACCCCCAGGGATCTCCCAGAGCGCACCTCCAGGGATCTCCCAGAGCTCACCCCCAGGGATCTTCCAGAGCACACCCCCAGGGATCTCCCAGAGCTCACCCCCAGGGATCTTCCAGAGCACAGCCCCAGGGATCTCCCAGAGCTCACCCCCAGGGATCTTCCAGAGCACACCCCCAGGGATCTCCAAGAGCACCCCCAGGGATCTCCCAGAGCACCCCCAGGGATCTCCCAGAGCTCACCTCCAGGGATCTCCCAGAGCACCCCCAGGGATCTCCCAGAGCTCACCCCCAGGGATCTCCCAGAGCTCAGCCCCAGGGATCTCCCAGAGCTCACCCCCAGGGATCTCCCAGAGCACCCCCAGGGATCTCCCAGAGCTCACCTCCAGGGATCTCCCAGAGCACCCCCAGGGATCTCCCAGAGCTCACCCCCAGGGATCTCCCAGAGCACCCCCAGGGATCTCCCAGAGCTCACCCCCAGGGATCTCCCAGAGCACCCCCAGGGATCTCCCAGAGCACCCCCAGGCGTCTCCCAGAGAGCACCTCCAGGGATCTCCCAGAGCACCCCCAGGCATCTCCCAGAGCACCCCCAGGGGTCTCCCAGGCACACCCTGGGGTTAATGCCAGGACTGTGGCACAGAGCACACATGCCAGAGGTGCTGCTTGGGTGCTACAGGCTGTCCTCCCCTCCAGCTCAAGCCAGTTAAATGCTTCAAAATCCCCTGCCTGGAGGTGTTCAGGGCCAGGCTGGATGAGGCCTTGAGCAGCCTGTGCTGGTGGGAGGTGTCCCTGCCCAGGGCAGGGGCTGGAGCTGGATGGTCTCAAAGGTCCCTTCCAACCCAAGCCCTTGCAGGACTCCATGGCTGAGGCTCAGGGCAGCTGGGGAAGCCTCATCTCTGTTTCCAGTGCCTGGTCAGCTGCTGTGGGAGAGGAAGCTGTCTGCATCCTGCTCACTGGCCTCGCTCCACGGCAGTGCCAAGCAGCTGTGTGACACTGGCTGGGTGTGCAGTGGGCAGCAGTGACCTGCATGGAGCAGGGCCCTGCTCCTTCTCTGGCAGGAACTGATCCAATTTCTGCTCTGACAGCCGGGGTTGAAGATGAGGGAGAGCCCAGCAGTGGGGTGAGGGGTGTCTGCCTTTCTCTGGAGCAGAAAGCAATATCCCCCTGCCTGGGGGGACTGGGAGGGATTTGCCTCTGCAGGGGGTGACAGAGCCACACATCTGCTGGGCTGGCAGATGGCCCTGGGGGCTGCCTCTGATTGCAGATAAGAAATGTCAGCTCCTTCCTAATGAGGCTCCCTGGTTAGACCTTGCTGTGTGCTCCAAAGCATTCTGAACCCAAGCACTGCTCTGGCCCCAAGCACTGCTCTGGCCCCAAGCACTGCTCTGGCCCCAAGGACTCTGTTCCATTTGCTGCCTGGATTTGGGGTTTTTCCCTTTCCCTGGACACCCCAAGGTGTCCTGTCCCACTCTGGGAGGCTTCCCCCACTCCTCCTTCAAGCTTTGCAGTTATTAGTTGAGCAGCAGGCTCTGCTCAGCAAACTGCCACTGACCTGGGGATAAAGCACCTGGAAGTTCACCTCCTGAGGTGATCCTACCAATCACCTCCATGTGAGTGCCACATTGATGGCAAAACCTTCACTGCCAAAGTGCTCTCTGCCCCTGGGAGTCTGTCTGGATGTCACTGATGCTGCAGTGCAGCACTCAGAATGATGGAATCACAGAACTGCTCAGGTTGGAAGGGACCTCAGAGCTCAGCCAGCTCCAGCCCCTGCCCTGGGCAGGGACACCTCCCACCAGCACAGGCTGCTCAGGGCCTCATCCAGCCTGGCCTGGAACACCTCCAGGCAGGGCACAGCCACAGCCTCCCTAGGCAGCCTGTGCCAGGCTCTCCCCACCCTGGTACTGCAGAACTTCTTCCTCAGCTCCATTCTAACCCTGCTCTGCCTCAGCTTCAAAACATTTCCCCTTGACCTGTCTCAGACACCCTCAGGAGAATTCTCTCTGCAGCCTTCCTGCAGGATCTTGAGTGCAATCACACAGCACTTACAGCATGGCCAAGGGCTCAGGCCCAGCCAGCAGGGATTCAGGAAGGGCAGCTCCTGCCTGGCCAACCTGATCTCCTTCCATGCCCAGGGGACTGCCTGGGGGATGTGGGGCAGGCTGTGGATGGAGTCTGCCTGGACTGCAGCAAGGCCTTTGCCACCATCCCCCACAGCAAACTGCTGGCCAAGCTGTCAGCCCCTGGCTTGGACAGCAGCACTCTGAGCTGGGTTAGGAACTGGCTGGAGGCTGAGCCCAGAGAGTGGTGGTGAATGGTGCCACAGCCAGCTGGCAGCCAGGCACCAGTGCTGTGCCCCAGGGAGCAGGGCTGGGCCCCAGCCTGTTCAATATTCAATATCTTTATTGGTCATCTGGAGGAGGGCATTGAGTCCATCAGCAGTAAGTTTGCAGATGACACCAAGCTGGGTTCAGGAGTTGAGCTGTTAGAGGTCAGGAGAGCTCTGCAGAGAGACCTTGCCAGGCTGGGCAGATGGGCAGAGGCCAAGGGCAGGAGACTGAACACATCCAAGTGCCAGGTGCTGCACATTGGCCACAACAACCCCAGGCAGAGCTACAGGCTGGGGGCAGAGTGGCTGAGAGCAGCCAGGCAGAGAGGGACCTGGGGGTGCTGGTTGAACATGAGCCAGCAGTGTGCCCAGGGGGCCAAGAAGGCCAAGGACATCCTGGCCTGTGTCAGGAACAGTGTGGCCAGCAGGAGCAGGGAGCTCATCCTGCCCTGTGCTCAGCACTGCTTAGGCCACATCTTGAGTCCTGTGTCCAGTTCTGAGCTCCTCAGGTTAGGAAAGAGGTTGAGCTGCTGGAAGGTGTCCAGAGAAGGGCAACAAGGCTGGGGAGGGGTCTGGAGCACAGCCCTGTGAGGAGAGGCTGAGGGAGCTGGGGTTGCTTAGCCTGGAGAAGAGGAGGCTCAGGGGAGACCTTCTTGCTCTCTGCAACTCCCTGCAGGGAGGTTGTAGCCAGGTGGGGGTTGGTCTCTTCTCCCAGGCACCCAGCACCAGAACAAGAGGACACAGTCTCAAGCTGTGCCGGGGGGGGTTATGCTGGAGGTGAGGAGAAAGTTCTTCCCAGCAAGAGAGATTGGCCCTGGGGATGTGCTGCCCAGGGAGGTGGTGGAGTCCCCATCCCTGGAGGTGTTTAGGAAGAGCCTGGATGAGGCCCTTGGTGCCATGGTTGAGTTGATCAGATGGTGCTGGGTGAGAGGTTAGACTGGATGATCTCAAAGGTCTCTTCCAACCTGGTTAATTCTATTCCATTCCATTCCATTCCATTCCATTCCATTCCATTCCATTCCATTCCATTCCATTCTCTCCCTTCAGGTACTGGAAGGCAGCTCTAAGGTCCCCCCAGAGTCTTCTCTTCTCCAGGCTGAGCACCCCTAGCTCCCTATCCTCACAGCAGAGCTGCTCCAGGGCAGGCATTCACAGCAGGTGTGCTGCTAAAAGCCACCCCTGGGGCTCTGCACAGCTGAGCTCAGCAGGATTTAGGACAAACCCCTGGATGTTGTGAGGCCAAGCAAGAGGAGACCTCCTGTAGGACCTTGCTGGCCACTGATCTGCACAACCTGCTTGCAGCACAAAGCCCCTGGGGATGTGGGGACCTGAGAAGTCCCACAGGGAGCCACATTCCCTCAGGAGCCTTGATGAGAAAAGAGTTAGGAGGCTGCAGTGAGGTGGGGGCTGGGCTCTGCTCCCTAGCCTCAGGTGAGAGAAGGAGAGGAAATGACCTGAAATTGTGCCAGGGGAGGCTGAGGTTGGAGAGCAGGAGAAATTTCTTCGGTGCCAGAGTGGTCAGGGAGTGGCAGAGGCTGCCCAGGGAGGTGGTGGAGTCCCCATGGCTGGAGGTGTTCAGCAAGCTGTGGCCATGGCTGCTGGGGCCATGGCTTGGTGGCCATGGTGGGGCTGGGTTGGTGTTGGACTGGCTGAGCTTGGAGAGCTTCTCCAACACAAAGGATTCCATCATTCTTTGAGGCTATGATTCTACATCAGCCCTTCTGGGAGCAATAGGAAGTGGTGTGGGCAGACAGCTGCTGAGAGGGTGGTGGCTGTGACACCATGGTTCTGGTGCCACTGTCACACAGAAAGAGTCTTCCCTTCATGGTGCATTGTCTGTGCTGCAGGGCAGAGGCAGAGAGGAGCATTACTGTGAGGAGGCTCCAGCCCTGCCCATGTTGCATGGTGACAGAAGCAGCAGGGTGAGCTGCTGTGGAGGGCAAACACAGGGCAACTGCTGCTGCTGCTGCTCAGATGAACTCCTGTCATGGAATCAGAGAGTCCCAGACTGGGTTGGGAGGGAAGGGACCTCCAAAGCTCCCCCAGTCCACCCCCTGCAGCCAGCAGGGACAGCCCCAGCCAGAGCAGGCTGCTCACAGCCCCACACAACCTGCCCTGCACTGCTGCCAGCCATGGGGCAGCTCCCAGCTCTCTGGGCAGCCTGGGCCAGGCTCTCCCCACCCTCAGCACCAAACATTTCTCCTTCTCTCCACTCTCAAGCTCCCTCTCTGAGCTTCAAACCATTGCCCCTGCCAGAGCAGGACTTCCCAGGGCAGGTCACACAGGAACACATCCAGGTGGCTTTTGGAAGCCTCTGTTATGGGTTTAAGTACCTGGGATGTCAACCACAGAGTCCAGGGGCTAGAGAGGTGCAGGGCTGGACCAGAAGGTGAAAGCCTTTGTTATTTCATTCCCAGAAAGCCTGCCCCTGCCCTTCCCAGGGGAGCAGCAGAAGCAGGTCAGCCCTGCTTCACCTGCCCTGCTCCCTTCCCCCCCAGACTGCCAGCTCTCCTGGGCTGCAGGCAGTGGGGCCTGGAGCTGCTGCCAAGCTGAGTTTAGCTGTGCCATCCAGGCCTGGCTAGGGAGGCACAGGAGGGGCATTTGAGGCCCAGGGTTTGGGCTGGTTGAGGGAAAGCTTTTGGGAGGGTGGTGGCCTGGGGAGGCTTGTGGAGAAGGCCAGGCTGGAGAGCTGGGCTGCACATGAACCCTGGGGTACCTGTGCATGTCTTGGTGCTGTGGTGTTTGGTGTGAAGAGTAATTCCCTTGACATTTGCAGTGCCCTCCAGTCCTGCTGGGAGTGTCTTCTTTGGGAGGGATGAAGAGCATCTGCCTTGCTCCCTACAAACCCCAGACAGTCTCCACACCAGGAGACTCCACAACCTCTCTGGGCAGCCTGCTCCAGGCCTCCAGCACCCTCACAACAAACAACTTTCTCCTCCTGCTCAGATCCAACCTCCTGCCTGCCACTCTGTGCCCACTGCCCCTTGTCCTATCCCTTGGCACCACAGGAAAACATCTGCTCCACAGTGGCTCAACCCCAGCTGTTCAGTTGCCATCTGACATCCTCTCCCACCTCCTCCCTCCCTCCCTCCCCAGCCTGCCACCTTCCTGCCCCCTTCCCAGCTGCTCACATCAGCTTTGGTTCTGCAGCTTCCCCAACCCTTCCTGCCCCTTCCTCCATCATGTGGAGAGCACTGAGCTGCCACCTGGCCAGGCCATGAGGGCTCTTCTGGGTGCCTCAGCATGGAACAGCTGCTGACAGCCACATTTCAGGATGGGTCAGGAAGTGCTTTGCCCTCAATGTTCCAAGCAACAAACTTCACAGGAGGCCTGAGGGAGCCACTGACCCAAGCCAAACTCCTCTGTGCTGCCCTTAACCTGCTCCTCTAATGAGCTGCAGACTGTGCCTGCAGGGTGAGCTCAGGTGGGGGCTGTTAGCAGGCAAGCTGAACCTTCTGAGGGTCCCTGAGATAAACATCATCCCTGGGCTGTCCACAGGCTTTGGGATATTGCTTTTCCATCTCTGCTGTGGCAGAGCTGATGCTATCTGCTCAGCTGCATTAGCTACCCACACTCTGCCTTACTGGGGGCTCCTCAGGAATTAAGGCCCAGGCTGGGGAGAGTTTCCTCACAGCCCCCAGGCAGTGCTGCTCTCACAGCAGATCTCCAGGCTGGGGCTGATCACTGCCTGTGATCCTCAGGAGATGGAGAGATGAGGCACTGGGGGGAAATGAGTCTGTAATTTGGGGTTTATTAGCAAAGGTTCTGCAGACCTCCTCCAGGAGAGCTGCTTGCTGCCACAGCCCTCCCCAGCCTGGCAGCACTTCAAATCAGCTGTGGCTTCCCACATCAGCAGCAGTCCCTGCAGAGCTGCTGAGGGATCCCCTGGCCAGGCTGGGTCTATGGGACAGTGCCAACTGTATGAGGTTCAACAAAGCCAAGGGCTGGGTCCTGCCATCCCCATGGGTGCTCCAGGCCAGGGGCAGAGGGGCTGGAAAGTGCCCAGCAGAGAAGGCCCTGGGGGTGCTAGGGGACAGCAGCTGGAGAGGAGCCAGCAGTGCCAGGGGGCAAGAAGGGCAGCAGCAGCCTGGCCTGGAGCAGCAGTGCTGTGGGCAGCAGGAGCAGGGCAGGGATGGTGCCCCTGGGCTGGGCACTGGGGAGGCCACAGCTTGAGTTTTGGACCCCTCAGTCCAATAAGGACATTTTGGTCCTGGAGCAGGTCCAGAGAAGGGCAGCAAAGTTGGGGAGAGGTCTGGAGGACAGGGCTGGGGAGAGGCAGCTGAGACAGCTGTGGGTGTTGAGTCTGGAGAAGGGAAGACTCCAGGGAGACCTTATTGCAACCTTTCAGTACTTGAAGAGGTTGATCAGCAAGATGGGGACTTGGTTTAGTGGTCATGGTAGTGCTGACAATTGGACTTGATGAGCTTAGAGGCCATTTCCAACCTTAGTGATTCCATGATTCTATGATTCTGAGCAGGGCCTGTGGTGCCAGCAAAGGGGGAATGGTTTGGAACTCAGAGAGGGAGACTGAGAGTGGAGAGAAGGAGAAATGTTTGGTGCTGAGGGTGGGGAGAGCCTGGCCCAGGCTGCCCAGAGAGCTGGGAGCTGCCCCATGGCTGGCAGCAGTGCAGGGCAGGTTGTGTGGGGCTGTGAGCAGCCTGCTCTGGCTGGGGCTGTCCCTGCTGGCTGCAGGGGGTGGACTGGGGGAGCTTTGGAGGTCCCTTCCCTCCCAACCCAGTCTGGGAGTCCATGGTCCTATGCCAAACTCCCCCAGGGTGATGCTCAGTTTCCCACAAGCTCCCTCCCAGCAGCCCCAGGCCCCCTGTGCTCAGCTGGCAGAGGCTTTCCAGGGAATCAGGCTCACAGCTAGAACTGCCCTGGCAAAACTCTGTCATGCACTTTGTGAGTGCTGCAGGGACTGACTCTGGGCTGTCCCAACCTCTCCACCCACAAAGCTGTGGTGCTAGGGCCACACTCACCCAAACAAGGACCACAGCTGGGAAACAAAAGGACATTGCCCCAGACTGTGTAACCCTTCCCCACTGTGTGAGCACCCAGGGAGCTGCCCCACTGCCATCAGCCTCAGACCAGGCTCTGAGGGGTTTGTTCCAGAGGATAGCACAACCTGCACAAAGCTGCTGAGATGCCACAGGTGGCTTTGTCACTGCACAGACTCTTGGTGAAGACACAGGTCTGAAAACTCTCCTGGGAGAGAAACCCAATGGAGCTGGGGGACATCACCAGGAAGCATTCCATGGAATCACAGCATGGCTTGGGTTGGAAGGGACCTCAGAGATCAGCCAGCCCAGGGACACCTCCCACCAGCACAGGCTGCTCAAGGCCTCAGCCAGCCTGGCCTGGAACACCTCCAGGCAGGGCACAGCCACAGCCTCCCTGGGCAGCCTGTGCCAGGCTCTCCCCACCCTCACTGCCAACAATTTCTTCCTCCTCCCCACTCTCAGTCTCCCCTCTCCCAGCTCAAAGCCATTGTTCCTCATCCTGGCACTCCCAGCCCTTGTCCAGAGTCCCTCCCCAGCTCTCCTGGAGCCCTTCAGGTCCTGGGAGGCTGCTCTGAGGTCTCCCTGGAGCCTTCTCTTCTGCAGGCTGCACAGCCCCAGCTCTCCCAGCCTGGCCCCACAGGGGAGGCTCTGCAGCCTCTGCTCATCTTGGTGGCCTCCTCTGGAGCCTCTCCAGCAGCTCCAGGTCCTTCTTGTGCTGGGGGCCCAGAGCTGGAGGCAGTGCTGCAGGTGGGGGCTGAGCAGAGCAGAGCAGAGGGGCAGAATCCCCTCCCTGTGCTGCTGCTCTCCCTGCTCTGGCTGCAGCTCAGCACAGTGCTGGCTCTGGGCTGCCAGGGACCAGTGCTGGCTCCTGGGGAGTTTGTCACCACCTGACCTCCCCAAGGCCTTCTCCTGCAGGCTGCTCTCAGCCACTCCTCACCCAGCCTGGATCTGTGCTTGGGATTGCCCTGCCCCAGCTGCAGGACCTTGCCCTTGGCCTTGTTGAACCTCCTGAGGTTGGCTTGGGCCCAGCCCTGCAGCCTGCCCAGGTCCCTCTGGATGGATCCTTCCCTCCAGAGTGGCAGCAGAGCCACACAGCTTGGTGTCATCCTCAGACTTGCTGAGGGTGCCTCAGTCCCAGTGTCCCTGTCACCAAGGAAGATGTCAAGAGCACTGTCCCTGTACTGACCCCAGGGGGATGCCACTTGCCACTGGTCTGCATTGGATGCAGAAAATCACTGCCTCAGGGGGAGGGATGGAGCAGTGGGCAGGCACTCCCAGAGCACCCAGCTTGAGGAACTCCACCTTTTGTGGGGGAGCAATATGTGACCTAACAGGAGGAGCAACTTCTTTAACTGGAGGGAGCTGGAGGCCTGGAGCAGACTGCCCAGAGGGGCTGTGGAGGCACAGTACCACAGTGTCACAGAATCACCAAGGTTGGAAGAGACCTCAAAGATCATTGAGTCCAACATGTCAGCACAGACCTCACGACCAGACCATGGCTCCAAGTGCCACATCCAATCCCCTCTTGAACACCTCCAGGGATGGGGACTCCACCACCTCCCAGGCAGCACATCCCAATGACAAATGACTCTCTCAGCAAAGAACTTTCTTCTCACCTCCAGCCTAACCCTCCCCTGGCACAGCTTGAGACTGTGTCCTCTTGTTCTGGTGCTGGCTGCCTGGGAGAAGAGACCAACCCCCACCTGGCTACAACCTCCCTTCAGGGAGTTGGAGAGAGCAAGAAGGTCTCCCCTGAGCCTCCTCTTCTCCAGGCTAAGCAACCCCAGCTCCCTCAGCCTCTCCTCACAGGGCTGTGCTCCAGACCCCTCCCCAGCTTTCTTGCCCTTCTCTGGACACCTTCAAGTCTCTCAATGTCCTTCTTGACCTGAGGAGCCCAGAACTGGACACAGGACTCAAGGTGTGGCCTGAGCAGTGCTGAGCACAGGGCAGGATGAGCTCCCTGCTCCTGCTGGCCACACTGTTCCTGATTCAGGCCAGGAGTCTCCTTGCATGGAGAGCTTCCAAACCCACCTGGATGTGTTCCTGTGTGACCTGCCCTAGGTGACCTTGTCTTGGCCGGGGCCTGGACTGGATGATCCTCAGAGGTCCCTCCCTTCCATCCCCTGCCACTCTCTGATCCCCTGCAGGGTGGGTAGAGGGAGCAGAGGCAGGGGCTGGGGGCCAGGCTGGGCTCCAGGGCTGCGATGTGCAGAACGTGCCTGAGCAGCACACTGGGCATGGCCTGGGACAGACCTTTGATTTCATCCAGAAGTGGGGAAAGGCAGTGCTGATCTGAGCCATTGTGTGAAGAGAGGGGAGGCAGCAGGAGGGCTTAGAGAGATGAAGAAGGACTGACAGAGCAAGATGTAAACAGCCGGGGGGGGTCTGGAGGCTGGGACAGGTCCCCAGCCCAAGGGCTTGCCTGGAGCACTGGGGAAGAAAGGGAGCAGCATTGGCACTGAGAATAAAGGGAGAGAGTGTTTGGAAAGCAGAGCGTGGAGAAAGATAAGGATTGCCTTTGGGAGTAAGGAAGAGAAGGGATGTTGGTGGTTGGGTTGTTTATGTTGGGGGACTCTGGTTACACTGAAACTGAGTGGCTCTGAAGCAAAGAGAAAGCCCCCAGGAGCTCAGAGGGGGCTCAGAGAGCCCAGAAATAAACAGAGCTGTGCCCTGGGTTGCTCAGTGCTTGTAAACAGGCCTGAACAAGGCTCAGATGGGAGAGGAGCTGGGGAGCAAGTGAAGAGGAGACTGCAGAACCACAGGGTAACCTGGGGGCAGGGGGACACTGGGAGGTCCAACCTTCTGCTCACAGCTGGCTCAGATCTAAGGTTGAATCAGGGTGCCCAGGGCTTTACCCTGCCAGGGCCTGACAAGCTCTGAGGAGAGGAAACCTGCAGCCCTGCTGCACACCTGACCCAGTGCCTCAGTTCTCACCTGGATGAGAGGACAAAGCACAAATCCAGGCTGGGTGAGGAGTGGCTGAGAGCAGCCTGCAGGAGAAGGCCTTGGGGGGGTCAGGGGGTGACAAACACCCCAGGAGCCAGCACTCCTGGCCAAGCTGTCAGCCCCTGGCTTGGATGGGAGCACACTGCATTGGGTTAGGAACTGGCTGGAGGCTGAGCCCAGAGAGTGGTGGTGAATGGTGCCACAGCCAGCTGGCAGCCAGGCACCAGTGTGTGCCCCAGGGATCAGGGCTGGGCCCCAGCCTGTTCAATATCTTTGTTGATGATCTGGAGGAGGGCATTGAGTCCATCAGCAGTAAGTTTGCAGATGGCACCAAGCTGGGTTCAGGAGTTGATCTGTTAGAGGTCAGGAGAGCTCTGCAGAGGGACCTTGCCAGGCTGGGCAGATGGGCAGAGGCCAAGGGCAGGAGATTGAACACATCCAAGTGCCAGGTGCTGCACATTGGCCACAGCAACCCCAGGCAGTGCTACAGGCTGGGGTCAGAGTGGCTGAGAGTAACCAGGTAGAGAGGGAACTGGGGGTGCTGGTTGATGGCAGGCTGAACATGAGCCAGCAGTGTGCCCAGGGGGACAAGAAGGCCAAGGGCATCCTGGCCTGCGTCAGGAACAGTGTGGCCAGCAGGAGCAGGGAGGTCATTGTGCCCTGTGCTCAGCACTGCTCAGGCCACATCTTGAGTCCTGTGTCCAGTTCTGGGCTCCTCAGGTTAGGAAAGATGTTGAGTTGCTGGAAGGTGTCCAGAGAAGGGCAAGAAAGCTGGGGAGGGGTCTGGAGCACAGCCCTGTGAGGAGAGGCTGAGGGAGCTGGGGTTGCTTAGCCTGGAGAAGAGGAGGCTCAGGGGAGACCTCATTGCTCTCTGCAACTCCCTGCAGGGAGGTTGTAGCCAGGTGGGGGTTGGTCTCTTCTCCCAGGCAAGCAGCACCAGAACAAGAGGACACAGTCTCAAGCTGTGCCAGGGGAGGTTTAGGCTGGAGGTTAGGAAGAAGTTTTATACAGAGAGAGTTGCTGGCCATTGGGATGTGCTGCCCAGGGAGGTGGTGGAGTCCCTATCATTTGAGGTGTTCAGGAGGAGACTTGATGGGGTGCTTGGTGCCATGGGTTAGTTGATTAGAGGGTGTTGGATTGGTTGATGGGTTGGACATGAGGATCTGAAGGTCTCTTCCAACCTGGTTTACTCTGTGTATTCTATGTGTGCTGAGCTGCAGCCAGAGCAGGGAGAGCAGCAGCACAGGGAGGGGATTCTGCCCCTCTGCTCTGCTCTGCTCAGCCCCCACCTGCAGCACTGCCTCCAGCTCTGGGCCCCAGCACAAGAAGGGCCTGGAGCTGCTGGAGAGGCTCCAGAGGAGGCCACAGAGATGAGCAGAGGCTGCAGAACCTCCCCTGTGGAGACAGGCTGGGAGAGCTGGGGCTGTGCAGCCTGCAGAAGAGAAGGCTCCAGGGAGACCTCAGAGCAGCTTCCAGTACCTGAAGGGCTCCAGGAGAGCTGGGGAGGGACTCTGGACAAGGGCTGGGAGTGCCAGGATGAGGAACAATGGCTCTGAGCTGGGAGAGGGAAGACTGAGAGTGGAGAGGAGGAAGAAATTGTTGGCAGTGAGGGTGGGGAGAGCCTGGCACAGGCTGCCCAGGGAGGCTGTGGCTGTGCCCTGCCTGGAGGTGTTCCAGGCCAGGCTGGATGAGGCCCTGAGCAGCCTGTGCTGGTGGGAGGTGTCCCTGCCCAGGGCAGGGGCTGGAGCTGGATGCTGTCTGAGGTCCCTTCCACCCCAAACCATTTTGTGATTCTCTGAGTCTTTTCTCCTACCTGGCTGGCACCACCTGGCATGCTGGCACAAGACCTGCTCTGCCTCACCAAAGCCCTCTGCCTCACCAGCTACAGTCAGGGGTCCAGCAGCACTGACCAGGCTCCATGAGATGCCCTGAGCCCTAGCCTGGGCAGCTGCACACCCTGCTGTGTGACACAGTCACAGAACGCTTCAGGGTGGAAGGGACTCTACCAGGTCATCTCCAGCCCCCTGCAGGCAGCAGGGACTGCTCCAGCCAGAGCAGGCTGCCCAGGGACACAGCCAGGCTGCTGTTGAATGTCTGGGGGGATGAGGCCTCAGCCACCTCCCTGGGCAACCTGCTCCTGTGCTCCACCAGACCTCGCTGTAAGGAACTTCCTCCTGGTGTCCAGCCTGGATCTCCCCTGCTCCAGTGTAAAACCACTGCCCCTTCTCCTAGCCCCACAGCCCTTCTGAACAGTGCTTCCTCAGCTCTCCTGCAGCCCTGCAGCTACTGGAAAGCTGCTCTCAGCTCTCCCCGGAGCCTCCTTTGTGAACAGCCGCAACTGCCTCATCCTGTCTGTAGGAGAGGCGCTCCCGGCCCCTGGTCATCTCCATGGCCTGCACCGGACCCTCGCCAGGACTTCCACGTCCCTCCTGTGTCCTTCTCCGGAGCTGGCGTGGCAGGCCCCGGCACGGCAGGAACCGGGGGGTGCCAGGGCAGGTCCCGGCCGTGCGCCAGGGCAGGCCCCGGCAGTGCGCCAGGGCAGGTCCCGGCAGTGTGCCAGGGCAGGTCCCGGCCGTGCGCCAGGGCAGGTCCCGGCAGTGTGCCAGGGCAGGTCCCGGCCGTGCGCCAGGGCAGGTCCCGGCAGTGTGCGAGGGCAGGTCCCGGCAGTGTGCGAGGGCAGGTCCCGGCAGTGTGCGAGGGCAGGTCCCGGCAGTGTGCCAGGGCAGGTCCCGGCAGTGCGCCAGGGCAGGTCCCGGCAGTGTGCCAGGGCAGGTCCCGGCCGTGCGCCAGGGCAGGTCCCGGCTGTGCGCCAGGGCAGGTCCCGGCAGTGTGCGAGGGCAGGTCCCGGCCGTGCGCCAGGGCAGGCCCCGGCACGGCAGGAACCGGGGGGTGCCAGGGCAGGTCCCGGCCGTGCGCCGGGCCGGGCCAGGCCGGGGGAAAGCTGCGCTGCGCCCCACGGCTGCCGCGTGCGGGCGTTGCTAGGCAACCGCGTTGCTAGGCACCGGAGATGCGCCGCCAAGCGCCGCCTCGCAGCACCGCCCCCCCCCCGCGCAGGGGAGCTCCGATTGGCTAAGCAGAGACACGTGACAGCGGACGGTGGCCGGGATGGGCCCTACAGCAGCTCCTCCGGGGCGGGTCGGTCGGGGGGGGTATGTTCTCGCTTTTCATTGGTTCTCCGTCGTCACGTGTCGGGGGCCTGCTGAAGCCGCCCCGCGCCGATTGGCAGCGCGCGGCGCGGGGCGGGCGGGGTCGCGGCGCGGATGTGGGCCCTGAGGCGGGCGCTGTCGCCGGGGCTCGGCGTGGCGCGGCAGCCGCGGGGGCCCGCAGCGGGCTGGGCCATGGCCGAGGCCTCCTCGGCGGCGCGGCCGGCGCGGCGGCCCAAGGACGTGCCGCGGCACGTGTGGGCCCGCGAGCGGCGGCGGAGCGCGGGGACGGGCCTGGCGAGCCCCAACACCGTGTACGTGCAGGTGGTGGCGGCCGGCAGCCGCGACGCGGGAGCCTCGGTGTACGTCTTCTCCGAGTTCAACCGGTGAGTGTGCCGGCCCGCAGGGACTCCCCGCTGCCGCGCCCCTCCCGGGCGCGCCCTGACCGGCCTTCCTCTCAGGTACCTCTTCAACTGCGGCGAGGGCACGCAGCGGGCCATGCAGGAGCACAAGTGAGTGGGGACCGGGGCGGGGGGCGCGGGGCTACGGCGGGCTCGGAGCTGCGGCGGGCTCGGCTCACCCCCCTCTCGCCCCTCAGGCTGAAGATCTCCCACCTGGACAGCATCTTCCTCAGCAGGGTGGCCTGGGCCAACGTCGGAGGGCTGCCGGGTGAGGGGGTTTGGGGGGCTGCCGGGTGAGTGGGGGTCGGGGGCTGCCGGGTGAGTGGGGGTCGGGGGCTGCCGGGTGAGTGGGGGTCGGGGGCTGCCGGGTGAGTGGGGGTCGGGGGCTGCCGGGTGAGTGGGGGTTTGGGGGCTGCCGGGTGAGTGGGGGTCGGGGAGGAGGCTGCCGGGTGAGTGGGGGTCGGGAGGGGCTGCCGGGTGAGTGGGGGTCGGGGGGGCTGCCGGGTGAGTGGGGGTCGGGGAGGAGGCTGCCGGGTGAGTGGGGGTGGGGGGGCTGCCGGGTGAGTGGGGGTGGGAGGGGCTGCCGGGTGAGTGGGGGTCGGGGGGCTGCCGGGTGAGTGGGGGTCGGGGAGGGGGCTGCCGGGTGAGTGGGGGGTCGGGGGGCTGCCGGGTGAGTGGGGGTCGGGGAGGGGGCTGCCGGGTGAGTGGGGGTTTGGGGGGCTGCCGGGTGAGTGGGGGTCGGGGAGGGGCTGCCGGGTGAGTGGGGGTCGGGGGGCTGCCGGGTGAGTGGGGGTGGGAGGGGCTGCCGAGTGAGTGGGGGTCGGGAGGGGGCTGCCGAGTGAGTGGGGGGGGCTGCCGGGTGAGTGGGGGTCGGGGAGGGGGCTGCCGGGTGAGTGGGGGTCGGGGGCTGCCGGGTGAGTGGGGGTCGGGGGCTGCCGAGTGAGTGGGGGTGGGGGCTGCCGGGTGAGTGGGGGTTAGGGATGCTGCCGGGTGAGTGGGGGTCGGGGGCTGCCGGGTGAGTGGGGGTCGGGGGCTGCCGGGTGAGTGGGGGTCGGGGGCTGCCGAGTGAGTGGGGGTGGGAGGGGCTGCCGGGTGAGTGGGGGTGGGGGGCTGCCGGGTGAGTGGGGGTTAGGGATGCTGCGGGTGAGTGGGGGTCGGGGGAGGCTGCCGGTTTGTGCGGGGGGTTCCTCTGAGGGCCCAGCCGCTGCCTGGGCCGGAGGCGGTGGCTCTGCAGGCCCCGCGGGGCCTTGGCAGTGCAGGGGTAGGGGCTGGCAGTCGGTCATTGAGATCGTGTGTACGAGCTCTGCTGTCCGCTGCCGTGCTGGGCGGGGGGCTGCTTTGGGTGGGGAGGGCGAGCGGCGGTGCCGGGGCGCTCCTGTGGCGCTCCTGTGGCGGTGCCGGGGCGCTCCTGTGGCGCTCCTGTGGCGGTGCCGGGGCGCTCCTGTGGCGCTCCTGTGGCGGTGCCGGGGCGCTCCTGTGGCGCTCCTGTGGCGGTGCCGGGGCGCTCCTGTGGCGCTCCTGTGGCGGTGCCGGGGCGCTCCTGTGGCGCTCCTGTGGCGCTCCTGTGGCGCTCTGCGGTGTGGGCTCAGCCCCAGTGACAGCGCAGGAGAACAGGTGGTGGAAGAGGCACTGCCTGCGCTGCAGCGTGGCCAGGCCCTCTCCGGGCCCGGGGAAGGGAAGGCAGGGGCAGTGTTGCAGTGCCAGCAGGCAGCTGTTGGAGTCAGGCTCGTTTCAGACCCAAGCATTTGCAGAGCTCTCAGACCCACTGCTGTCACAGAATCACAGAGTGGTGATTCTTGGTGCCAGAGCAGGGTCACCCAGGGCAGGGCACACAGGAACACAGTCAGGCTGGCCTTGGGAGCCTCCAGAGATGAGACCTGCACCACCTCCTTGGGCAGCCTGCTCCAGGGCCCTGCCACCCCCACAGCAAAGAAGTTCCTCCTCCTGTTCAGATGGAGCTGCCTCTGGTCAGGTCGATGCCCAGTGCCTCTTGTCCTGCAGCTGAGCCTGCTTGGCTCAGGCATGGGCAGTGCAAGAGACACCAGTCCCTGTGCTGGCAGCACTGACCTCTCAGGTCTGACTTTGCTCTTCCAGCCCCAACTGTACCTCTTGTGCTGTCACTGGGCACCAGAGACTCTGCCCCCATCCTCCTGACCCCCAGCCCTTAGACATCTGTAAGCATTGCTAAGTTCCCCCTCAGCCTGCTCCACACTCTACAGGCCCAGCTCCCTCAGCCTCCCCTCCTGTGACAGATGTTCCAGTCCTCAAAGCAGGGAGAGACCAGAACAGGTCACTTGGGATCTTGTCTGCCAGAACTCAGGGAGTCTCCTGGAAAGGAGGAGATTAGCAATCTGCTGAGGAGACTTGAGCCAAGGTGTGACTGTCCAAATCTGTCTGCTGAGGGAAGTGCTTTGGTGAGCCTGCCCCAAAGCTGGGGCAAGAGAGAGTCTGAGTTCAGCTGTGGGCTTTGTGGAGAGGCCTGGCACTCCTGGGCCTGGGAAGGATCTGCCTTGGGTGAGCTGCCAGTGGTCAGTGGAGCTGGGACTAAGCTGCTTCTCTCCTCTCTTGTAGGTATGATCCTCACATTAAAGGCTGTGGGGCTTCAGAGGTGTGTTTTCCTGGGGCCACCAAAGCTGGTAAGCAGTGGGAACCCTCCAGAGCTGTCCCTGGAAGCAGGAGAGCTGGAGTCAGAGCAGTGAATCATTGTCCAGCTCTGGAATGCTGGTGTGAGTTGGTGCCAGCCAGGAGGGCTGGCTTGACAAAGCAGATCCCTTCAGTTCCAGGACAGCACCAGGCTGCTGCTCCTGTGTCCTGTCAGCTCTTGTGCTGGTGAATCACCTTGTGGAGGAGGGGTGTCCTTTGCTCTCCTCTCTGCTGCCTCCCTGACTGCTTTTGGTAGAAGCCTGCTCTCTGCTCTCCTGCCTTGTGTGATCCTCACCAGCCTAAAACTGTGCCTGAGATGAACCTTTCCAACCCTCTGCATGGTTTTCAGAGAGTCCCAGCATGAGGAGAGGCTGGAAGGGAGCTCTGGAGCTCACCCAGTCCTACCCCACTGCCCCAGCAGGGCACCCACAGCAGCTTGCCCAGCACCACAATGCCCAGGGGGGGTTGGAAGCTCTCCACCCCAGGAGACTCCACAAGCTCTCTGGGCAGCCTGCTCCAGGCCTCCAGCAGCCTCACAACAAACAACTTTCTCCTCCTGCTCAGATCCAACCTCCTGGCTGCCACTCTGTGCCCACTGCCCCTTGTGCTGGCCCTGGGCACCACTGTGCAGAGCCTGGCCCCAGCCTCCTGCCCCCCACACTTTAGGAGCTGAGCAGCACTGAGGTTTATTTCTCCTTCCATTGAGGTTTTATGTGCTTGCAGTATCTGCTGCCCAGGATGGGCAGAGTGCTGCTTGGCTCTGCTCTCTCTCCCTGAGTGGGATGGGACACCTGGCCAGGGCTCTCTGGGTGTGTGCTGGGATTTGCACTTCCCTGGGTGACTGCTGGGGTGCTTCTGCACTGCAGCTCCCGGGCCTGGCCTCCTGACACAGAGTTTCTCTTCCAGCAAAACTATTTGAAAGCCATCAGGCTCTTCCCTGGCCCCCTGAAGAGGATGGATTTAGGTATGTAGGTCATGAGGGGAACACCAGCTTCTGACCTCTTTCTGTTTCAGCTGCAGCCAAGCTTGAGCAGTAACAGCAGCAGGGTAAGTCCCTGTGGCTTTGACTCACTCCAGGAAAGCTTCAGCTGCCTGTTCAAACCATCCCAGAGCTGCTGCCAGCTCTGCCAGCCTGCCTGACAGCTTTGCTGGTGAAGCTCTCTGAAGGCACTGACAGAGCCTGCCAGTCAACTTCTCACCCTGCTGCCTGGGCTGTTTCTTGGGGGCTTCTCAGAGCTTTGATCACTCCCTGATCTCTGCAGCTGGGGGGAGGACATTGAGCAGGGTTTGTTCAAGAGAGCCACAAAAGCTCTTTGCCTGGCTTGGGTTCTTGTGGAGGAGGAATCCTTTGTGCTGCAGCTGCTGATGCTGGTTTCTGCTCCCTCCCCAGCTGTGCAGTTGCACACAGAGCCTGAGTACAAGGATGAGACCATGACAGTGCAGCAGATACCTCTGACAGGTGAGCCTGGGGCAGCTGGGCTGGGGGGAGGTGTCCCTGCCCATGGCAGGGGGCTTGCAACTGAATCATCTTGAAGGTCTCTGCCAAGCCAGCCTCTTCTGGGTGAGGCTGGAGTCAGGCAGGAGAAGCACTTGTTGGGTGGCTGTGCTTGAGGGGCTGGGAGGAGTGCTTCTGCTTGCAAGCCTCAGTGAGGAGAGGCTCAGTCACTGTGTGCTTGGCTCAGGAGCAGGATCCCTTGCAAAGGAGCAGGACCTGCTGAGGCAGGGCCCAGGCAGTTGCTTTAGGTGTGGGCATAGAGTGCCAGGTGGAAGGGCACAGGACTGAGCCATTCTCAGGCAGCTGAGTTTGCTAACTGCTGAAAACAGAGATCCTGAGAGCAGAGACACTTGGGGCACACCAGCCCCAGGGAGGCTCCAGGCCTGGGGCAGGGGGGCTGGAAACTGCCCAGCAGAACAGGACCTGGGGGTGTTGGGCAGCAGCATCTGAACAGGAGCCAGCAGTGCCCAGGGGGGCAAGAAGGGCAGCAGCAGCCTGGCCTGGAGCAGCAATGCTGTGGGCAGCAGGAGCAGGGCAGGGATGGTGCCCCTGGGCTGGGCACTGGGAAGGCCACAGCTTGAGCCCTGGGTTCAGTTTGGGCCTCTCACTGCCAGAAGGACATTGAGGGCTGGAGCAGGGCCAGAGAAGGGCAACAGAGCTGGGGAAGGGTCTGGAGAAGAGGGCTGGGGAGGAGCAGCTGAGGGTGCTGAGCCTGGAGCAGAGGAGGCTGAGGGAGACCTCTGTAGCTCCCTGAGAGGAGGCTGGAGCCGGGGGGGGTTGGGCTCTTCAAGCAGTTGGAATAAGTGATTGGAGAAGAGGAAACTGTCTCAAGCTGCCCCAGGGGAGGTTCAGGTTGGCCATGAGGAACAATTTCTTCCCCAAGAGGGTCATCAAGGCCTGGCCCAGGCTGCCCAGGGCAGTGGTGGAGTCCCCAGCCCTGGAGGGCTTTCAGAGCCCTGGAGCTGTGGTGCTGAGGGCCAGGCTGGTGCCCTGGCAGTGCTGCAGTTTGACCTTGATGCCTCTGCCAAGCCTGAGGGTGCTGTGATTCTGTGGCTTGGGTGGCAGATGCCTCCTGAAAGGAGTGAGTGGGGAGTGCAAGGAGAGGTCAGCCTGGGAGGAGCTCTCTGTTCTGGTGCAGTTTCATCCTGACTGTGGTGGAGGAGGGGATGCTGCTCATGCTGTTGTTACCTGCCCCTTTTGACTGAGTGATCTTTGTCTGCTGTGATTGGATTTGGGACAGGAAAACCTCTAGCTGCTGAAAGTCCATTGCCTCAGAGCCCTGGAGCAGCACCCCAGGGAGGCAGCAGCCCCCAGGGAGGCAGCAGTCCCCAAGCAGGACCTGGATCCCCAGGAGCTGCACAGCCAAGCTTGGAGGAGGGCAAGGAAAAAGGCAGTCCAAAGAAACCAGGTGAGGTAAATGGCCTGAGCCTTTGCACTGCACAGACACCACAGCAGGGTCAGGACAGGCTCCTGGCCACTTCTGGGAGTGAGGCTGCAGAGGAGCTCAGCTGAAGGATCAGTGGAGCAGAAGGAGCTCTGCTCCTTTGGAAACTGACCTGGAAGTATTAAGCCTGGAAAGTAGGAGTGTCCTGTGAGGCCAGGCTGAGGGGGCTGGGGCTGTTCAGCCTGGAGAGGAGAAGGCTTCAGGGACACCCTAGAGCAGCCTGCCAGGACCTGAAGGGGGCTAGAAGGCAGCTGCAGAGGGACTGTTCCCAAAGGCCTGCAGGGACAGGCCCAGAGGCAATGGCTTCAGAGCAGAGATTGAGATTGGATGTGAGGAACAAGGTCTGCAGCAGGAGGCTGCTGGAACACTGCAGCAGGTTGCCCAGGGAGGTGGTTGAGGCTCCAGCCCTGGAGCTGTTCCAGGTGAGGCTGGGCAGGGCTCTGGGCAACCTGCTCCAGGGGAGGATGTCCCTGCTGAGTGCAGGGGTTGGACTGGAGGAGCTGTGGAGGCCCCTTCCAGCCCAACCCATTCTGTGATTCCTGCTTGGGCTGTGATTAATCCTTGTGGTAGTTTGCCCTGGGCTGGAGTGGAGGCTCCAGCCTCTGGTTTCATTTTGAGAGAGTGCTGGGATTGGGTCTGGGGGGCTTGGGCTTTATTTTGGTGTCTTGTAGCTAAAAGTGTGGGCTGTGGCCTTAGGTGCTCCTCAGGGCCTGCTGCTGGGCTCCAGGCTGGCTGCCTGGTGTTGTTCATGGTCACATTTTAGCCAGCTCTGAGCTGGTTTTGGCTTTAAGCAGGATGTTTGTGCTGGCTGAGTGGTTCTGCTTCCTCCTGCAGGTGACAGCCAACACCCTGAGCTGGTCATGGCCTTCCTTTGTAAGGTGAGCTGGGACACAGCCCTCAGAGTCAGGCTAGAGCCCCAGGAGGGCAGGGGGGGAAAGGATCTGTGGAGCTCAGCCAGTCCAGCCTGCCTGCCAGGGCACACAGGAACACAGCCAGGAGGGCTTGGAGTGACCCCAGGGCAGGAGACTCCACAGCCTCTCTGGGCAGCTGCTCCAGGGCTCCAGCAGCCTTCACCTGAAGGAGTTCCTCCTCATGTCTGGGTGGAACTTGCTGTGTGCAGGGTTGTGGACTGGCTGTAGATCCCAGGATGTTAGGGGTTGGAAGGGACCTCAGGAGTCCTGCCAGAGCAGCAGCACAGAGCCTAGTGCAGGTCACACAGAACACATCCAGATGGCTCTTGGAGGTCTCCAGAGAAGGAAGGAGACTCCACAACCTCTCTGGGCAGCCTGCTCCAGGGCTCTGGGAGCCTCCCAGTGCAGAAGCTCCTCCTCAGGCTGTGGTGGAACCTCCTGTGCTGCTCCTTGTCCTGTCCCAGGGTGCAGCTGATGGAAGGGGGCCTGCAGTGTGCTGCCAAGTGCCTGAGTGCTTCAGGGCTGCCCAGAGGTGGAGTGTGGCATTGAGGGCATGCTCCAGGGGCCTCTTAAGCACTGACAGGCTTCAGGCCTGGGTCTCCTCTCCAGGAATCCCAGGATCCCAGCAGGATGGGAGCTGGAAGGGACCATCTAGTCCAGGCCCCTGCTAGAGCAGACTCAGCTGGCCCAGGCTCCAGCCTGCCCCCTCGCTGGCCTGTAGCTGGAGGCAGCATTTTCAACCAGGGCATTGAAGCTGTTCTGTGATGCTGCACTCCCAGGCTCAGAGTTACTGCAGCATGAGTAGGAGTGAGTCAAAATGGAGACTGTGGAGGTGTTCATAGACTCACACAGCTGGCAGGGCTGGCAGGGACCTCAAGGCTCAGCCAGCCCCAACCCCCTGCCATGGGCAGGGACACCTCACACCACAGCAGGTTGCTCACAGCCACCTCCAGCCTGGCTGCAAACACCTCCAGGCAGGAGGCTTCCACCACCTCCCTGGGCAGCCTGTGCCAGGCTCTCACCACCCTCCTGGGGAACAACTTCCTCACATCCAATCTCAAGCTCCCCACTTCTAGTTCTGCTCCATCCCCCCCAGTCACAGCTTTGGTCAGTAGGATGAGGCTCAACAAAGCCAAGAGCTGGTCCTGCCCTTGGGGCACAGCAATGCCATAAAGACTCCAGGCCTGGGGCAAGAAGGGCAGCAGCAGCCTGGCCTGGAGCAGCAATGCTGTGGGCAGCAGGGGCAGGGCAGGGATGGTGCCCCTGGGCTGGGCACTGGGGAGGCCACAGCTTGAGCCCTGGGTTCAGTTTGGGCCTCTCATTCCCAGAAGGACATTGAGGGCTGGAGCAGGGCCAGAGAAGGGCAACAGAGCTGGGGAAGGGTCTGGAGAAGAGGGCTGGGGAGGAGCAGCTGAGGGAGCTGGGGGTGTTGAGCCTGGAGCAGAGGAGGCTGAGGGAGACCTCATTGCTCTCTGCAGCTCCCTGAGAGGAGGCTGCAGCCAGGCTGGGGTTGGGCTCCCAGCAGTTGGAATAAGTGACTGGAGAAGAGGAAACTGTCTCAAGTTGCCCCAGGGGAGGTTCAGGTTGGCCATGAGGAACAATTCCTTCCCCAGAAGGGTCATGCAGGCCTGGCCCAGGCTGCCCAGGGCAGTGGTGGAGTCCCCATCCCTGGGGGGGTTTCAGAGCCCTGGAGCTGTGGTGCTGAGGGCCAGGTGGTGGAGCTGGCAGGGTTTGGCTAATGTAGGGCTGGATGATCTTTGGAGTCTGTTCCAGCCCCAGTGATTCCATCCCCTGGGGAGCCAGCAAGTCCACTCAGGGCTTGGGGGTCACTTGGAGGGTGGCTGTGGGAGGGCAGGGCTGGGGGGTGGCAGAGCAGAGCTCCTCTCCTGGCCCCCCTCTGCCTCTGGGGCTGCTCACTGCTTTGTTTTCTTTTTGGCTTTTCAGATCCACCCCAAGAAAGGCAAATTCCTGGCAGCTAAAGCTCAGGAGCTGGGCCTGCCAGTGTGAGTGTGAGCTGCCAGCCTGGGCATGGGCATGGGCCTGCCAGGCAGCTGGCTGGGGCAGCTCACCTCTGTGTGCCTTGCAGGGGGACCCCAGCCATCCTGCCCATCATCACAGCTGTCAAGAATGGGGAGAGCATCACCTTTGAGGGCAGAGAGGTGAGGTGAGGGGGGCTCTGCTCCCTGCTGTGCCTGTGCCACCCTCCCTCCCTGTCCCTCCCTGCAGAGTGTTTCCCCCAGCAGCTGCTGGGCTGTGCTTGGCTGGGGGCTGCACCCCAGCCTTGGCTGCTGCTTTCCTGCCTGTCCCTCCTCAGCCCTGCCCAGAGGCTGCCCCAGGGCTTGCTGGGTTGGAGCTCTGGGGGGCTGCTTTTGGGTCTTCTACCAGCCCCAAGATGTTGCTGAATGTGGCTCCAGCCCTGGAAGTGAGGCCCTGAGCCTCACCCCTTGAGGTGTCCTGCCCATGACAGGGCCTTGGAGCTTAGATGATCTTCAAGGTCCCTCCCAACCCCAAGCACTCCATGAGTCCAGGCCTGGGAGGGTTCCAGGGGGATGATCAGGGATGGAGCTCCAGAGCAGCTCGTTTGGGGCTGCTGTTTGCCAGAGCCTCTGCAGCGCCTCCTGGAGGCAGGCCTGGGAGTGCAGCCCTGCCTGATGGCAAGCTGGGCTGTGGGTGCCTGGCTGGCTCCCTCCTGACTCTGCAGCTCTTAGCCCCCAGGGAGCTCAGTGGGTCAGGGTGCAGGGTCCATGGCAGGGGGAGGCACAGGCAGCTCTGGCTGTGTTCAGGTGAGGAGCAGCTGGAGATCCTCACCTGGGGGCCAGGGCTGCCAGCCCCTGCTGACACAGGAGTGTCCCAAAGCCTTTTCTTCCTTGTTTCTGGAGTACCTTTTGCTGCCATCTGAACTTGCTGTGGGAACCTGGGGGCTGCTGAAGCTCCCTGCCATGAGGCTGTGGTTTGCTCTGAGGCCAGGGCTGGGGTTCACTGGTGTAGAGGAGTGGAAAGCTGAGCAATGGGAGCAGAGCTGGCCCAGGGCTGGGACTGCTGAGGGTGGAGCTGGCAGAGCAGCTGCCACAGGAGGTGGCTGCAGTGGTGTGAGAGAGGCTGTGGGGTGACCTCTGTGTGTCTGCCTGCAGCTCTCTCCTGAGGAGCTGTGCACCCCTGCTGACCCTGGCCCAGTGTTCATCGTGCTGGAGTGTCCTCACCAGGGCTTCCTGGATGCCATCTGTGAAAATGAGACCTTCAGGAGGTAGCAGGGGCCTGGGGGGGGCCTGGGCAGCCTGCCCTGGGTGGCCCTGCTTGGGCAGGGGGTTGGTCTGGGGGATCTCCAGAGGTCCCTTCCAACCCCCACCTGTGTGGCCCTGTGCTGGGGGAAGATGTCTGTGCTGGGCCTTGCCAAAGGGAAGTTGTTCTGTGCCAGGTGGGTTCCTGTGGCCCATGGCTGAGCTGCTGGGCACTGTTGAGGAGCCAGAGGAGCACCAAGGGGCTGCTGTGGTGTTGGGAAGGGCCAAGGTGTGCAGGTGCTGTGCTCTGGTGGGGGCTCCAGAGCAGGAGCACTGCACTGCTGGGGCACAGCACAGTGCAGAGGGAGCCTGGGCTGTGGGCAGCCTTTTTGTAGGGCTGCCCAGCAGGATGCTGAGCTGCTGAAGGGCTCTGCAGATGTTGCTCTTGGAGCACAGGAGCTGCCCTGGGCAGAGGGAGCCTTCTGCCTGCCATGAAGTGGAGCCTGGAGCTCCTGAGCTGTGCAGTGAAGATCTGTGCTCTGCCTGTGTGGGAGGGGAGGGATGGGATACCTCTGGTAGGACCAAGAGAGGAGAGGGCAGGAGATGCCAAGGTGGTGGAGGGCTTGAGGGGAGACCTTCTTGCTCTCTGCCACTCCTGAAAGCAGCTGGAGCCAGGGGGGGATTGCTCTCTTCCTCCAAGCAACAAGGGACAGGACAAGAGGAAAGGCCTCACTCCCAGGAGGGCACTGGGGGCTGCAGCAGGGCCAGAGAGGGACAACAGAGCTGGGGAAGGGTCTGGAGAAGAGGGCTGGGGAGGAGCAGCTGAGGGAGCTGGGGGTGTTGAGCCTGGAGCAGAGGAGGCTGAGGGAGACCTCATTGCTCTCTGCAGCTCCCTGAGAGGAGGCTGCAGCCGGGGGGGTTGGGCTCTGCACCCCAGGAACAAGGGACAGGACAAAGGGAAATGGCCTCCAGCTGCACCAGAGGAGGTTTGTGTTGGACACTAGGAGAAACTTCTTCCTGGAAAGGCTTCTCCAAGCCTGGCCCAGGCTGCCCAGGGAGGTGGTGGAGTCCCAGCCCCGGGGGGGTGCAGGGCTGAGTGCCTGTGGTGCTGGGGGATGTGGCTCAGCCCCAGCCTTGCAAGCAGTAGAGAATGGTTGGACTCGATCTTGAAGGGCTTTTCCAGCCCAAAGGACTGTGCCTGAAGCCCAGGGGCTCTCTTGTGTCCCAGGTACCAGGAGGGGCTTCCTGAGCACCAGGTGGCCTTGGTGATCCACATGACCCCGGAGCCCGTGCTGCGAGACAGCCGCTACCAGCGCTGGCTGCACCGGTACCGCTGCGGGGGGCTGGGCTGCAGGGGGCCAGGGGCTGAGCTGCTGGGGCTGCAGGGGGGGTGGAGGTGAGCTGCTGGGGCTTCAGGGGGACTGGGGGTGGGGTGAGCTGCAGGGGCTGCTGGGGGCTGGGGGTGAGCTGCAGGGGGCTGCTGGGGGCAGGGGGAGGGGTGAGCTGCAGGGGCTGCAGGGGGCAGGGGTGAGCTGCTGGGGCTGCAGGGGGCTGGGGCTGAGCTGCTGGGGCTGCAGGGGGGCCAGGGGCTGAGCTGCTGGGGCTGCAGGGGGCCCGGGGCTGAGCTGCTGGGGCTGCAGGGGGCCCGGGGCTGAGCTGCTGGGGCTGCAGGGGGCCTGGGGCTGAGCTGCAGGGGCTGCAGGGGGCCTGGGGCTGAGCTGCTGGGGCTGTAGGGGGCCCGGGGCTGAGCTGCTGGGGCTGCAGGGGGCCCGGGGCTGAGCTGCTGGGGCTGTAGGGGCCTGGGGCTGAGCTGCTGGGGCTGCAGGGGGCCTGGGGCTGAGCTGCTGGGGCTGTAGGGGGCCTGGGGCTGAGCTGCTGGGGCTGTAGGGGGGCCTGGGGCTGAGCTGCTGGGGCTGTAGGGGGCCTGGGGCTGAGCTGCTGGGGCTGTAGGGGGCCTGGGGCTGAGCTGCTGGGGCTGTAGGGGGCCTGGGGCTGAGCTGCTGGGGCTGTAGGGGGCCTGGGGCTGAGCTGCTGGGGCTGCAGGGGCCTGGGGCTGAGCTGCTGGGGCTGCAGGGGCCTGGGGCTGAGCTGCTGGGGCTGCAGGGGGCTGGGGGGGCTGAGCTGCTGGGGCTGTAGGGGGCCTGGGGCTGAGCTGCTGGGGCTGCAGGGGGCCTGGGGCTGAGCTGCTGGGGCTGTAGGGGGCCTGGGGCTGAGCTGCTGGGGCTGTAGGGGGCCTGGGGCTGAGCTGCTGGGGCTGTAGGGGGCCTGGGGCTGAGCTGCTGGGGCTGCAGGGGGCCTGGGGCTGAGCTGCTGGGGCTGCAGGGGGCCTGGGGCTGAGCTGCTGGGGCTGCAGGGGGCCTGGGGCTGAGCTGCTGGGGCTGTAGGGGGCCTGGGGCTGAGCTGCTGGGGCTGTAGGGGGCCTGGGGCTGAGCTGCTGGGGCTGTAGGGGGCCTGGGGCTGAGCTGCTGGGGCTGTAGGGGGCCTGGGGCTGAGCTGCTGGGGCTGCAGGGGGCTGTGACCTGCTGCTGCCTTGGCTGCCGGTGGCCAGCAGCTGCTTTCCCTGCAGCAGCAGTGCCTGGCAGCGTGGCCCTGGGGGCTCAGGTGGGGTGCTGGGGGAGTGCAGCTGCCCAGCTCTGAGGTGTTTGTGCAACTCTCAGGCTCCTGCCTCTGCTCTGACAGATTTGGGCCTGGAACCCAGCACCTGGTGCTGAATGAGAGCTGCTCTGCGGTGCACAACCCCCGCAGCTACAAGATCCAGACTCAGCTGAACCTCATCCACCCAGAGATCTTCCCTCTGCTCAACACCTACAAGAGCCAGGTAGGCCAGGCCCTGCTGGGCTGCCCCCCGGTGGCCCTGAGCAGCAGGAGGTGCTTCAGGTCCCTTGTCCCCACAGGAGGAGGAGGCAGTGTGCAGCGTGCCCCTGGTGCGAGCAGAGTGCCTCCTGAAGTACCACTTCAGGCCCCAGCAGGAGTGGCAGAGGTGGGTCTGCAGGCTTGGCCTTACAGCTCTTGGGCAGCCTTTCAGTGTGAGCCTATGGGGAGGGAGGAGGGAGGAGGCTGTGCTGAGATCCTCTGCACAGTGAGGAGCTCCAAGGCCTTGTCCAGGCTGTGTGGCTCTGTGGGGCAGGGGTGGTGGGGGGGGCCTGATGAGCTTTGAGGTCTTTCCCAACCTTTATCATTCTGTGATGAAGGATAATGGCTTTGAGCTGGGAGAGGGGAGACTGAGAGCGGAGAGGAGGAAGAAATTGTTGGCAGTGAGGGTGGGGAGAGCCTGGCACAGGCTGCCCAGGGAGGCTGTGGCTGTGCCCTGCCTGGAGGTGTTCCAGGCCAGGCTGGATGAGGCCTTGAGCAAGCTGTGCTGGTGGGAGGTGTCCCTGCCCAGGGCAGGGGGCTGCAGCTGGCTGAGCTTTGAGGTCCCTTCTAACCCAACCCACTCTGGATCTGTGTCTCTTGCTGGTGGCTGCCAGCTGTGCCTGCAGGGATGTGTGCTGAGAGCAACCCCTGGGCAGTGCTCTGAAGTGCTGCTTCTGTCCCCTCCCTCTTCCAGCCTCCTGTGCTCCCCTGCCCTCCACTTTGCCCTCATCTGCTGTGTATCCAGCCCTGGCTGTGACCTTTCTGGGGAGCCCACTGAAAGCCTTACCAAGCTCTTTTGGGGCCTCAGATGGTGTCAGAGCTGGAAGCCCCAAGTGGAGAAACAGTTGCAGACTTCTCCACTGGTGCTGGCACTGTGGCAGGGTGCCACAGGCTGCTCAGTGAGGGTCTTAAGGGCAGGGAGCAGGTGGTGCCTGGGGAGAGCCACTGCTGTGGCTCACATTTCTGTCTCTGCTGGCCAGGAGGAGCTGGAGTTTCTCTGCAGGCCTGTGGCAGGATTAGCACACAGGTCCCTTGTGTTTTGGAGTGCTGCCCAAGCCCCTGGGGTGGCTCTTCCACAGTGCCAGAGCTGCCTGGCAGTGCCTTTGCAGTGCCCTCTAGTACAGGCAGCTCTGGGAGGGGACAGTGCCAGGAGCGTCCTACTGCTCCACTTGGGTGGGATGACTTCTGTGGTGTGGTTCAGCCCAGCCAGGCCTTCATGGCACACCCCACAGGCCTGGCTGCATCTTGCCCCACACCTCACCATGGAACTGCTGGGGAGACTCCAGTGGAGGCTGCAAGGAGGCCGAAGGGCCTGGCACATGTGTGTGAGGAGGGAAGGCTGAGAGGCCTGGGGCTGGTGAGCTGGAGAAGAGCAGCCCCAGAGGGGGGCTGAGCAATGTTCACAGATGCCTGGGGGGCAAGCAGCAGGGGCCAGGCCCTTGGCAGCACTCTCCTGTGATGGGACAAGAGACAGTGGACACCAGCTGGAACCCAGGAGGTTCCACCCCGACTTGAGGAGGAGCTTGTTGGGTGTGAGGGAGCTGGAGCCCTGGGGCAGGCTGCCCAGAGAGGCTGTGGAGTCTCCTCTGGAGGCTTTGCGCCCTGCCTGTGGGCTGATCCTGCTTTGGTAGGAGGCTTGGACTCAGTCTCCAGAGGTCCCTTCCAATCCCCCCATGCTTTGGTTCCATGGCCCCATGCTGCGGGGCAGGGCAGTGTGGTGCTGCGGGGCAGGGCAGCGTGGCGCGGTGTTGTGTGCCGCGGTGCTGTGTGGCCCGGCGCTGCGGAGCAGGGTGGCGCTGCGGGGCAGGGTGGTGCTGTGTGGCATGGCGCCGCAGGGCAGAGCAGTGCGGTGCTGTGGTGGTGCGGTGCTGCGGTGCTGGGTGGCACAGTGCTGCGGGGTGAGGTGGCGTGGTGTGCTGTGGGGCGCAGTGCTGTGTGGTGCGGTGCTGCAGGGCGGGGCGGCGTGGTGCTGCGGTGGTGCGGTGCTGGGTGGCATGGCATGCCGCAGGGCGCAGTGCTGTGTGCTGCAGTGCTGTGAGGCCACATGGCACGGTGCTGCGGGGCAGGGCAGTGCTGGGGGGCAGGGCGGTGCGGTGCTGGGGGGCAGCGTGGCACGGTGCTGTGAGGCACAGTACTGTGTGGCACGGTGCTACGGGGCATGCCGGCGCGGTGCTGCGGGGCGAGGTGGGCAGGGTGTGATGCTGCGGGGTGTGGAGCTGTGTGGCGCGGTGCTGCGGGGCACGGTGCTGTGTGGTGCAGTGCTGCGGGGCAGGGTGTCGCGGTGCTGCGGGGCGCGGTGCTGTGTGGTGCAGTGCTGCGGGGCAGGGTGTCGCGGTGCTGCGGGGCGCGGTGCTGTGTGGTGCAGTGCTGCGGGGCAGGGTGTCGCGGTGCTGCGGGGCGCGGTGCTGTGTGGTGCAGTGCTGCGGGGCAGGGTGTCGCGGTGCTGCGGAGCGCGGTGCTGTGTGGTGCAGTGCTGCGGGGCGCAGCGCTGCAAGGCGAGGCGGGGCTGTGCTGCGGCGCAGGGTGTCGCGGTGCTGCGGGGCGCAGTGCTGTGTGGTGCGGTGCTGTGTGGCGCAGTGCTGTGTGGCGCGGTGCTGTGTGGCGCGGTGCTGTGGGGCGCAGTGCTGTGTGGCGCAGTGCTGCGGGGCGCAGCGCTGCAAGGCGGGGCGGGGCTGTGCTGCGGCGCAGGGCGGTGCGGTGCTGCGGGGCGCAGTGCTGTGCTGCGGTGCTGTGGGGCAGGGTGTCGCGGTGCTGCGGTGGCGGGGTGCTGCAAGGCGGGGCGGCGCTGTGCTGCGGGGCACAGTGCTGTGCTGCGGTGCTGCGGGGCAGGGTGTCGCAGTGCTGCAAGGCGGGGCGGCGCTGTGCTGCGGGGCGCAGTGCTGTGCTGCGGTGCTGCGGGGCAGGGCGGGGTGGTGCTGCGGTGGCGGGGTGCTGCAAGGCGGGGCGGCGCTGTGCTGCGGGGCGCAGTGCTGTGGTGCAGTGCTGCGGGGCAGGGTGTCGCGGTGCTGCAAGGCGGGGTGGCGCTGTGCTGCGGGGCGCAGTGCTGTGCTGCGGGGTGCAGTGCTGCGGGGCAGGGTGTCGCGGTGCTGCGGTGGCGGGGTGCTGCAAGGCGGGGCGGCGCTGTGCTGCGGTGCTGCGGGGCAGGGTGTCGCGGTGCTGCGGTGGCGGGGTGCTGCAAGGCGGGGCGGCGCTGTGCTGTGGGGCGCAGTGCTGTGGTGCGGTGCTGCGGGGCAGGGTGTCGCGGTGCTGCGGTGGCGGGGTGCTGCAAGGCGGGGCGGCGCTGTGCTGCGGGGCGCAGTGCTGTGCTGCGGTGCTGCGGGGCAGGGTGTCGCGGTGCTGCGGTGGCGGGGGGGCGCGGTGCTGCGGGGTGCAGTGCTGCGGGGTGCGGTGCTGCGGGGCAGGGCGGGCGGTGCTGCGGGGCAGGGCAGCGCGGTGCTGCAGCAGCATGCTGTGGCAGGTGCTGCCCTGCCCTGAGCCAGGCCTGCCTTGCAGGGATGCTGTGACTGTCTGTGACCCGGAGGCCTTTGTTAGCGAGGCCTTGGAGCTGCCTGACTTCCAGAGCCGTCTGAAGGAGTGCAGGGAGAGCCTGCCTGCCCTGCCAGGTAAGCACCAGCTGCTGCTCCAGGCTCGGGGGGGCGCTCTTGGTGCCCCTTGCTGTGAGCCCGGGCAGAGCTGGCAGCATGCAGTGTCCTGGCTGCTCAGCAGCCCTCCCGGGGCTGTGCAGGGGACAGGCTTGGTGCAGCCTGAGCTAGCTTCTTTCAGCTGGGCTTAGGCAGCTGTGTGCTTCGGGGACCAAGGGCACCCTTGGCACATTTGCAGATGAGAGCAAGCTGGGCAGGAGAGGGTTTGCTGGAGGGGAGGGGGCTCTGCACTGGGGCCTGCTCAGCTGAGACCATTGGGATGAGGCTCAACAAGACCAAGAGCTGGGTCCTGCCCTTGGGACACAGCAACCCCGTGGATACCCCAGGCCTGGGGCAGGGGGGCTGGAAATTGCCCAGCAGAGAAGGCCCTGGGGGTGCTGGGTGCCAGCAGCTGAAGAGGAGCCAGCAGTGCCCAGGTGGGCAAGAAGGGCAGCAGCAGCCTGGCCTGGAGCAGCAGTGCTGTGGGCAGCAGGAGCAGGGCAGGGATGGTGCCCCTGGGCTGGGCACTGGGGAGGCCTCACCTCAAATCCTGGAGTCAGTTTTGGGCCTCTCACTGCAAGAAGGACATTGAGGGCTGGAGCAGAGCCAGAGAAGGGCAACAGAGCTGGGGAATGGTCTGGGGAGCAGGGCTGCAGGCTGGAATGAGGCTTCTCCCAGCCCTGGGGAGGTTTCAAAGCCCTGGAGATGTGGTGCTGAGGGTTTAGCAGGGGATGTGGTAGTGCTGGGTTTATGCTGGGCCTGGGTGGCCTTGAAGGTCTCCTCCAGTCTAAACCATTCTTTGAGTCAGGCTTCCTAAAGCTGCTGGGATTGGAGCTGAGCCTGGTGGGGGCTGTTAAGAGACAAAGCCCCAGAGGCTGTCTCTGAGCTAGGCAGAGCTCTGCTGATGTTGAATGCTGTCCCAGCAGCCACCAAGTGCATCCTGGTGTCTGGGAGAGCTCCAGCTCCCTGTGGCCCTGCTGGATTCCAGCTGTGCTGCTGGCAGGAGGTTCCATGCTGTCACCCAGCACCAACCCTGACTCCTGGTTTCAGGAAGGGTCAGGGCATTGTAGGACAGGAGCCAGGTCCCTCCTGAGGTGGCAGCTGTGTGGGGGGCAGTGAGCAGAGGCCCTGCCTGGCCCTTTGGACATGCAGCTATGACCTGCTTTCTGCTGCTGCTCCTTCCATCACCCCTGCAGCCGCAGGCAGGCAGAAGTGCAGCTGCTGGGGATCCAGAGCCTGTGGAGCCAAGTGCCTGAGTGGTCAGGGTGTGGGTAACAGAGCCTTGTGGTCTGCTTCCTGCAGGGGCTGGGGACTCCTACCCTGAGATTGTCTTCTTGGGAACAGGCTCTGCGATTCCCATGAAGATCAGAAACGTCAGTGCCACGCTGGTGAACACCAGGTACCCCCAGGCACCACACCCCACTGCCCCTAGGGGCTTGCTCAGCATCAGCACCACAGCAGAATGAGCTGTGCCCACAGACCGTCGGGACAGTGAGGGCTGCAGAGCACTGAGAGGCTGCTGCCTTACCCCAGGAATGCTGCAGGCCTGGGGCAGAGTGGCTGGAGACAGACCTGGGGGTGTGGATCAACAGAGGCTGAGAATGAGCCGGGGGGGCCCAGGTGGGCAAGAAGGGCAGCAGCAGCCTGGCCTGGAGCAGCAATGCTATGGGCAGCAGGAGCAGGGCAGGGATTGTGCCCCTGTACCAGGCACTGCTGAGGCCA
The DNA here is from genome assembly GCA_011125475.1 of Melanerpes aurifrons. NCBI lineage: Eukaryota > Metazoa > Chordata > Aves > Piciformes > Picidae > Melanerpes > Melanerpes aurifrons. The sequence goes on from WWNC01000011.1 coordinate 22,577,252, forward strand.
CAGCTTGAGTGTTTGGTTCAGGTTTGATCTCCTTACTCCCAGAAGGAAATTAAAGGCTGGAGCAGGGCCAGAGAAGGGCAACAGAGCTGGGGAAGGGTCTGGAGAGCAGGGCTGGGGAGGAGCAGCTGAGGGAGCTGGGGGTGTTGAGCCTGGAGTAGAGGAGGCTGAGGGAGACCTCATTGCTCTCTGCAGCTCCCTGAGAGGAGGCTGCAGCCAGGTGGGGGTTGGGCTCTGCTCCCAGGTAAACAAGAGATGGGAGGAGAGGAAATGGCCTCAAGCTGCTGCAGGGGAGGTTTAGGTTGGACATGAGAGGAAACTTCTTCCCAAAGTGGTTCTCAAAGGCTGGCCCAGGCTGCCCAGGGCAGTGGCTGGAGGGGTTTCAGAGCTGTGGTGCTGAGGGCCCTGGGTTAGCCCCAGCCAGGAGAGTCAGGGGGTGGTTGGATTGATGATCTCAGAGCTCTTCTCCAGCCCGAATGATTTTGTGATACAAGTCCAGAGGCCTGATGGGCCCCGGTCAGAGGTCCTGCAGTGTCTCTGTGCCTTGTCTTCGGCAGCCCTGGGCGCTCGCTGCTGCTGGACTGCGGAGAGGGAACCTTCGGGCAGCTGTGCCGGCACTACGGGCAGGGCGTGGACGCAGTGCTGCGCCGCCTGGCGGCTGTCTTCGTCTCCCACATGCACACAGATCACCACTCGGTAGGTGCCAGCAGGGGCTGCTCTCTGCCTCTCAGCTGCAGGGACAGATGCTGCCTGCCCGGCTCCTGGCCTTGAACTTCCCTTTCCTGCTCCCCAGACACTTCCAGCTGTGTCTCTCACCCCCTGTTTGTGGCAGGGGCCCCTGGGGGCTTGTTGGGCTCCTCTCCATCTGTTTCTTAGCTGTGCCCATCCCAGCTCCCTCCAATGGAATCACAGAGCCAAAGAATTGTTCTGGCTGGGAAAGACCTCTTGAGGTCCTTGAGTCCAGCTGCTCACAGAGGTTCCAGGTGCTCTGCCCTGGCTTGGGGCAGGCTCTTTGCTGCTCTGCCAGCTCCTGTCTGCAGGCTGCACTTGGCCTGAGCTGTTGAGCAGACTTTGTGCTCTGCCCTTTCTGTCTGGGAGCAGTCACAGCAGGCCTGGGAGGGGCTGGGTGTGCTGCTGGCCAGAAGCAGTGGCGGTGCTAGGGCAGCTCAGCAGGCTGTGGCTGCTGGCAATGCAACAGCTAAGGATTTCTGCCAGGGTTTCCCCAAGGTGCAGCTTGCTGAGCCCAGAGCTCAGAGGGTCTGACTGCAGCTTGCTGCCTCCTGGCTTCTCTCTGCAGGGGCTGTTGAACATCCTGCTGGAGCGGCGGAGAGCCTTTGTAAGTAGTGCAGCTGTAGCCCTGCTCTGGGCTTGCCCTGGAGGGAGGGGAGCTGCCCCCAGCCTTCCTCCAGGTGTTTGTGCTTTGGTGCACACCTCCTGCTGAGCTTCCCCTTCGCTGCTGTTGCAGGCAGCCCTGGGGCAGGCCTTCAGCCCCCTGTTTCTGGTGGCCCCTGAGCAGATCATGCCTTGGCTGCAGGAGTACCACAACCACTGTGAAGAGATTCTTGGAGACATCAAGTGAGTGTTGTGTGTGGAGAGAGGTCCTTCCTTGCTGGGTCCTTACTGAAGGCAAACTGCTGGCATCCATTCCCTAAAGCCCTATGCTGGAGGGGGCCTTTGCCTCCTTCCCCTGGCTGTAGAGTTAGGCTGTGCAGGTTGTTAAGGGGAGAGGCTTTGTTATTCGCTTGTGCTACTTAGTAGAGGCTTAGGTTCAGCCTTTCCCTTTCCTTGGGAAAGGGAAGTTGGGTGAGGGAAGGAGCATGTGACAGTGGGGAAGAGGAGGGTGGATGAGTTAGTGTGCACTGGAGCAGTGAAAGCAGGGGGAGAAGCAGATGGTGCACAGAAAGCCTTGTCTGTAAGGTGCTGGACTGAGCAGGAGGAGCAGTGGGCTGCTGCAAGATCATCTCAGGCTTTACTTTGTACCTGCCCTTAGTTCTCTCTTCTCCCCTCCTCACAGGATGATTGCTTCCCAGTCTCTGGTGAAGGGCTGTGAGAACATCAAACCCAAAGCCAAGTGGCTTGTCAGCTCTCTGCTGGAGAGCTACGACCTGGCTGAGGTAAGCTGGCAGGCTGAAGGCTCAGTGGCTGAGGGGGCAGAGGGCACCTGAGCTCTTAACACCTCTGTGCTTGCTCAGTTTCAGACTTGTGAAGTCCAGCACTGTAAAAATGCTTTTGCATGCTCCATGGTCCACAAATCTGGCTGGAAAGTTGTCTACTCTGGTGACACAATGCCCTGCAAGGCCCTGGTACAAATGGGTAGGTGACACAAACCCTCCTCTGCCCAAAGAGCCTCTGGGGGGAAGGCCTCAAGCTGTTAGTGTCTGAGGTGGGCGCCTGCAAACCCTGGGTGCTCTGCCTGCAAGCCCAGGAGGGGCTCAGGGGGGATGAGAGTTCCTGAGGGCAGCTGCCCTGGCCAGTGCCCACCTGGAGATGCCCTCTGTGCTTCTGTGCCCAGGGAAGGATGCCACCCTGCTGATCCACGAGGCGACGCTGGAGGATGGCATGGAAAAGGAGGCCATAGAGAAGACACACAGGTGGGCTGTGCCCTGCTGCCTGGCCCTGCTGGGAAGGCAAGGCAAGGCTGCTCAGCTGGCTCCTGGCCTTGCAGCTGGTGGGCACCCAAGTCTTGTAGGTGGTTTTGGTGCTTGTAGAGCTCCTCAGCACTAAAAATGGAGCAGTAACCCTCAGTGCTCTGCTCAGCATAGGATCAGAGGCTGCTAGGGGCTGGAAGGGACCTCTGGAGATCAAGTCCAAGCTCCCTGCCAGAGCAGGAGCATAGAATCCAGCTCAGGTCACACAGGAGCACATCCAGACAGGGATGGGAAGGCTCCAGAGCAGGAGACTCCACAGCCTCTCTGGGCAGCCTGCTTCAGGCCTCTGGGACCGCCACAGTCAAGAAGTTCCTCCTCATGCTGAGGTGGAACCTCCTGTGCTGGAGTTTATATCCATTGCTCCTTGTGCTATCCCAGGGCACAGTGAGCAGAGGCTGTCCCTGTCCCTTCCTTCCTGACCCCCAGCCCTCAGTTATTGATAGACATTGATCAGATCCCTCTCAGCCTTTTCCTCTCCAGACAAAACAGCCCCAAGGCTCTCAGCCTCTCCTCCTCAGGCAGTGCTGCAGTCCCTTCAGCATCCTTGCAGCCCTCCATGGGACTCTGTCCAGCAGATCCCTGTCCCTCCTGAGCTGGGGAGCCCAGAGCTGGATGCAGTCCTCCCAAAGGAGAAGTGGGGGAACCTTCTGCTTCATGGCACTCTAGGACTATGCCCAGGAGGTGGAAGAGTCATCCTGTCCCCGCAGCTACCCACAATACAAACTGAGCTCTGCAGCCCAGGGATCCTGAGCTCTGCCTCCAGTGACCCTGAGCTGAGCCCCAGCAGAAGCAGGGAGCCCTGTGAGCAGCTTCTCTGAGCTGCCCACGAGGTGCAGTGCAGGAGGGCTAGGCCCAGTGTTTGTCTCAGCCCTGGCCCAGTCTGTGGAGCTCTCAGGTGCAGAGCTGCAGCTGATGACAGCTGCTCTCCTGTGCTTGGAGGGGTCTGGGGGTCAGGGCCTTGCCAGCAGTGCAGGCTGCTGGGGGAGGAGCCCTGAGCAGGGCCAGTTGGTGCTGGCTGAGCGCTGCCCGGCGTCTGGGCTGGCGTGCAGGCCTGGCTCAGCCTGTGTGTGACCAGCCTGTGGTTGCTGTTGCAGCACCACCTCTCAGGCCATCCAGACTGGGCTGAAGATGAATGCAGAGTTCATTATGCTCAACCACTTCAGCCAGAGGTATGCCAAGATCCCACTCTTCAGCGAGGACTTCAGCGACAAGGTCGGCATCGCCTTCGACCACATGAGGGTAAGCTGGGGGCTCCCAGCCAGCCTGGGCTCAGCCTTGGGCTCCCTGGGGCATGGCTGCTCAGGGCTGCAGGGCTCCACTTGTCCTGATGGACCATCTGCTTCTGAGGAGCAGTGTCACAGGATCACAGCATGGCAGGGGCTGGAAGGGACCCGTGGAGATCATCCAGGCCAACCCCATGCCAGAGCAGGGGCACCAGTGCAGGGCACCCAGGAGCACATCCAGGGGGGTTGAATGTCTCCAGAGAGGAGACTCCACCACCCCTCTGGGCAGCTGCCCCAGGGTTCCAGCAGCCTTCAATCAAAAAAGTCCCTTCCCATGCTCAGCTGAACTTCAGGTGTCCCGGTTTGTGCCCATTGCCCCTGCCCTGTCCCTGGGCACCACTGAACCAAGCCTGCTCCCATCCTGTTGACACCCACCCTTGAAGTATTGATCAGCACTGATCAGATCCCCCCTTGAGCTGCACTTCTCCAGGCTAAACAGCCCCAGGGCTCTCAGCCTTTGCCCATCACAGAGCTGCTCCATGCCCCTCAGCACCTCTGTAGCCTTTTGCTGTACCCTCTCCACCAAGTCCCTGTCCTTCCTGAGCTGGGGAGCCCAGAACTGGACCCAGCACTCCTGATGTGGCCTCACCAGGACAGAGTAAAGGGGATGAGAATCTCCTTTGTCCTGCTGGCCACACTCTTCTTAGTGCACCCCAGGACCCCTTTGGCTTTCATGGCCACCAGGGCACATTGCTGGCTCATGGGGAGCTTGTTGTCCCCCAGCACTCCCAGCTCCTTCTCCACAGAGCTCTTCCCAGCAGCTCCCCCCTCAGCTGTCCTGCTGCAGGAGGTTGTTCCTCCCCAGGGGCAGGACCCTACCCTTGCCCTTGGTGACCTTCATGAGGTTGCTCTGCCCAGCTCTCATCCTGGCCAGGTCTGGCTGGATGGCAGCACAGCCTGAGGGGTGCCAGCCCCTGCTCCCAGTGACACAGGACACTGTCCCAGGGACTCTCACCTTTGTCCAGATCGGTGACAAAGGTGTTGAGTAGGGATGGACCCAGTGCCAAGCCCTGGGATTGTCCTCCACAAGGGCCACTTCTGCTGCTGGCAGTGGACAGCAGCATGAGAGAGAGTGGCATAGAGTGAGGCACCTGCTGGTAGCTATTGAGAACACACTGAGTACTTGCCTTGTCACCTCTGTGCTGTGCATGTTGCTCCCAGCTGAGAACCTCATTGTGCCACCATGCCACACTCTTCTCACTGCTGTGCTGCTTCAGTGGCCACCTGCAGAAGACATCCAGTGTGGTCACAGCAGTCAGAGTAACTCATTGATCAGTCAGGACTTGTACTGTGTCCACAGCCTTTCTTGTGAAGAAAGTGTCAACAGCTGGGTGGAGAGGAGCCAGCAGTGCCCAGGGGGTGAAAAAGGCCACCAGGATCCTGCTGGCCTGGAGCAGCAATGCTGTGGGCAGCAGGAGCAGGGCAGGGATTGTGCCCTTGGGCTGAGCACTGGGGAGACCACAGCTTGAGTCTTGAGTTCAGTTTTTGGCCTCTCACTCCAAGAAGGGCTGGAGCAGGGTCAGAGAAGGGCAACAGAGCTGGGGAAGGGTCTGGAGAAGAGGGCTGGGGAGGAGCAGCTGAGGGAGCTGGGGGTGTTGAGCCTGGAGCAGAGGAGGCTGAGGGAGACCTCATTGCTCTCTGCAGCTCCCTGAGGGGAGGCTGCAGCCGGGGGGGGTGGGTTCTTCTGCCAAGAAACAAGAAACAAGAAACAGGGCAAGAGGAAATTGTCTCAAGTTGCCCCAGGGGAGGTTCAGGTTGGATGTGAGGAACAATTCCTTCCCCAAAGGGTTGCGCAGCCCTGGCCCAGGCTGCCCAGGGCAGTGCTGCAGTCCCCAGCCCTGGAAGGGTTTCAAAGCCCTGGAGCTGTGGTGCCCTGGCAGGGTTGGGTTAAGGCTTGGACTGGATGGCCTGGAAGGCCTCCTCCAGCCCAGACACTTGGGTGGTGCTGGGGCTGTGGGAGCTGTGTGCCGAGAGCAAGGCCTGGCTGGCGCCGGGGCCGCTGGCACCGCTGTGAGCAGGCCCGGGGCAGGGGGAGGCCAGCGGGGGCAGGTCTGAGGCTGGTGCCTTGCAGGTGCGGCTGGGGGACCTGAGCAGCGTCCCGAAGCTGATCCCTGCCCTGAAGGCCTTGTTCGCAGAGGACATCGTGGAGATGGAGGAGCGGAAGGAGAAGCGAGAGCTGCGCCTGCTGCGGGAGACGGCCGTGCTGCTGCAGCGCCTGGCCGGCGGCGAGCCCCAGCCCCAGCCCGCCGCGCACAAGCGCAGGCAGCCCCCGGAGCAGCAGCCTCTGTCCCCCAAGAAGCTGAAAACGCTCAACTGAGAGCCCTGCCGCCGGGGGTCCTGCTGCCGGGGGAGCCCTGCCACTGGGGGTCCTGCTCCCTGCGGGGCTCAGGGCACCGCCGCCGGAGCAGCCTCGGCCCCTGGCCTTGCTTGGTCGGCTCTGGAGCTCCGTGGGCTGAAGCCGCAGAGCAGGAGCAGAGCAGGTCCTGGCCCTGGCTCTCTGCGGCCCCTGTGTGGTTTCAGGTTTTATCCTGCAGGCTGTCTGGAGGCAGCAGCAGCAGCGCCCCCTGTGGGAGGTCAGGCCTGGGGAGCCCCCGTGGGGCCAGAAGCAGCCCCAGCAGAGCGAGCAGGCCTCAGGGGGTGGGCAGCAGAACCAGGTAGCAGAACCCAGGACCCAGGAACTGCCACAATAAAAGGGGACCTGGTTGAGCTTGAGGTTATGTTAGGGGGGTGAGTGCTGCTGTGTTCCCATTTTACTCTGCTGCTCCCTCTGGATCTCCAGAGGGTTCTCCAGACCCTTTGGTCAGGGTCTGAATAAACCTCTCACCTGGCTGACCTCAGGTGCCTGTTTCTGTAGTGCAGCCTTGGTGTAATACAGAGCAAGATCTCAGCCTGGTGCTGCAGCCTCCTGCCCCTTCTGGCCGTGTGTCCTGCCAGCAAAACCACATCTTGCCCCAGTCCCCCTCCCAGGAGGAGCTTCACCTCTCCCTTCAAGCTGGTAACAACTGGAGGTGGCTTTTGAGTGGCTCCAGCACAGGCACCAGAGAGGTCCCTGGAGCAGATTCCAGTTGTGGGTGCAGGAGCTGGGAAAGCTGAGGGGGAGGGTCTGGGGTTAAGAGGAGTGTTTTGGAGGCTTCCTGGGGGTCAGCTTTGCTCTTCCTCTACCACTGCTTTAAGCACGTGTGTTCAGGAGAGCTTGGCAGGGTTCCAACCCAGGAGGTCATTTTCAGAAGTGACTCAAAAGGCTCTGAGCCCCCAGGAGCCACTCAGCAACTGCCAGCAGCACATCTTAAACACAGGCTTCAGAGAGGAGTGATGGCAAATGAAGACACCGAGTGGCAGCCCAGAGTCTCTGGTCAATCCCATCTGCTGCAGTCTGCAGCAGAGCCTGGGGCACTGACCCAGCTGGGTGCTGCAGAGAGGGTCTGGTGGGAGCTGGTTCAGAGACTAGGCTAGTGTGCAGGGGTCAGTGGGAAGTGGGGTGCCCAGGGCAGGGCACAGGTGCTGCTGGGACAAGACAAGCAGCTCCTGCCCTGCTCGGCGTCCCTGGGCTGCTTCTCTGGAAGGGAAGAGACTTCTGCTCAGGGAGCAGGGAGCAGCTCACACAAGGCTGTGGGAAGGGACAGGCCCTGGAGCCCCCCTGGCAGGAGCTGCAGCTCCGGCTGGTTGATGCAAGCACGGTGCGGTCGGGAGCAGCGCGGTCTGGCTGGCCCCGGGCTGTGCTAGGAGCCGAGCGGGCCGGGGGGGCACAGCTGGATCCAGCCGGGGCTGCGGGGCTCAAAGCCCAGTGCGGCCCAGCCTCATGGCTCAGGACGCCGGAGCCCGCCCTCGAATGCCCGACACGACGCCGGGGGCGGCTCCTCGGCATCCCTCGGGCAACGGCGACTCCTCCCCGTAAACAGTAGCCGGTGCCGGCGGGATGGAGAAGGAGGAGGCTGCGGCGGCTGCGGCGGACCCCGATGCCGATCCCGATGCCCAAGCCGATGCCGACCCCGGAGCCGAGCGGCTGCGGCGGGCGGCGGAGCGGAGCCTGGGGCTGGCGGCAGGGCAGGGCGCGGCGGGGCCGGCGCTGGGAGGTTTCGCTGCCGGCACGGCGGGGCCGGTGCTGCTGGCGTGGCGCGGCACGGACGGGCGCCTGGCCCTGGGGCCGCCGCCGCCGCCGCCCGGCCGCCGCAAGGCTCTCTTCTTCCTGCGGGGCCCCGGGCCCGGGGAGCCGCTCTGCGGGGACCTGCCTGAAGACCTCCTGCCCCACTTCGCCGCCCTCGTGGAGGAGGTGAGGAGCGGCCGCGGGGCTGCCTCTGCACCCGGCGATCCCTGACGGGGAGCAGGGGCTGGCACCCCCCCGGCTGTGCTGCCGTCCAGCCAGACCTGGCCAGGCTGAGAGCTGGGCACGGGAACCTCTCGACGGGCACCAAGGGCAAGGGTAGGGTCCTGCCCCTGGGGAGGAACAACCTCCTGCAGCAGGACAGCTGAGGGGGGAGCTGCTGGGAAGAGCTCTGTGGAGAAGGAGCTGGGAGTGCTGGGGGCAACAAGTTCCCCATGAGCCAGAAATGTGCCCTGGTGGCCATGAAAGCCAAAGGGATCCTGGGGTGCACTAAGAAGAGTGTGGCCAGCAGGGCAAGGGAGGTTCTCGTCCCTCTCTACTCTGCCTTAGTGAGGCTACATCTGGAGTGCTGGGTCCAGCTCTGGGCTCCCCAGCTCCAGAAGGATGTGGATTTGCTGGAGAAGGTGTTGCAGAGGGCTACAAAGCTGCTGAGGGGACTGAACAGCTCCCTCGTGAGGAAAGACCTGAGAGAGTTGGGGGGGTTCAGCCTGGAAAAGAGCAGCCCAAGGGGGATCTAATCAATGCTGGTTCATACTTCACAGGCAGGTGTCAGCAGGATAGGGCCAGGCTTTGGTCAGTGGTGCCCAGGGAGTAATGGGCACAGACTGGAAGACCAGAAGCTCCAGCTAAAGATAGGGAGGAACTTCTGTCAGCTGAGGGTGGTGGAAGCCTGGAGCAGGCTGCCCAGAGATGTGGAGTCTCTATCTCTGAAGACATTCAAGCCCCACCTGCACATGTTCCTGTGTGACCTGCCCTGGCTGACCCTGCCTGGGGGTTGGGCTCCAGGATCTCCACAGGTCTCTTCCAACTCCTCCCATGCTGTGCCATGGTGATGGCACTGGGCAGCCCTGGGCAGTCCTGTGGGCCCCAGTGGTGGTGAATCTGGCACCCCAGAGGTGCTGTTCCCAGGTGACCCCAGAGAGGGTAGCCCTGGGCAGCCCTGGAAGTGGGGCCTGCAGGTGTCCCAGAAGTGGTGCCCCTGGGTAGGCCTGGAGGTGGTGTCTCCAGGGGAGGTAGCCCTGGGCACCCAAGTGGAAGCCCTGCCTCCCACTGGTACCCCTGAAGCCTAGCCCTGGGGTAGGGCAGCGGCTCTGGCACATGGTGGTGCCAGTCCCCCCCTGGAAAGGGGCTGCTTGGTTCCCCTCCTGTCTCTGCTGATGTGTTTGTAGCCACAGCTCTGCCTTGCACAGCACCTCCTGCCCGTCGTGGTCCTTGGAATCCACTGGAACCTTCCAAGTTCTGACCCCTGTCTGACTGTGGGGTCTGTGGGACCAAGCCACGCTGTGCCATCAGGGCAGGAGCTGCTTGAGGAGATCTGGTCCATCCCCTGCTCAAGAAGGGTCACCCAGGGCCGTTTGCCAAGGACCCTTTTGAGTGTCTCTAAACAGGGAACCTCCACAACCTCCCTGAGCAACATCTGCCAGTGCTTGGTCCCCTCACAGTGAGAGAGGTTCCTGGTGTTCAGAAGGAGCCTCTGCAGTTCAGGGCCCTGTAGCCTCGGGGGGGGCTGATGGTTCCAAAGGCATCTTCAAGGGGTTTGGGTGCTCTGTCCTCCCTGTGGCAGCATCCTGAGCCAGACAGCAGCACCTTGAGGGATTCCTGAGGGCTCCTGACCTGGGCAGGCCCTGGCAGTGAGGTTTGGATGAGAAACCAGGGGAGCAGCTCGATCTGAGGAGCTCTGGTGGTGGGGCTGGTGTCTGAAGGTGGATTGGATTCCCAGGAGCAGCTGCTAGGCTGCCTTGGTTTCGTGGGACAATGCCTGGTGTGCACAGGGCTCTTGTTCCCAGGTGTCTGCTGAGCCCTGGGGGCCTGGCAGGTCTGCAGGGAGGGTTTGTGTTACAGCTCCTCAGCCAGGGCAGGCAGAGCCAATGGGCTCTGTCCTCACCATCTGCTGCAGGGACATCTCTGCTCTGCTCAGCCCCCACCTGCAGCACTGCCAGCTCTGGGGCCCCCAGCACAAGAAGGACCTGGAGCTGCTGGAGAGGCTCCAGAGGAGGCCACAGAGATGAGCAGAGGCTGCAGAACCACCCCTGTGGGGCCAGGCTGGGAGAGTTGGGGCTGTGCAGCCTGGAGAAGACAAGGCTTCAGGGAGACCTCAGAGAAGCTTCCAGTCCCTGAAGGGCTCCAGGGGAGCTGGGGAGGGACTCTGGACAAGGGCTGGGAGTGCCAGGATGAGGAACAATGGCTTTGAGCTGGGAGAGGAGAGACTGAGAGTGGGAGGAGGAAGAAATTGTTGGCAGTGAGGGTGGGGAGAGCCTGGCACAGGCTGCCCGGGGAGGCTGTGGCTGTGCCCTGCCTGGAGGTGTTCCAGGCCAGGCTGGCTGAGGCCCTGAGCAGCCTGTGCTGGTGGGAGGTGTCCCTGCCCAGGGCAGGGGGCTGGAACTGGAGGAGCTTTAAGATCCCATTTTTGATTCTACAGTTCCAGTCATAGCTGCAGAGAATCTCCAGCACCCTGGGGCTGGTGGTGGTGCTGCTGGTGCTGAGCTCTTTGCCCCTTTTCCATCTGGTGTCCATCTGCAGCTGTTTTACTCCTTCAGCCTCCCCCAGCCCAGCTGCACAGAGGACTGTTGTTTGTCTCCAGGGACAACCTGGCTCTGCCAGGCTGTTGCCACAGGAGTTGCTACCACAGCTCAGACAAGCCCAGAACAGCTCAAGCCCAGCCCAGTCCTGCCCAGCCCAGCCGTGAGACCTCTGCTGGCTACAGCTTTGGCAGTGCCCAGGCAGTGCCTGTGCTGTTGACCTGCAGCAGTGCTGCTGTGGGGACCCTGAGTGCCCATCACCACCAGCAGGTCCAAGGGGGTAGCAGAAGGTCTCCCTTGCAGCACATTAGGGCCTGCCCTAAGGGACAGCCCCTGGCTTGGACCCTGCCTGCCCTGTTCACCAGCCCTGCAGTGTGGACAAGCAGCAGCAGTGCTGTGAGGGCAAGAGGCCGAGGCCATGGAGCTGTCTCCAGCTGCAGGTTGGAGAGGCTGGGAGCACCTGAGCATGGGGCTGCTCACTTTGCTGCTTTCCACCCTTCCCAGCTGCTTGGCTTTGGGGAAGAGGGGTCAGGGTGGGCCTGCAGAGAGGCCCTTCCATCACCACCTAGAGTACCTGCAGGAGCTGCAGGCAGCTGGGGAGGGACTGTTCAGAAGGGCTGTGGGGATAGGCCCAGGGGCAAGGGTTGGGAACTGGAGCAGGGCAGAGTTAGGTTGGAGCTCAGGAGGAAGTTCTGCACAGGGAGGCTGGGGAGACACTGGCACAGGGAGGTGGTGGAAGCTCTGTCTCTGGAGACATTCAGGGTCAGACTTGATATGTCCCTGGGCAGCCTGCTGTGGCTGGAGCTGTCCCTGCTGCCTGCAGGGGTTGGCCAGGATGCCCCTGGAGGCTCCCTCCCAGCCTGATGCCCTCTGAACCTGCCCTTCCTTCACGTTAGGCAGGGTCCTGCCTGGGCCGTCCCTGGGTGTGGGTCCCTGGGCTTGGCCAGGAGAGCAGCCTGGAGCCTGCTGGCCTCTTGCAGCACTGCTTGCTCCATGTGTGTCCCATGGCTCCTGCTGTAGGTGATTGTGCCCATCCTGACCAACAAGCAGAACCATCAGGGCTGGCCCAAAGTGGTGTCAGAGGACCTCACCCGCCACGTCCACAGGCTCAGGAGCACTGCTCTCAAGGTGGTTGGCCAAGTCAAGGGCAAGACCCTGCTGCCTCTTCCAGCTGGCTCTGAGGGAATTGAGGACATTGATCTGGACAATGAGGACTGGTGAGGACCACCCCTGCCTCTGCCCTGGGCTTCCTCCTCTCTTGCATGTGCTGTGCCTTCTGGGGACCTCCCCTGCCGCTCCTGGGGAGCTCTGCTTGCCCCTGACCCAGGCTGCCAGGGAGGGGCTGGGGCTGGGAGGGGGATTTTGTACCTACAGCTTCCTGCAAGCTCTTCTCAGAGCTCTTCATGGTCCCATGGAGACATCTGGAACCTGCTGTAATCTGGCCTCCTGGACAAGCCCTGCAGTGCCCTGTGCTGCTCCTCAAGAAGCAAAGGATTGGCTTGGAGGGCTGGGGGCCTCTCCACTCATAGTCACAGCTCTGGTAGCTGTCACCACTCTGAAGTTCAGTCTGTGAGGGACAGACTCTCACCTGCTCCCTGGGATAGGACAAGGAGCAAGGGATGTGAGCTGCAGCACAGGAGGTTCCAGCTCAACACAAGGAAGAACTTCCTTACTGTAGGGGTCCCAGAGGCCTGGAGCAGGCTGCCCAGAGAGGCTGTGGAGTCTCCTGCTCTGGAGACTGTCAAGACCCATCTGGATGTGTTCCTGTGGGACCTGAGCTGGATTCTCTGCTCCTGTTCTGGCAGGGGTTGGACTGGATGATCTCTTTGGGTCCCTTCCCACCCCTGGCATCCTGTGATCCTGTGACAATCCTCAGGAGCAGTTAGCCACTCGCTGACAGATTACCACCAGAGAATCATTAGGGCTGGAATGGCTGCCCAGGGAGGCTGTGGCTGCCTCCTCCCTGCCTGGAGGTGTTCCAGGCCAGGCTGGATGAGGCCTTGAGCAGCCTGTGCTGGTGGGAGGGGTCCCTGCCCAGGGCAGGGGGTTGGAGCTGGCTGATCCCTTGCAGCCCAAACCATCCTGGCAGCTGCAGCTGCCCATGGGGTCCCTTGCAGCTGCTCAGTGCACACCAAGCCATGTGGTTTGTCCCTTGCAGCCTGCAGCTGATAGACAAATCTCTTGTGCCTGCTGCTGAGTCAGCCATCATAGACTGGAGCCACCAGACCCAGGAGGCACTGAGGAAAGACTCTGCAGAGCCTCTGCTGCAAGGCACAAACCCCAGCCCCAAGGTGGAGCTGCAGTTCTGGAAGAGCAGGTACCCTGGGCAGCCTGGCTGGGGCATGCTGGGCACTGGTGGGCACTGGTGCTGGCTCTGCATGGAGGGAGAGTGGTGGTGCCAGGCAGAGCTGCTGCTGGGAGCTGAGAACCTGCCTGAGGCTCATGCCAAGGCTGAGCTGAGGAGAATTGCTCCTGCATGGGAAATAACCCTGGCCTGAGAAGTGTCTGGGAGGTTCCCTGGGCACTGCCTGTGCTTGGCCCAGCCCCAGCACAGGGCTGCCCCAGAGGGGATGCTCTGGGGACCACCACTGCTGCTGGAGGACAGCTGCAAGGGCTGCACCTCAGCTGGCTGCTGCTCACCTGCTGCTGCCAGGGGAACTGCAGCTGCTCAGGAGCCAGGGGGTGGAATGTCCTCCTTGCCCCCCTTGTGCCACGTTGGCTCAGGCTGAGCCAGGGAAAGCATCTCCTCTGCAGACATGTCTGCAGCACCTGCAGAAGCACCAATGGCTTCCTTCAGCTCTGTCCTGCCAGTAGCAGAGCTGCTCTCCTGCTGGGCCACAGCTCTGCCTGTCTGTCCTGTAGGGCTGCCCTTGCCTCCTGCAGGACCTGCCTCCTGCTTCACCCTTGGCTCTCAGTCCCTCTGCAGCTGGAGGAGTGAGGCCCAGGGCAGGGGGCTGGTGTGGGGCCAGCTGCTGCTGGGGCTGTGGGGCTGTGACCTGTCCTGGTTCTGCAGGTGTGAGGACCTGGAGAGCATTTACCACCAGCTGACAACCAGGAGGGTCAGCAACATGCTGGGGCTGCTGGAGAGAGCTGAGAGCAGCTATGTGCCAGCCTTCAAGGCCATGCTCATGGACGTGGAGGCAGGTGAGATGCTGAGGCCACCTCACCACGGTGCTGCCTTAAGGCCTTTCTCCACAGCTGGTTTCAAGCCCAGTGGTGGCACTGCTCCTCTGGAGCCTGCTGGGAGCACTGCAGCCTTGTTCCTGGCCTGCAGTGAGCCTGGGCTGCTTGTGCTTGGCCTGATGCTTTTGTTTGCAGGTTGGGACAAGGTCCTGGGGCTCAGGGTGGATGGGTTTGGGGCCTCACTCTGCTCCAGTAAAGCTTTGGCAGTGATGCAGCAGGACTCACTCCAGTGTTCCTCTGGGGTCAGTCTGCAGCAGCTGAGGCTCAGGGCAAGAGGACATCACAGAGTCACAGCATGGTAGGGCTTGGAAGGGAGCTCTGGAGACTGGTTCCAACCCCCTGCCAGAGCAGGAGCACCCAGGGCAGGTCCCACAGGAACACATCCAGATGGGTCTGGGAAGTCTCCAGAGGAGGAGACTCCAGAGCCTCTCTGGGCAGCTGCTCCAGGCCTCCAGCAGCCTCACACCAAAGAAGTTTCTCCTGGTGCTGAGGTGGAGCCTCCTGTGCCTGATTTCTTGCCACAGCTCTGAGGGAAGCTCAGGACATTCACCTACACCTGGCACCTCTCAGGAGGCACCTGGAGGCCATAGAGACTGTTGAGTTCAGCAAGGTGAAGCCTCTCCTGCTGCCTCTGCTCCACGTGGTGTGCCTGATCTGGGTCACTTCCAAGAGCTACAGCATGCCCATGAGGATAGCTGTGCTGCTCCAGGAGATCTGCAACCTCCTCATTCAGCAGGTGTGTGCCTGTGCTGCCTCCCTCCCTTCTCCTGCCCTGGGATGCTGATCTTTAGCAGGAGAGGGTACACAGGATGGCAGAAGGGACCTCTGGAGAGTGAGTCCAAGCCCTGCCAGAGCAGGGTCACCCAGGGCAGGGCACACAGGAACACAGCCAGGCTGGCCTTGGGAGCCTCCAGAGATGAGACCTGCACCACCTCCTTGGGCAGCCTGCTCCAGGGCCCTGCCACCCCCACAGCAAAGAAGTTCCTCCTCCTGTTCAGATGGAGCTGCCTCTGGTCAGGTTGATGCCCAGTGCCTCTTGTCCTGCAGCTGAGCCTGCTTGGCTCAGGCATGGGCAGTGCAAGAGACACCAGTCCCTGTGCTGGCAGCACTGACCTCTCAGGTCTGACTTTGCTCTTCCAGGCCCAAGTGTACCTGGCTCCAGAAGAGCTTCTGAGGGGAGATGGAAGAGAGCCTGGGCAAGGTGCAGATGGTGCTCAGCATCCTGAATGGCTTCAAAGAGTCCTTTGAGGAGAGGAGGGCACAGCTGCACACCTACTATGAGCCAGGCCAAGAAGTGAGGCTCTGGGACTTCCCTGCCACCATGGTGTTTGCCAGGCTGGACAGCTTCCTGAGGAGGCTGCAGATGGTGGAGGTGAGACTCTGGCCTTCAAAACTCCTGCCCAGCTTCAGGAGACCTCTGGGGCTATGCACTGCCTGGCTGGCACCTTCCCTTCTGCAGCTTCACCTCTCACCAGGGGATGCTCTCTTTGCTGTTAGGTCTCCTGCCAGAGCCAGGCTAGGACCTTCTTGTAGCACATCCTGCCTGGTGCATGTGTGAGATGCACAACTGTGTCCTTCTGGCCAAGGTGATAGTGTCCTGTGGGGCTCCTTGCTCCTACTGGGACAAGGAAATGGAGGGTGCTGGGAGCTGTGGTTTTCATGGCTGTAAATACAGCAACACTTCTCCTAGGCTTCTCTTCCCACCAGAGACAGCCTAGGGCTGGGCCCAGCCTGGCTTGGAGATGCCACAGGCTCCCCTTGAGGCTGCCCACTGCTGGGCTGAGCCACATGGACTGGAGGGGGAGCAGGGTCATCCCTTCACAGGTCTGCCCAGCTGGGGTGCTGTGCTACTGCTCTCCAGCTCCATTCCTCATCAGCCATTTCCTCTTCAACCTCAGGAGACAGAGCAAGAGGCTCCTGGCTTCCTTTTGCCTTGAAAGGGATCTGTGCAGTGAACCTTAGAGTGCCACCAGGGAGAGGCTGGAAGGGAGCTCTGGAGCTCACCCAGCCCCAGCCCTGCTCCAGCAGGGCACCCACAGCAGCTTGCCCAGCACCACAATGCCCAGGGGGGGTTGGAAGCTCTCCACACCAGCAGACTCCACAACCTCTCTGGGCAGCCTGCTCCAGGCCTCCAGCACCCTCACAACAAACAACTTTCTCCTCCTGCTCAGATCCAACCTCCTGCCTGCCACTCTGTGCCCACTGCCCCTTGTGCTGGCCCTGGGCACCACTCAGCAGAGCCTGGCCCCAGCCTCTTGCTCCCCACAGCTCCTTCAGCTCTTGCTGAGCATTGCTCAGCTGCCCTCTGGGGCTGCTCTTCTGCAGGCTCTCAGCCCCAGGGCTCTCAGCCTCTGCTGCTGCCAGAGCTGCTCCAGGCCCCTCAGCAGCTTTGCAGCCTGCCCTGGACTCTCTCCAGCAGTTCCCTGTCCCTCTGGAGCTGGGGAGCCAGCACTGGACCCAGGGCACCAGCTGTGGTCTCTCTAGCACAGAGCAGAGGGAGAACCTCCCCTGCCCTGCAGCTCCCAGTCTTGTTTCACACCCCCTAGGGCCCCATTGGCCTTCCTGGCCACCAGGGCACCTTGCTGGCTCATGGAGAGCTTGTTGCCCCCCCAGCACTCCCAGCTCCTCCTCTGAGGATCTGCTTCCCATCAGCTCCCCCCTCACCTGCCCTGGTGCAGAAGATTGTTCCTCCCCAGGGGCAGGATCCTACCCTTGTCCTTGTGCCACAGCCCTGGGCTGTCCTGGCTGTGACCCACCTGGCAGCCTCTGACTGGCACTGGCTCAGTGCCCCCTGTGCAGGGTGAAGCTCCATGCCCACACAGCTCTCCCTGCAGGGTTGTCCTCTGAGTTCAGTGTCAGCAGGATGGCCACCAGCACCTTCCTGTGCCTGAGGCCAGCACAGTTCTGGTCCCCTGAGGTTAAGGGCAAGCAGCCCTTGCCCTAGGGCTACCAGAAGAGAGGGATGGGCTGGGGTGGTGGCAGGGCTGCCACCCCAGTGCTGTGCCACAGCTGCATGAGTGGAGCACTGTCCCCAGCTGTGGCACCTAAGGGTCCAGGCAGCAGGAGGTGGGAAGGGAAGGGAGGAGCCACAGAGCCATAGAATGGTTTGGGTTGGAAAGGGCCTCTGAGACCATCCAGTCCAACACCAACCCAACCCCACCAGGGCCACCAAACCATGGCCCCAGGAGCCATGGCCACAGCTTGCTGGCATGGGGACTCCACCACCTCCCTGGGCAGTGCCATGTCCCCATCTCAGCAGCTCAGGTCAGCTGGGCAGGGTCAGCAGCACCCCCTGGGAAGGAGGAGGTCTGAGCAGGGGCTTTGGACACTTGGGGCTCCTGTAAATGTCAGAGTCCCAGCTGAGAGCTCTGCAGCTGTGCTGGATGACATCTCAGGGGCTCCTTTCCCCTCTCCAGACACCTCACAGCCACTTTGCAGTTGGCACAGAGGCAGCAGCAGGTGCCACTGGGCAGGGACACCTTTGAGCAGCTGCTGCTGCCCAGCATCTCTCTGCCTCCTTCCCTTTGTGCCCCAGGGGTGTGCCTGGGGAGGTCCTTTGGCCTGGCACCGGCTCAGCTGTGCTGTGGCAGCTGCTGTCACCTTGGCTCAGCATCTTAACCTCTCTGTGTCTTTGAAGGGGCTCCTGACCACTGCCCTGGACCTGATGAAGCTGGAGAAGCTGGAGTTCAGTGGGGTTAAAGGGAAGGCCCTGGGCCAGCAGGTGCAGCAGATGTATGAGGAGTTCCAGGAGGCCTTCAAGGTATTTGCAGAGCGAACCTACAACTGCCTGGACCTGACCAACCTGGTAGGTGGCAGCAGCTGCTGGGGGTGCCAGCAGCATCTGCATGTGCAGAGCAGCTTCCTCACCTGCAGCCCTCTGACCTCTTCCCAGCTCCCTCCTCACACAGTCACAGCTGGCACTGGCTTGGAAGGGACCCTCCAAGGGCATCCTGGCCAAGCCCTGCAGGCAGCAGGGACAGCTCCAGCCACAGCAGGCTGCCCAGGGACACAGCCAGGCTGAGCTTGAATGGCTCCAGGGCTGGAGCCTCCAGCACCTCCCTGGGCAGCCTGTGCCAGTGTCTCCCCAGCCTCACTGGGCAGAACTTCCTCCTGAGCTCCAACCTAACTCTGCCCTGCTCCAGTTCCAAACCATTGCCCCTGGGCCTATCCCCACAGCCCTTCTGAGCAGTCCCTCCCCAGCTGCCTGCAGCTCCTGCAGGTATTGAACTGCAGCTCTGAGGGCTCCCTGCAGCCTTCTCTTCTCCAGGCTCAACAGCCCCAGCTCACAGTGTCACAGTATCACTAAGGTTGGAAGAGACCTCAAGGATCACCCAGTCCAAGCTGGCACCACAGACCTCATGACCAGACCATGGCACCACGTGCCACATCCAATCCCCTCTTGAACACCTCCAGGGATGGGGACTCCACCACCTCCCTGGGCAGCACATCCCAGTGGCTAACAACTCTCTCAGTGAAGAACTTTCTCCTCACCTCCAGCCCAAACCTCCCCTGGCACAGCTTGAGACTGTGTCCTCTTGTTCTGGTGCTGGGTGCCTGGGAGAAGAGACCAATCCCCTCCTGGCTACAATCTCCCTTCAGGGAGTTGTAGACAGCAATGAGGTCTCCCCTGAGCAACTCTCCCAGCCTGGCCTCATAGCAGAGGCTCTGCAGCCTCTGATCACCTCTGTGGCCTCCTCTGGAGCCTCTCCCCCAGCTCCAGGTCTCTTTGGTGCTGGGGGCTCTGTATCTGAACAACCACCCTGCAGGTGAGGGCTCCCCAGAGCAGGGCAGAGGGGCAGGATCCTCCTGTTAGGGTCTGATCTGTCACTGAAGGGAAGAGAGAGCTGCTGGCCTGGCCTGCAGAGGTCTGGGGGTCCCTGCAGGTCTCTTTGCAGCACATCTTGCTGGCTCAGGGCCTTAGAGCAGTGGCTGCTGGCAGTCCTGGACTCCAGCCCCCTCCAAGCTCTCCCTGCAGGGGCTGCTTGCTGGTGTGGAGGAGCTGCTCCCACAGCCAGGCTCTGCTCCTGCCTTGGTGCCCAGCTCAGCTGCTCCCTGCCATGTGTCTGCTCTTGGCTAGGTGGCCACAGGGCATCTTCTGCTCTCAGAGTGTGGAGACCCCTAAGTGACCATCATCACTGCTTCCACCAGAGCAACGTTCCCAGGCCCCTGGGGCTCCATGCCCCCCCAGCCCAGAGCTGCTCGTGTGCCATCCAAGCAGGGCACAGCAGAGGTGCCAGGGGCCTCCCCAGTGCCTGCTCAGAACCTCCTGCTCTTGGCTCTCACACCAAGCCTGGCTGAGCTCTGAGAGGAGGGTGGGAATGGCACTGCTGAAGGGGTCTGTGGCCCAGCTCAGGGGACCTGGATTGCTGCTGCTGCCTGGGCTGTGTGCCCCGGGGCCAGGCTGCTGAGCCTGTGAGCAGCTCCTGCTCAGGCCTTCCCACACCCCACAGCAGGGAGAGCTCAGACCTGGGTGGCCATGGGGAGGCTCCTGCTGAGGAGCTCCAGCTGGGCACTGCAGGTGGGGAGGATGCTCATGGCAAACACCCAAGGGGGAGAGCACCCTGGGGCAAGCTCCTGCCCCAGCAGCCTCCTGCCCTGCTCCCTCCTGAGCTGGGCTGAGGGGTGGCCAGGATGGCAGCTGGGCAGGGAGACACAGGGCTGGCAGTGGGGCACAGGGCTGGCAGTGGGGCACAGAGCTGGGCAGGGAGACACAGGGCTGGCAGTGGGGCACAGGGCTGGCAGTGGGGCACAGAGCTGGGCAGGGAGACACAGGGCTGGCAGAGGGGCACAGAGCTGGGCAGTGGGACACAGGACTGGCAGTGGGGCACAGAGCTGGCAGTGGGACAAAGGACTGGCAGTGGGGCACAGAGCTGGCAGTGGGACAAAGGACTGGGCAGGGAGACACAGGGCTGGCAGTAGGGCACAGGGCTGGGCAGGGAGACACAGGACTGGCAGTGGGACACAGAGCTGGCAGTGGGGCACAGAGCTGGCAGTGGGGCACAGGACTGGCAGTGGGGCACAGAGCTGGGCAGTGGGACACAGGACTGGCAGTGGGGCACAGAGCTGGCAGTGGGACAAAGGACTGGGCAGGGAGACACAGGGCTGGCAGTAGGGCACAGGGCTGGGCAGGGAGACACAGGACTGGCAGTGGGGCACAGAGCTGGCAGTGGGGCACAGAGCTGGCAGTGGGGCACAGAGGTGGGCAGGGAGACACAGGGCTGGCAGTGGGGCACAGAGGTGGGCAGTGACACACAGAGCTGCTGAGCCCTGCCTGCCCTGGTGCTGAGCCCTGCCTGCCGCGGTGCTGAGCCCTGCCTGCCGCAGTGCTGAGCCCTGCCTGCCCTGGTGCTGAGCCCTGCCTGCCACGGTGCTGAGCCCTGCCTGCCCTGGTGCTGGCTGTGCCCTGTGTCCCCCAGGGCCTCCCTGCAGGGGCTGCCAGGGGCTGCCTGCTGCCTCTTGGTGCTGCTGCTCCTGCAGGGAGGTCACTGCAATGCCCCTGCCAGGGGCTGCCTGCTGGCAGTGCCCCCATGGCCCTTTGTGTGGCTCTGGGTCCTGAGTGCTTGAGTTCTGCAGGCTCTGCTCCCAGCCTCAGCTGTTCTGCAGCTCAGGCAGCAGCCCAGCAGTGCAGGGGACACCTGGCAGGGACACCTGGCAGGGACACCTGGCAGGGACACATGGCCCTGCAGGGGTGGCTGTGACTGAGGAAGCCCAGAAGGGCTGCAGCCTCCCCCCGTGCCAGGCTCAGGTTTGGCTTTGGGCTCTTTGAGCTGCAGGAAAACAAACCCAGGTTTTACATTTAAGCTTCAAGGGATCTGCTGCAGCTGGGGCAGGAAAGCAGGGCCAGAAGCCAGTGGAAATGATAGAAACCCAACTGATGGGGTGGGAAAGGACCTCTGGAGGTCACCAGAACACCTCCCTGCTTTAAACAGCCTCAGCTAGAGCAGGGCTGGGAGCAGGTTAAGTATCTCCAGGGTTGAATGTGGCCAAGGGTGGAAACTCCATAGGTTCAGAGTTGTTTGGGTTGGAAGGGACCTGAAAGCTCATCCAGCTCCAGCCCTCTGCCCTGGGCAGGGACACCTCCCACCAGCACAGGCTGCTCAAGGCCTCAGCCAGCCTGGCCTGGAACACCTCCAGGCAGGGCACAGCCACAGCCTCCCTGGGCAGCCTGTGCCAGGCTCTCCCCACCCTCACTGCCATGAATCTCTTCCTCCTCTCCACTCTCAGTCTCTCCTCTCCCAGCTCAAAGCCATTGTTCCTCATCCTGGCACTCCCAGCCCTTGTCCAGAGTCCCTCCCCAGCTCTCCTGGAGCCCTTCAGGGCCTGCAACCTCCTCCACAGCCTCTCAGGACAATCTGTGGTGGTGTTCCCAAACTGCCTTTGTTGTTGCCCCACTTCCCTCCAGCCCATGGCCAGCCCCCCAAGAGGGACCCCCAGGCTCTTGGCTCTGGGGTAGTGCAGCAATGTCCTCAGGCTCTGTTGAGGCTCTGCCCTGCTGCAGCAGCTGAAGTTGTGCTCTCCTCTGGCCAGCCTTCCTGGTGACTGAGAGGAGTGAGCTGTGGCTCAGGAGGCTGCAGGTCCCTGCTCTGAGCCTCACAGCTCCCTGCCTTGCCTTCCCACAGGACTTTGAGCAGGACAGCTTTGCCTTCCAGCAGAAGGCAGCAGACCTTGATGGGCGCCTGGGCACTGTCCTCAGCCAGGCTTTCAGTGATGCCTCAGACCTGGAGCACACCTTCAAGGTTTGTCTGTTGTGTCCTTGCCCTTCTGTAGAAGGGAAATGAGGGCACCTCTGGGCTGCCTTGGTGAGCACTGCACCTGAGGGGAAAGCTGGGGAGGGACTCTTCTCCCCAGGGCTCTCAGCCCCAGGGCTCTCAGCCTTTGCTGCTGCCAGAGCTGCTCCAGGCCCCTCAGCAGCTTTGCAGCCTGCCCTGGACTCTCTCCAGCAGTTCCCTGTCCCTCTGCAGCTGGGGAGCCCAGCACTGGACCCAGGGCTCCAGAAGGTGCCTTACCACTACAGAGCAGAGAGGAAAGACCTTCTGTGACCTTGGGTTATGATTTTGTTCCCTTTTCTTTCCCTGCTTGCTCCCCCCAGGTGCTGGAGATGTTTGGCAGCCTGCTGGAGCGCCCAGGGATGGCTGCAGATGCTGCTGACAGCTACTCTGTGCTGCTCCACAGGCTCAGCAGTGCCCTGGACCATGCTCAGCTGCTCTACTGCAGGCAGATGAAGGCAGAGCTGGAGCTGGGTGAGCAGCCTGTGCCCACTGACCTCACTGGGCAGGGAACTCTCTGCAGGAGTCTGGGGGCAGGAAGCAGTTTGCCTTTTATCTAAGGAAACCAAAACTTCCCAAACTCTGACTGTTTGCAGCCTCTACAGCTCCTGGTGAGGACAGAAACACCTTGGCAAAGCCTGCTCTGAGTAGGATCATGGAGTTGTTTGGGCTGGAAAAGGCCTCTGAGCTCACCCAGGCCAACACCAACCCAGCCCTACCATGGCCCCAGGAGCCATGGCCACAGCTTGCTGGAACACCTCCAGGCATGGGGACTCCACCACCTCCCTGGGCAGCCTCTGCCAGTCCCAGGCAGAGGACAGAGAGCAGAGGGCAGCAGTGGTCTCCTGTTTCTAGGCTTGCTGGGCAGGAAGGGGCAGTGGAGCAGACCCCCTGTGACCCAGGGGACCCCTCCTGCTGGGAGGGGGCATCCAAGTCCCTCTCTGTTCTGTCCCCTGGGGAAGCAGGGCTCTACCAGCCCTCCCCCAGGCTGCTGTGACCCAGCACACTCTGCCCTGCTGCAGCTTGAGGCCATTTCCTCTCCTGTCACTCATTCAATGGGAGCAGAGCCCAATCTCCACCTGGCTCCAGCCTCCTCTCAGGGAGCTGCAGAGAGCAATGAGGTCTCCCTCAGCCTCCTCTGCTCCAGGCTCAACACCCCCAGCTCCCTCAGCTGCTGCTGCCCAGCCCTCTTCTCCAGACCCTTCCCCAGCTTTGCTGCCCTCAGCAAAGCCAAGAATTCTTTGGGGGATTCTCCTTTTCCCCTCTGTGTCCCTGGTGTGTGCCTGGCAGTGGAGCCTCCCGCCAGAGCCTTCTTTCCACACTGGGTGCTGCCTCAAGCACCCCATGGGCCTTGCAGTCTGGCTCCTGTGCTCCCCAGTGTGGCTTTGTTGGGGCTCCCTTGTGATGTTGTAAAGCCAAGCAGTGGCTGTGCCCTGCCTGGAGGTGTTCCAGGCCAGGCTGGATGAGGCCCTGAGCAAGCTGTGCTGGTGGGAGGTGTCCCTGCCCAGGGCAGGGGCTGGAGCTGCATGAGCTCTGAGGTCCCTTCCAGCCCAGCCATGCTGTGCCCCTCTGAACAAGGCAGCAGACCAGAGCAGGGCTGTGCTGCTGAGTCTCTGTGGGTGTACCTGGGGGGTTCTCACTCAGATGCTGTCTCCCTGCCTCCCCAGGCCGTGCCCCTGTGCACAGGAACATGCCCCCCGTGGCTGGAGCCCTGCGCTGGGCCGAGGAGCTGCGAGCCAGGATCCAGCTGCCCCTGGGCCGCCTGAGGAGCCTGCCGCAGCGGTGCGTGGCTGGCAGCTGCCTGCCTGTGCTCTCTGCTGCCTGCCTCTGCTCTCTGCTCCCTGCCTCTGCCTCTGCTCTCTGCCTCTGCCTCTGCTCTCTGCTCCCTGCCTCTGCCTCTGCTCTCTGCCTCTGCTCTCTGCCTCTGCTCCCTGCCTCTGCCTCTGCTCCCTGCCTCTGCCTCTGCTCCCTGCCTCTGCCTCTGCTCTCTGCTCTCTGCCTCTGCTCCCTGCCTCTGCCTCTGCTCCCTGCCTCTGCCTCTGCTCTCTGCCTCTGCTCTCTGCTCCCTGCCTCTGCCTCTGCTCTCTGCTCTCTGCCTCTGCTCCCTGCCTCTGCCTCTGCTCTCTGCCTCTGCCTCTGCCTCTGCTCCCTGCCTCTGCCTCTGCTCTCTGCCTCTGCTCTCTGCTCCCTGCCTCTGCCTCTGCTCTCTGCCTCTGCCTCTGCTCCCTGCCTCTGCCTCTGCCTCTGCCTCTGCTCTGCCTCTGCCTCTGCCTCTGCTCCTGCCTCTGCCTCTGCCTCTGCCTCTGCCTCTGCCTCTGCTCTGCCGCTGCCCCTGCCTCTGCCTCTGCTCTCTGCCTCTGCCTCTGCTCCTCTGCCTCTGCCTCTGCCTCTGCCTCTGCCTCTGCTGCTCCCTGCCTCTGCCTCTGCTCTCTGCCTCTGCCTCTGCCTCTGCCTCTGCCTCTGCCTCTGCCTCTGCCTCTGCCTCTGCCTCTGCCTCTGCTCTCTGCCTCTGCCTCCTCTGCCTCTGCTCTGCCTCTCCTCTGCCTCTGCCTCTGCCCCTCTGCCTCTGCCTCTGCCTCTGCCTCTGCCTCTGCCTCTGCCTCTGCTCTCTGCTCCCTGCCTCTGCTCTCTGTTCCCTGCCTCTGCCTCTGCTCTCTGACTCTGCCTCTGCTCTCTGCTCCCTGCCTCTGCCTCTGCTCTCTGCCTCTGCTCCCTGCCTCTGCCTCTGCTGCTCTCTGCCTCTGCCTCTGCTCTCTGCCTCTGCCTCTGCCTCTGCCTCTGCTCTCTGCCTCTGCCTCTGCCTCTGCCTCTGCCTCTGCCTCTGCCTCTGCTCTCTGCCTCTGCCTCTGCTCTCTGCCTCTGCCTCTGCTCTCTGCCTCTGCCTCTGCTGCTCTGCTCTCTGCCTCTGCTCTCTGCTCTCTGCCTCTGCCTCTGCTCTCTGCCTCTGCCTCTGCTCTCTGCCTCTGCCTCTGCCTCTCTGCCTCTGCCTCTGCCTCTGCCTCTGCTTTCTGCCTCTGCCTCTGCCTCTGCCTCTGCCTCTGCCTCTGCTCTCTGCCTCTGCTCTCTGCCTCTGCCTCTCTCTGCCTCTGCCTCTGCCTCTGCCTCTGCTCTCTGCTCTCTGCCTCTGCCTCTGCCTCTGCCTCTGCCTCTGCCTCTGCTCTCTGCCTCTGCCTCTGCTCTCTGCCTCTGCTCTGCCTCTGCCTCTGCCTCTGCCTCTGCTCTCTGCCTCTGCCTCTGCTCTCTGCCTCTGCCTCTGCCTCTGCCTCTGCCTCTGCTCTCTGCCTCTCTCTGCTCTCTGCCTCTGCTCTCTGCCTCTGCCTCTGCCTCTGCCTCTGCCTCTGCCTCTGCCTCTGCTCTCTGCCTCTGCCTCTGCTCTCTGCCTCTGCCTCTGCTCTCTGCCTCTGCTCTCTCTGCCTCTGCTCTCTGCCTCTGCCTCTGCCTCTGCTCTCTGCCTCTGCCTCTGCCTCTGCCTCTGCTCTGCCTCTGCCTCTGCCTCTGCCTCTGCTCTCTGCTCTCTGCCTCTGCCTCTGCCTCTGCCTCTGCCTCTGCCTCTGCCTCTGCTCTCTGCCTCTGCCTCTGCCTCTGCCTCTGCCTCTGCTGCTCTGCTGCCTCTGCCTCTGCTCTCTGCCTCTGCCTCTGCCTCTCTGCCTCTGCCTCTGCCTCTGCTCTCTGCCTCTGCTCTCCTCTGCCTCTGCCTCTGCTCTCTGCCTCTGCCTCTGCTCTCTGCCTCTGCTCTCCTCTGCCTCTGCCTCTGCTGCCTCTGCCTCTGCCTCCTCTGCTGCCTCTGCTCTCTGCCTCTGCTCTCCTGCCTCTGCCTCTGCTGCCTCTGCCTCTGCCTCTGCTCTCTGCCTCTGCCTCTGCTCTCTGATCCCTCACCTCTGCCTCTGCTCTCTGCTCTCTGCCTCTGCTCTCTGCCTCTGCCTCTGCCTCTGCCTCTGCTGCCTCTGCTCTCTGCTGCCTCTGCCTCTGCTCTCTGCCTCTGCCTCTGCTCTCTGCCTCTGCCTCTGCCTCTGCCTCTGCCTCTGCTCTCTGCCTCTGCTCTCTGCCTCTGCCTCTGCCTCTGCTCTCTGCCTCTGCCTCTGCTCTCTGCTCTCTGCCTCTGCTCTCTGCCTCTGCCTCTGCTCTCTGCCTCTGCTCTCTGCTCTCTGCCTCTGCCTCTGCTCTCTGCCTCTGCTCTCCTCTCTGCCTCTGCCTCTGCTCTCTGCCTCTGCCTCTGCTCTCTGCCTCTGCTCTCTGCCTCTGCCTCTGCTCTCTGCCTCTGCCTCTGCCTCTGCCTCTGCCTCTGCCTCTGCTCTCTGCCTCTGCCTCTGCTCTCTGCCTCTGCCTCTGCTCTCTGCCTCTGCTCTCTGCTCTCTGCCTCTGCTCTCTGCTCTCTGCCTCTGCCTCTGCTCTCTGCCTCTGCCTCTGCTCTCTGCCTCTGCTCTGCCTCTGCCTCTGCTCTCTGCCTCTGCCTCTGCTCCTGCCTCCTCTGCCTCTGCCTCTGCCTCCTCTGCCTCTGCTCTCTGCCTCTGCCTCTGCTCTCTGCCTCTGCCTCTGCCTCTGCTGCCTCTGCCTCTGCTCTGCCTCTGCCTCTGCTCTCTGCCTCTGCCTCTGCTCTCTGCCTCTGCCTCTGCTCTCTGCCTCTGCTCTCTGCTCTCTGCCTCTGCTCTCTGCTCTCTGCTCTCTGCCTCTGCCTCTGCTCTCTGCCTCTGCCTCTGCTCTCTGCTCTCTGCTCTCTGCCTCTGCTCCCTGCCTCTGCCTCTGCTCTCTGCCTCTGCCTCTGCTCTCTGCCTCTGCCTCTCTCTGCCTCTGCCTCTGCTCTCTGCTCTCTGCCTCTGCTCTCTGCTCTCTGCCTCTGCCTCTGCTCTCTGATCTCTGCCTCTGCTCTCTGCTCTCTGCCTCTGCCTCTGCTCTCTGCCTCTGCCTCTGCTCTCTGCCTCTGCCTCTGCTCTCTGCCTCTGCTCTCTGCCTCTGCCTCTGCCTCTGCTCTCTGCCTCTGCCTCTGCTCTCTGCCTCTGCCTCTGCTCTCTGCCTCTGCCTCTGCTCTCTGCCTCTGCCTCTGCTCTCTGCCTCTGCCTCTGCTCTCTGCCTCTGCCTCTGCCTCTGCCTCTGCCTCTGCTCTCTGCTCTCTGCCTCTGCTCTCTGCTCTCTGCCTCTGCCTCTGCTCTCTGCCTCTGCCTCTGCTCTCTGCCTCTGCTCTCTGCTCTCTGCCTCTGCCTCTGCTCTCTGCCTCTGCCTCTGCTCTCTGCCTCTGCTCTCTGCCTCTGCCTCTGCTCTCTGCCTCTGCCTCTGCTCTCTGCTCTCTGCCTCTGCCTCTGCCTCTCTCTGCCTCTGCTCTCTGCTCTCTCTGCCTCTGCTCTCTGCCTCTGCTCTCTGCCTCTGCCTCTGCTCTCTGCCTCTGCTCTCTGCTCTCTGCCTCTGCTCTCTGCTCTCTGCCTCTGCTCTCTGCCTCTGCCTCTGCTCTCTGCCTCTGCCTCTGCTCTCTGCCTCTGCTCTCTGCCTCTGCCTCTGCTCTCTGCCTCTGCCTCTGCTCTCTGCCTCTGCCTCTGCTCTCTGCCTCTGCCTCTGCCTCTGCTCTCTGCCTCTGCCTCTGCTCTCTGCTCTCTGCTCTCTGCTCTCTGCTCTCTGCCTCTGCCTCTGCTCTCTGCCTCTGCCTCTGCCTCTGCCTCTGCTCTCTGCCTCTGCCTCTGCTCTCTGCCTCTGCCTCTGCTCTCTGCCTCTGCCTCTGCCTCTGCCTCTGCCTCTGCCTCTGCCTCTGCCTCTGCCTCTGCCTCTGCTCCCTGCCTCTGCCTCTGCTCTCTGCCTCTGCCTCTGCTCTCTGCCTCTGCCTCTGCTCTCTGCCTCTGCCTCTGCTCTCTGCCCTGCTGCCTCTGCTCTCTGCTCTCTGCCTCTGCCTCTGCCTCTGCTCTCTGCTGCCTCTGCCTCCTCTGCCTCTGCCTCTGCTCTCTGCCTCTGCCTCTGCTCTCTGCCTCTGCCTCTGCTCTCTGCCTCTGCCTCTGCTCCCTGCCTCTGCCTCTGCTCTCTGCCTCTGCCTCTGCTCTCTGCTCTCTGCCTCTGCCTCTGCTCTCTGCCTCTGCCTCTGCTCCCTGCCTCTGCCTCTGCTCTCTGCCTCTGCCTCTGCCTCTGCTCTGCTCTCTGCCTGCCTCTGCCTCTGCCTCTGCTCTCTGCCTCTCTGCTCTCTGCTCTCTGCTCTCTGCCTCTGCTCTCTGCCTCTGCTCTCTGCTCTCTGCCTCTGCTCTCTGCTCTGCCTCTGCTCTCTGCTCTCTGCCTCTGCCTCTGCTCTCTGCTCTCTGCTGCCTCTGCCTCTCTGCTCTCTGCCTCTCTGCTCTCTGCCTCTGCCTCTGCTCCCTCTGCTCTCTGCTCTCTGCCTCTGCTCTCTGCCTCTGCCTCTGCTCTCCTCTCTGCCTCTCTCTGCCTCTGCTCTCTGCTCTCTGCCTCTGCCTCTGCTCTCTGCCTCTGCTCTCTGCTCTCTGCTCTCTGCCTCTGCTCTCTGCCTCTGCTCTCTGCTCTCTCTGCTCTCTGCCTCTGCCTCTGCTCTCTGCCTCTGCCTCTGCTCTCTGCCTCTGCCTCTGCTCTCTGCTCTCTGCCTCTGCTCTCTGCCTCTGCCTCTGCTCTCTGCCTCTGCTCTCTGCCTCTGCTCTCTGCTCTCTGCCTCTGCTCTCTGCCTCTGCCTCTGCCTCTGCTCTCTGCTGCCTCTGCTCTCTGCCTCTGCTCTCTGCCTCTGCCTCTGCTCTCTGCTCTCTGCTCTCTGCTCTCTGCCTCTGCCTCTGCTCTCTGCCTCTGCTCTCTGCTCTCTGCCTCTGCCTCTGCTCTCTGCCTCTGCCTCTGCTCTCTGCCTCTGCCTCTGCTCTCTGCCTCTGCTCTCTGCTCTCTGCCTCTGCTCTCTGCCTCTGCTCTCTGCCTCTGCTCTCTGCCTCTGCTCTCTGCCTCTGCTCTCTGCCTCTGCCTCTGCTCTCTGCCTCTGCTCTCTGCTCTCTGCCTCTGCTCTCTGCCTCTGCTCTCTGCTCTCTGCTCTCTGCTCTCTGCCTCTGCTCTCTCTGCTCTCTGCTCTCTGCCTCTGCTCTCTGCTCTCTGCTCTCTGCCTCTGCCTCTGCTCTCTGCTCTCTGCTCTCTGCCTCTGCTCTCTGCTCTGCCTCTGCCTCTGCTCTCTGCCTCTGCTCTCTGCCTCTGCCTCTGCCTCTGCTCTCTGCTCTCTGCTCTCTGCCTCTGCTCTCTGCTCTCTGCCTCTGCCTCTGCTCTCTGCTCTCTGCTCTCTGCCTCTGCTCTCTGCCTCTGCTCTCTGCCTCTGCCTCTGCTCTCTGCCTCTCTGCTCTCTGCTCTCTGCTCTCTGCTCTCTGCTCTCTGCTCCTCTGCTCTCTGCCTCTGCTCTCTGCCTCTGCTCTCTCTGCTCTCTGCCTCTGCTCTCTGCTCTCTGCCTCTGCTCTGCTCTCTCCCTCTGCTCTCTGCTCTCTCTGCTCTCTGCCTCTGCTCTCTGCTCTCTGCCTCTGCCTCTGCTCTCTGCTCTCTGCCTCTGCTCTCTGCTCTCTCTGCCTCTCTCTGCTCTGCTCTCTGTCTCTGCTCTCTGCTCTCTCTCTTCTGCCTCTGCTCTCTGCCTCTGCTCTCTGCTCTGCCTCTGCTCTCTGCTCTCTCTCTGCCTCTGCTCTCTGCCTCTGCTCTCTGCCTCTGCCTCTGCTCTCTGCCTCTGCTCTCTGCTCTCTGCTCTGCCTCTGCTCTCTGCCTCTGCTCTGCTCTCTGCCTCTGCCTCTGCTCTCTCTCTGCCTCTGCTCTCTGCCTCTGCTCTCTGCTCTGCTCTCTGCTCTCTGCCTCTCTCTGCTCTCTGCCTCTGCTCTCTCTGCTCTCTGCCTCTGCTCTCTGCTCTCTGCCTCTGCTCTCTGCTCTCTGCCTCTGCTCTCTGCTCTCTGCCTCTGCTCTCTGCTCTGCTCTCTGCTCTCTGCTCTCTGCTCTCTGCCTCTGCTCTCTCTCTGCTCTGCTCTCTGCCTCTGCCTCTGCTCTCTGTCTCTGCCTCTGCTCTCTGCCTCTGCCTCTGCTCTCTGCCTCTGCTCTCTGCCTCTGCTCTCTCTCTCTGCTCTCTGCCTCTGCTCTCTGCTCTCTGCCTCTCTCTCTGCTCTCTGCTCTCTGCTCTCTGCTCTCTGCCTCTGCCTCTGCTCTCTGCCTCTGCTCTCTGCTCTCTGCCTCTGCTCTGCTCTCTGCTCTCTGCTCTCTCTGCCTCTGCCTCTGCTCTCTGCCTCTGCTCTCTGCTCTCTGCTGCTCTGCCTCTGCTCTGCTCTCTGCCTCTGCTCTCTCTGCTCTGCTCTCTGCCTCTGCCTCTGCTCTCTGCTCTCTGCTCTCTGCCTCTGCCTCTGCTCTCTGCCTCCTCTGCCTCTGCTCTCTGCTCTCTGCCTCCTCTGCTCTCTGCCTCTGCTCTCTGCCTCTGCCTCTCTGCCTCTGCCTCTGCTCTCTGCTCTCTCTCTGCCTCTGCCTCTGCCTCTGCTCTCTGCTCTCTGCTCTCTGCCTCTGCCTCTGCTCTGCCTCTGCTCTCTGCCTCTGCTCTCTGCTCTCTGCTCTCTGCCTCTCTGCCTCTGCTCTCTGCCTCTGCCTCTGCTTCTCTCTCTGCCTCTGCCTCTGCCTCTGCCTCTGCTCTCTGCCTCTGCTCTCTCTGCTCTCTGCCTCTGCTCTCTGCTCTCTGCCTCTGCCTCTGCCTCTGCTCTCTGCCTCTGCCTCTGCTCTCTGCCTCTGCCTCTGCTCTCTGCTCTCTGCCTCTGCTCTCTCTCCTCTGCCTCTGCTCTCTGCCTCTGCCTCTGCTCTCTGCCTCTGCTCTGAGCCTCTGCTCTCTGCTCTCTGCTCTCTGCCTCTGCTCTCTGCTCTCTGCCTCTGCCTCTGCTCTCTGCCTCTGCTCTCTGCCTCTGCTCTCTGCCTCTGCTCTCTAGCTCTGCTCTCTGCCTCTGCTCTCTGCTCTCTGCTCTCTGCTCTCTGCTCTCTGCCTCTGCTCTCTGCTCTCTGCCCTCTGCTCTCTGCTCTCTGCTCTCTGCTCTCTGCCTCTGCCTCTGCTCTCTCTCTCTCTGCTCTCTGCTCTCTGCCTCTGCTCTCTGCTCTCTGCCTCTGCTCTCTGCTCTCTGCCTCTGCTCTCTGCCTCTGCCTCTGCTCTCTGCTCTCTGCCTCTGCCTCTGCCTCTGCTCTCTGCCTCTGCTCTCTGCCTCTGCTCTCTGCTCTCTGCCTCTGCTCTCTGCCTCTGCTCTCTGCCTCTGCCTCTGCTCTCTGCCTCTGCTCTCTGCCTCTGCCTCTGCTCTCTGCCTCTGCCTCTGCTCTCTGCCTCTGCCTCTGCTCTCTGCCTCTGCCTCTGCTCTCTGCCTCTGCTCTCTGCTCTCTGCTCTGCTCTCTCTGCTCTCTGCCTCTGCCTCTGCTCTCTGCCTCTGCTCTCTCTCTGCTCTCTGCTCTCTGCCTCTGCTCTCTGCTCTCTGCCTCTGCTCTCTCTCTCTCTGCTCTCTGCTCTCTGCTCTCTGCTCTCTGCTCTCTGCCTCTGCTCTCTGCCTCTGCTCTCTGCTCTCTGCTCTCTGCCTCTGCTCTCTGCTCTCTGCCTCTGCTCTCTGCCTCTGCTCTCTGCTCTCTGCCTCTGCTCTCTGCTCTCTGCCTCTGCCTCTGCCTCTGCTCTCTGCCTCTGCTCTCTGCTCTCTGCCTCTGCCTCTGCTCTCTGCCTCTGCTCTCTGCTCTCTGCCTCTGCTCTCTGCTCTCTGCCTCTGCTCTCTGCTCTCTGCTCTCTGCCTCTGCTCTCTGCCTCTGCTCTCTGCTCTCTGCCTCTGCTCTCTGCCTCTGCTCTCTGCCTCTGCCTCTGCTCTCTGCCTCTGCCTCTGCCTCTGCTCTCTGCCTCTGCTCTCTGCTCTCTGCTCTCTCTGCCTCTGCCTCTGCTCTCTGCTCTCTGCTCTCTGCTCTCTGCTCTCTGCCTCTGCTCTCTGCCTCTGCTCTCTCTCTGCTCTCTGCTCTCTGCCTCTGCTCTCTGCTCTCTGCTGCCTCTGCCTCTGCTCTCTGCTCTCTGCCTCTGCCTCTGCTCTCTGCTCTCTGCCTCTCTCTGCTCTCTGCTCTCTGCCTCTGCTCTCTGCTCTCTGCTCTCTGCCTCTGCCTCTGCCTCTGCTCCTCTGCTCTCTGCTCTCTGCTCTCTGCTCTCCTCTGCTCTGCCTCTGCCTCTGCTCTCTGCTCTCTGCCTCTGCTCTCTGCTCTCTTCGCTCTGCTCTCTGCTCCCTGCCTCTGCCTCTGCTCTCTGCCTCTGCCTCTGCTCTCTGCCTCTGCTCTCTGCCTCTGCTCTCTGCTCTCTGCTCTGCTCTCTGCCTCTGCCTCTGCTCTCTGCCTCTGCTCTCTGCTCTCTGCTCTCTGCTCTCTGCTCTCTGCCTCTGCTCTCTGCCTCTGCTCTCTGCTCTCTGCCTCTGCTCTCTGCTCTCTGCCTCTGCTCTCTGCTCTCTGCTCTCTGCCTCTGCTCTCTGCCTCTGCTCTCTGCTCTCTGCCTCTGCCTCTGCTCTCTGCCTCTGCTCTCTGCCTCTGCTCTCTGCTCTCTTCTGCCTCTGCTCTCTGCTCTCTGCCTCTCTCTGCCTCTGCCTCTCTGCTCTCTGCCTCTGCTCTCTGCCTCTCTCTGCCTCTGCTCTCTGCTCTCTGCCTCTGCTCTCTGCTCTGCTCTCTGCCTCTGCCTCTGCTCTCTGCCTCTGCTCTCTGCTCTCTGCCTCTGCTCTCTGCCTCTGCCTCTGCTCTCTGCCTCTGCTCTCTGCTCTCTGCCTCTGCTCTCTGCCTCTGCTCTCTGCCTCTGCCTCTGCTCTCTCTGCCTCCCTCTGCTCTCTGCTCTCTGCCTCTGCCTCTGCTCTCTGCCTCTGCCTCTGCTCTCTGCCTCTGCCTCTGCTCTCTGCCTCTGCTCTCTGCTCTCTGCCTCTGCTCTCTGCTCTCTGCTCTCTGCCTCTGCTCTCTGCCTCTGCTCTCTGCTCTCTGCCTCTGCTCTCTGCTCTCTGCCTCTCTGCTCTGCTCTCTGCTCTCTGTGCTCTGCTCTCTGCCTCTGCCTCTGCCTCTGCCTCTGCTCTCTGCTCTGCCTCTGCTCTCTGCCTCTGCTCTCTGCTCTCTGCTCTCTGCTCTCTGCTCTCTGCCTCTGCTCTCTGCTCTCTTGCCTCTCTGCTCTCTCTCTGCCTCTGCTCTCTGCTCTCTCTGCTCTCTGCTCTCTGCCTCTGCTCTCTGCCTCTGCTCTCTGCCTCTGCTCTCTGCTCTCTGCCTCTGCTCTCTTCCCTCTGCTCTCTGCTCTCTGCTCTCTGCTCTCTGCTCTCTGCCTCTGCCTCTGCCTCTGCCTCTGCCTCTGCTCTCTGCTCTGCCTCTGCTCTCTGCTCTCTGCCTCTGCTCTCTGCTCTCTGCTCCTCTGCCTCTGCTCTCTGCTCTCTGCCTCTGCTCTCTGCTCTGCCTCTGCCTCTGCTCTCTGCCTCTGCTCTCTGCTCTCTGCCTCTGCTCTCTGCCTCTGCTCTCTGCCTCTGCTCTCTGCTCTCTGCTGCCTCTGCTCTCTGCCTCTGCTCTCTGCCTCTGCTCTCTGCCTCTGCTCTCTGCTCTGCTCTCTGCCTCTGCCTCTGCCTCTCTGCCTCTGCTCTCTGCTCTCTGCCTCTGCTCTCTGCCTCTGCCTCTGCTCTCTGCCTCTGCTCTCTGCCTCTGCTCTGCCTCTGCTCTCTGCTCTCTGCCTCTGCTCTCTGCTCTCTGCTCTCTGCCTCTGCTCTCTGCCTCTCTCTGCCTCTGCTCTCTGCCTCTGCCTCTGCCTCTGCTCTCTGCTGCCTCTGCCTCTGCTCTCTGCCTCTGCTGCCTCTGCTCTCTCTCTGCTCTCTGCCTCTGCCTCTGCTCTCTGCCTCTGCTCTCTGCCTCTCTGCTCTCTGCTCTCTGCTCTCTCTGCTCTCTGCCTCTGCTCTCTGCTCTCTGCCTCTGCTCTCTGCTCTCTGCCTCTGCCTCTGCTCTCTGCCTCTGCTCTCTGCTCTCTGCCTCTGCTCTCTGCTCTCTGCCTCTGCTGCCTCTGCTCTCTGCCTCTGCTCTCTGCTCTGCCTCTGCCTCTGCTCTCTGCTCTCTGCCTCTGCTCTCTGCTCTCTGCTCTCTGCCTCTGCTCTCTGCCTCTGCTCTCTGCTCTCTGCTCTCTGCTCTCTGCCTCTGCTCTCTGCTCTCTGCCTCTGCTCTCTGCCTCTGCTCTCTGCCTCTGCTCTCT
This sequence comes from Melanerpes aurifrons, assembly GCA_011125475.1. Lineage (NCBI taxonomy): Eukaryota > Metazoa > Chordata > Aves > Piciformes > Picidae > Melanerpes > Melanerpes aurifrons. Next base: position 22,611,126 of record WWNC01000011.1, read on the forward strand.
GGCTCTGCTCTCTGCTCTCTGCCTCTGCTCTCTGCTCTCTGCCTCTGCTCTCTGCTCTCTCTGCTCTCTGCCTCTGCTCTCTGCCTCTGCTCTCTGCCTCTGCTCTCTGCCTCTGCCTCTGCCTCTGCTCTCTGCCTCTGCTCTCTGCCTCTGCTCTCTGCTCTCTGCCTCTGCTCTCTGCTCTCTGCCTCTGCTCTGCCTCTGCCTCTGCTCTCTGCCTCTGCTCTCTGCTCTCTGCTCTCTGCCTCTGCCTCTGCTCTCTGCTCTCTGCCTCTGCCTCTGCCTCTCTGCTCTCTGCTCTCTGCCTCTGCCTCTGCCTCTGCTCTCTGCTCTCTGCCTCTCTCTGCTCTCTGCTCTCTGCTCTCTGCCTCTGCTCTCTGCCTCTGCCTCTGCCTCTCTCTCTGCCTCTGCCTCTGCTCTCTGCCTCTGCCTCTGCTCTCTGCTGCCTCTGCCTCTGCTCTCTGCCTCTGCCTCTGCTCTCTGCCTCTGCCTCCTCTGCCTCTGCTCTCTGCTCTCTGCTCTCTGCCTCTGCTCTCTGCCTCTGCTCTCTGCTCTCTGCCTCTGCTCTCTCTCTCTGCTCTCTGCCTCTGCTCTCTGCCTCTGCTCTCTGCCTCTCTCTGCCTCTGCTGCTCTCTGCCTCTGCCTCTGCTCTCTCTCTGCCTCTGCCTCTGCTCTCTGCCTCTGCTCTCTGCCTCTGCCTCTGCTCTCTGCCTCTGCCTCTGCTCTCTCTCTGCTCTCTGCCTCTGCCTCTGCTCTCTGCCTCTGCTCTCTGCTCTCTGCTCTGCTCTCTGCCTCTGCCTCTGCTCTCTGCCTCTCTCTCTCTGCCTCTCTCTGCCTCTGCTCTCTGCTCTCTGCTCTCTGCCTCTGCCTCTGCTCTCTGCTCTCTGCTCTCTGCTCTCTGCTCTCTGCTCTCTGCCTCTGCTCTCTGCCTCTGCTCTCTGCTCTCTGCCTCTGCTCTCTGCCTCTGCCTCTGCTCTCTGCCTCTGCTCTCTGCTCTCTGCCTCTGCTCTCTGCTCTCTGCCTCTGCCTCTGCTCTCTGCCTCTGCCTCTGCTCTCTGCCTCTCTCTGCCTCTGCCTCTGCTCTCTGCCTCTGCTCTCTGCTCTCTCTGCTCTCTCTCTGCTCTCTGCTCTCTGCTCTCTGCCTCTGCTCTCTGCTCTCTGCTCTCTGCCTCTGCTCTCTGCCTCTGCCTCTGCTCTCTGCCTCTGCCTCTGCTCTCTGCCTCTCTGCTCTCTGCTGTCTGCTCTCTGCTCTCTGCCTCTGCCTCTCTCTGCCTCTGCCTCTGCTCTCTTCCCTCTGCTCTCTGCTCTCTGCTCTCTGCCTCTGCTCTCTGCTCTCTGCCTCTGCCTCTGCTCTCTGCCTCTGCTCTCTGCTCTCTGCCTCTGCCTCTGCTCTCTGCCTCTGCTCTCTGCCTCTGCCTCTGCTCTCTGCCTCTGCTCTCTGCCTCTGCCTCTGTCTCTGCCTCTGCTCTCTGCTCTCTGCCTCTGCCTCTGCTCTCTTCCCTCTGCTCTCTGCTCTCTTCCCTCTGCTCTCTGCTCTCTGCCTCTGCTCTCTTCCCTCTGCTCTCTGCTCTCTGCCTCTGCTCTCTGTTCTCTGCCTCTGCTCTCTGCTCTCTTCCCTCTGCTCTCTGCCTCTGCTCTCTGCTCTCTGCCTCTGCCTCTGCTCTCTTCCCTCTGCTCTCTGCTCTCTGCCTCTGCTCTCTGCCTCTGCTCTCTGCTCTCTGCCTCTGCTCTCTGCTCTCTCTGCTGCCTCTGCCTCTGCCTCTGCTCTCTCTGCCTCTGCTCTCTGCCTCTGCTCTCTGCCTCTGCTCTCTGCTCTCTGCTCTCTGCCTCTGCCTCTGCTCTCTGCCTCTGCCTCTGCTCTCTGCCTCTGCCTCTGCCTCTGCTCTGCCTCTCTGCTCTCTCTGCTCTCTGCTCTCTGCCTCTGCTCTCTGCTCTCTGCTCTCTGCTCTCTGCTCTCTGCTCTCTCTCTCTCTGCCTCTCTCTCTGCTCTCTGCCTCTCTGCTCTCTGCCTCTGCTCTCTGCTCTCTGCTCTCTGCCTCTGCCTCTGCTCTCTGCTCTCTGCCTCTGCTCTCTGCCTCTGCTCTCTGCTCTCTGCCTCTGCTCTCTGCTCTCTGCCTCTGCTCTCTGTTCTCTGCCTCTGCTCTCTGCTCTCTGCTCTCTGCCTCTGCTCTCTGCCTCTGCTCTCTGCTCTCTGCTCTCTGCCTCTGCTCTCTGCTCTCTGCCTCTGCTCTCTTCCCTCTGCTCTCTTCCCTCTTCCCTCTGCTCTCTGCTCTCTGCTCTCTGCCTCTGCTCTCTGCCTCTGCTCTCTGCTCTCTGCTCTCTGCCTCTGCTCTCTGCCTCTGCTCTCTGCTCTCTGCCTCTGCTCTCTGCCTCTGCCTCTGCCTCTGCCTCTGCTCTCTTCCCTCTGCTCTCTTCCCTCTTCCCTCTGCTCTCTGCTCTCTGCCTCTGCTCTCTGCCTCTGCTCTCTGCTCTCTGCTCTCTGCCTCTGCTCTCTGCTCTCTGCCTCTGCTCTCTGCTCTCTTCCCTCTGCTCTCTGCTCTCTGCCTCTGCTCTCTGCTCTCTTCCCTCTGCTCTCTGCTCTCTGCCTCTGCTCTCTGCTCTCTTCCCTCTGCTCTCTGCCTCTGCTCTCTGCTCTCTTCCCTCTGCTCTCTGCTCTCTGCCTCTTCTCTCTGCTCTCTGCTCTCTTCCCTCTGCTCTCTGCTCTCTGCTCTCTGCTCTCTGCTCTCTGCCTCTGCTCTCTGCCTCTGCTCTCTGCTCTCTGCCTCTGCTCTCTGCCTCTGCTCTCTGCTCTCTGCCTCTGCTCTCTGCTCTCTGCCTCTGCTCTCTGCTCTCTTCCCTCTGCTCTCTGCTCTCTGCTCTCTGCCTCTGCTCTCTGCTCTCTGCCTCTGCCTCTGCTCTCTGCTCTCTGCCTCTGCTCTCTCCTGTCTGCCTCTGCTCTCTGCCTCTGCTCTCTGCTCTCTGCCTCTGCCTCTGCTCTCTGCCTTTGCTCTCTGCTATCCTCACTCTGCTTTTCCTGCTGGCTTCAGCACCAGCCATGGCCACAGCTCAAACCATGCCCAGATGGAGATGGGTGAGGAGTGGTGTCCCTCAGGGCTCTGATGGGACCAGGGCTGTTCAGGATCTTCAGCAGTGCCATAGCAGGAGTCTGGGGCAGCCTCAGGGAGCCTGCAGCTGGCACCAAGCTGAGTGGTGACCTTGGTAAGGTTGAGGGATGGGACAGAGCCATGCAGAGGGGCCTGGACAGGCTGCAGGTGACCTGAAGAGAATCTCAGGAGCTTCAATAAGGCCACGGGCATGGTCCTGCACCTTGATATCCAGACTGGGGCTGATGAGACTGAGAGCAGCCCTGCAGAGAAGGCCTTGGGGGTGCTGGGGGGGAGCAGCTGGGCAGGAGCCAGCAATGGGCACTGGCAGCACAGGAGGCCAAGGGCAGCCTGGGCTGCATCCAAAGCAGTGTGGCCAGAGCTGGAGAGAGAGGATCCTGCCCCTCTGCTCTGCTCTGGGGAGCCCTCACCTGCAGGGCTGGGGCCAGATGTGGATCACCCAGCACAAGAAGGACCTGGAGCTGCTGGAGAGTGTCCAGAGGAGACTACAAGGATGTTCATAGTGTTGAAGCACCTGGGGCCAGGTTGGGAGAGTTGGGGCTGTGCAGCCTGCAGAAGAGAAGGCTCCAGGGAGACCTCAGAGCAGCCTTCCAGTACCTGAAGGGGAGCTGCAGGCAGCTGGGGAGGGACTGCTCAGAAGGGCTGTGGGGATAGGCCCAGGGGCAATGGTTTGGAACTGGAGCAGGGCAGAGTTAGGTTGGAGCTCAGGAGGAAGTTCTGCACAGGGAGGCTGGGGAGACACTGGCACAGGCTGCCCAGGGAGGTGCTGGAGGCTCCAGCCCTGGAGACTTTCAAGACCAGGGTGGATGGGGCCCTGAGCAGCCTGCTGCAGAGGGAGGTGTCACAAGTGGCTGCTTCTGCAGTGCTGCTTCCTCCTGAGCCTCTCTTTTCTGAGCAGTGCTGGCTGCTGAGCTGGAGTTGCCAGGCTCTGTGTGTGAAGCTGGGACCAGGCAGTGTACTGGGGAGGCCCCAGCAGCACTCAGCCCTTCCTCCACCCCAGGAGCTGGCTGCTGCCTGCAGGTTGCCATGCAGACATCTGAGAAGGGGCACACTGGGGAGCTTGGGTCCCAGCTTGGGCAGCCTGCGTACAGCAACATGACCTGGGGTTGATGGGAGGGGGTGGGGGGCAAGCTCCCCAGTCAGAGCCCTCCTGCAGTGCTGCTTGTTGCTGGAAGGGTGAATGCAGCCTCAGAGGGCTGAGCAGAGGGCTGAGCAGAGTGCTGACCTTGTCTGTTGTGCCAGCAGCTGCCTGGAGCCTGCTGAAGCAAGAAGGGTGGTGGAGAAGTCTGAAGCTCTGGTCCAGCTGCTCGACAGGTAGGTGGTGGCTCAGGCAAGGCTCCAGGTGTCCTCCTCAGTGCCATCTGCCAGCAGCTTTGCCAGCCCAGGGCCTCCAAGGTCTCTTTCTAAGCCAGAGGCAGTTTCCTGATGAGAGAAGTGGAAGCCTGGTGCTTCATGCCATGGTCTTTATGGGATGCCCTGAAATGGGAGGAGCAAGGGCTGTGCACCCTGGCAGAGACGCTGGACCAAGCCCTGTTTGACTCTGTGACCTCCAGCTGCTCTGTGGGGTGCAGGAGCTGCTCTGTGGGGTGCAGTAGCTGCTCTGTAGTGTGCAGGAACTGCTCTGTGGGGTGCAGGAGCTGCTCTGTGGGGTGCAGGAGCTGCTCTGTAGTGTGCAGAAGCTGCTCTGTAGGGTGCAGGAGCTGCTCTGTGGGGTGCAGAAGCTGTTCTGTAGGGTGCAGGAGCTGCTCTGTGGGGTGCAGGAGCTGCTCTGGGGTGCAGGAGCTGCTCTGTAGGGTGCAGAAGCTGCTCTGTGGGGTGCAGAAGCTGCTCTGTGGGGTGCAGGAGCTGCTCTGTGGGGTGCAGAAGCTGCTCTGTGGGGTGCAGGAGCTGTTCTGTGGGGTGCAGGAGCTGCCCTGGTAGAAAGCCAGGGCTGAGCAGAAGCCTCAACCCCCTCGTGCCCATCCCCAGGGTGTTTCCAGGAGCTGTCCTCCTCTGTGGCACAGTTTGGAGTGGGGTTCATTGCCCCTGTGAAATGTGAGCTGCTTGCCTGGGCTTGCTCTTGGGAAGAGACACCTCTGAGATGTCTCTTCAGGGCCTGCTCTCCATCAGCAGAGCCTGGAGCTGAGCTGGGTGCTGCAGGGCACCGGGGGGAGCCCTGTTCCTGATGACTAAAACTATGGAGCAGCCTTTCAGAAGGGCCCCAAGCAGCAGAGGTGCTGGGGAGCTGCAGCACAGGTGCTGGAGGGCTGCAGCAGAGGTGCTGAAGGGCTGCAGCAGAGGTACTGGAGGGCTGCAGCAGAGGTGCTGAAGGGCTGCAGCAGAGGTGCTGAAGGGCTGCAGCAGAGGTGCTGGAGGGCTGCAGCAGAGGTGCTGGGGGCTGCAGCAGAGGTGCTGGGGGCTGCAGCAGAGGTGTGAAGGGCTGCAGCAGAGGTGCTGGAGGGCTGCAGCAGAGGTGCTGAAGGGCTGCAGCAGAGGTGCTGGAGGGCTGCAGCAGAGGTGTGGAGGGCTGCAGCAGAGGTGCTGGAGGGCTGCAGCAGAGGTGCTGAGGGCTGCAGCAGAGGCTGCAGCAGAGGTGCTGAGGGCTGCAGCAGGTGCTGAGGGCTGCAGCAGGGGCTGCAGCAGAGGTGCTGAAGGGCTGCAGCAGAGGTGCTGGGGGCTGCAGCAGAGGTGCTGAGGGCTGCAGCAGAGGTGCTGGAGGGCTGCAGCAGAGGTGCTGAGGGCTGCAGCAGAGGTGCTGGGGGCTGCAGCAGAGGTGCTGGGGGCTGCAGCAGAGGTGCTGGGGGCTGCAGCAGAGGTGCTGAGGGCTGCAGCAGAGGTGCTGGGGGCTGCAGCAGAGGTGCTGGAGGGCTGCTGCAGCAGGGGTGCTGAGGGCTGCAGCAGAGGTGCTGGAGGGCTGCAGCAGAGTGCTGGAGGGCTGCAGCAGAGGTGCTGAGGGCTGCAGCAGAGGTGCTGAAGGGCTGCAGCAGAGGTGCTGGGGGCTGCAGCAGAGGTGCTGAGGGCTGCAGCAGAGGTGCTGGGGGCTGCAGCAGAGGTGCTGAAGGGCTGCAGCAGAGGTGCTGGGGCTGCAGCAGAGGTGCAGGGCTGCAGCAGAGGTGCTGGGGGCTGCAGCAGAGGTGCTGGGGGCTGCAGCAGAGGTGCTGGGGCTGCAGCAGAGGTGCTGAAGGGCTGCAGCAGAGGTGCTGGGCTGCAGCAGAGGTGCTGAAGGGCTGCAGCAGAGGTGCTGCAGCTGGGGGCTGCAGAGGTGCTGAGGGCTGCAGCAGAGGTGCTGAAGGGCTGCAGCAGAGGTGTGGGGCTGCAGCAGAGCTGCTGGGGGCTGCAGCAGAGGTGCTGGGGCTGCAGCAGAGGTGCTGAAGGGCTGCAGCAGAGGTGCTGGGGCTGCAGCAGAGGTGCTGGGGCTGCAGCAGAGGTGCTGAAGGGCTGCAGCAGAGGTGCTGGGGGCTGCAGCAGAGGTGCTGGGGGCTGCAGCAGAGGTGCTGGGGCTGCAGCAGAGGTGCTGGGGCTGCAGCAGAGGTGAGGGGCTGCAGCAGAGGTGCTGGGGCTGCAGCAGAGTGCTGAAGGGCTGCAGCAGAGGTGTGCTGCAGCAGAGGTGCTGAGGGCTGCAGTGCTGGGGGCTGCAGGAGGTGCTGGGGCTGCAGCAGAGGTGCTGAAGGGCTGCAGCAGAGGTGCTGGGGGGCTGCAGCAGAGGTGCTGAAGGGCTGCAGCAGAGGTGCTGGGGGGCTGCAGCAGAGGTGCTGAAGGGCTGCAGCAGAGGTGCTGGGGCTGCAGAGGTGCTGAAGGGCTGCAGCAGAGGTGCTGAGGGCTGCAGCAGAGGTGCTGGAAGGGCTGCAGCAGAGGTGCTGGGGGCTGCAGCAGAGGTGCTGAGGGCTGCAGCAGAGGTGCTGAGGGCTGCAGCAGAGGTGCTGGGGGCTGCAGCAGAGGTGCTGAAGGGCTGCAGCAGAGGTGCTGGAGGGCTGCAGCAGAGGTGCTGGGGGGCTGCAGCAGAGGTGCTGAAGGGCTGCAGCAGAGGTGCTGGAGGGCTGCAGCAGAGGTGCTGGAGGGCTGCAGCAGAGGTGCTGGAAGGGCTGCAGCAGAGGTGCTGAGGGCTGCAGCAGAGGTGCTGGAGGGCTGCAGCAGAGGTGTGCTGCAGCAGAGTGGCTGCAGCAGAGGTGCTGGAGGGCTGCAGCAGAGGTGCTGGGGGGCTGCAGCAGAGGTGCTGAAGGGCTGCAGCAGAGGTGCTGAAGGGCTGCAGCAGAGGTGCTGGAGGGCTGCAGCAGAGGTGCTGAAGGGCTGCAGCAGAGGTGCTGGAGGGCTGCAGCAGAGGTGCTGGAGGGCTGCAGCAGAGGTGCTGGGGGGCTGCAGCAGAGGTGCTGGGGGGCTGCAGCAGAGGTGCTGAAGGGCTGCAGCAGAGGTGCTGGGGGGCTGCAGCAGAGGTGCTGAAGGGCTGCAGCAGAGGTGCTGGAGGGCTGCAGCAGAGGTGCTGGGGGGCTGCAGCAGAGGTACTGGGGGGCTGCAGCAGAGGTGCTGGGGGGCTGCAGCACCATTTCAGTGCTGGTGTCTCCAGCAGGGGTGGTGCTTTCTGGGTGGCATGGCCCAGGGTGCTCAGGTGGCAGCATGGTGCAGAGGCTGTGTTGCTTGGGTGGTTGGGAGTGTCCATGGTGTGTGAGATTCACACACAGCCACAGAGTGGGTTGGGTTGGAAGGGACCTCAGAGATCACCCAGCTCCAGCCCCCTGCCCTGGGCAGGGACACCTCCCACCAGCACAGGCTGCTCAAGGCCTCAGCCAGCCTGGCCTGGAACACCTCCAGGCAGGGCACAGCCACAGCCTCCCTGGGCAGCCTGTGCCAGACCTACCAGAGCCCTCTGCAGCCCTCTGCTTCCATCCCCAGTGGTGTCCCTGAGCTCTTCAAGAGCTGCATCCCCCTGGGGCTGTTGGGCTCCCTGCAGTCCCTGTGTAGGAGGTGAGGGCAGCTGCATCCGTCCCTGGTGTCTGCTCTGGCTGAGGCTCCTGCCCTCCTTTGGGAGTGCCCAGTGACTGCTCATCCATTCCTTCAGGCTGGATGCTCCTGCCAGGCTGGTTCCAAACCTAAAGCCTCTGCCTCAAATGCTACTGAGAGAGATTTGCCCTCCTGGCTTGGTGCTGCCACTGGGTTTTGGGTGGCTGAGTGTTTTGAGTGGCTGACTGGAGCCAGGCTGTGTGTGGAGATGTTCTCCATGGGGGTTGCTGGTCCCCAGCCCTCAGAAATGGCCTTGGCTTTCCCTGGGCTCTGTGCCTTGGGCTGCTGCCTTGGCAGCTCCATGACTCTGTCTTATTTCTGGCAGGTATCAGGAAAAGCTCTTCATGACCTGGTGCCAGACAGTCTCTGAGAAGTCTCAGTACAACCTCACTCAGCCTCTCCTCCGCAGGGACCCAGACACCAAACTGCTGGCAGTGAATTTTGACCCCCAGGTGAGACCCCTGCAGCCTCCCTGCCTGAGGCAGGGCTCTGAGCTGTGCCCAGAGCTCTGCTGGGACTGCTGCTGGATCTGTGCTGGCTCCATGGAACCCCTTCTGTGATAGGCAATGCCACTCTGCCATCCCCTCTGGGGGCTTTGTCTCCTGATAAAACACCAGAAGTGCAGCTCCAGCAGAGCCAGCTCCTGTCCAAGGCACTGGCAGAAAGTGCCTGAGGAGCCAGAGGGGCAGCTGGTGTCAGAGCAGGGCTGGTGGTGGTGTGGGGAGTGTTGGGCATCATCCACAGGGCCAGGCTGGGAGAGCTGGGGCTGTGCAGCCTGCAGAAGAGAAGGCTCCAGGGAGACCTCAGTGTAGCCTCCCAGGACCTGAAGGGCTCCAGGAGAGCTGGGGAGGGACTCTGGATGAGGAACAATGGCTCTGAGCTGGGAGAGGGGAGACTGAGACTGGAGAGGAGGAAGAGATTCCTGGCAGTGAGGGTGGGGAGAGCCTGGCACAGGCTGCCCAGGGAGGCTGTGGCTGTGCCCTGCCTGGAGGTGTTCCAGGCCAGGCTGGCTGAGGCCTTGAGCAGCCTGTGCTGGTGGGAGGTGTCCCTGCCCAGGGCAGGGGCTGGAGCTGGATGATCTCTGAGGTCCCTTCCAAGCCAGTGTGTGACTCCAGGATCTCCAGAGGTGCTTTCATGTTTTATGTAGCTGAAGTTTGAGCTTCCTGAAAGGGTATGAAAGGCCCAGGAGAGGTCTGGTTTGTCCCTCCAACATTGTGGCTTTGAATTTCCCTTCCTGTGGCCCAGGAGGCTTACAGTGGATTTGAGATCTTTCCTCTGCCCCCTCCAGACTGGCCCCAGCACTGTCCCTCCACCTCCCTCATCCTGGTTCCGTAACCTCACTCTCTCCATTCCCATCACACCTCAGCCCTGCACTGAGTGCTGTTGCTTGGCTGGGGGGAGGCTCCAGCAGAAGTCTTTGGTGGAAGGTGGCCACAGGAGGCTTTGAGCCATGGCTGGTTTTACTGTCCACACCCAGCCCAGCAGCAGAGCTGGAGCCATCTGAGCTTCCAGGCAGGGAGCTGCTGAGCTCTGCTGCAGACACCTCCTTGCTGAAAGGCTCTGCTGAGCACAGTGAGAGGGCCAGAGCTCATCATCAGGGCTTTCAAGGGCTGGGGACTTAACAGAGCTGTCTTGGCTTTGGTTGGGAAGAAAACCAGAGGCAAAGAGCAATGGGGGATGGGTGGTGTGGTCCAGGAGGTGTCCAGACCCTCCTCAGGGCATGCAGCTTTGTGACCCGTCTGGTGGATGTGGGGCAGGCTGTGGATGTGGTCTACCTGGACTTCAGCAAGGCCTTTGACACCATCCCCCACAGCAAACTGCTGGCCAAGCTGTCAGCTTGTGGCTTAGACCACTACACTCTGTGCTGGGTTAGGAACTGGCTGAAGGCTGAGCCCAGAGAGTGGTGGTGAATGGTGCCACAGCCAGCTGGCAGCCAGGCACCAGTGGTGTGCCCCAGGGAGCAGTGCTGGGCCCTGTGCTCTTTAACATCTTCATTGATGATCTGGATGAAGGGGTCGAGTCAGTCATCAGCAAGTTTGCAGATGACACCAAGTTGGGGGCAGATGTTAGTCAGTTAGAGGGTGGAAAGGCTCTGCAGAGGGACCTCGACCGACTGGACAGATGGGCAGAGGCCAACAGGATGGCATTCAACAAGTCCAAGTGCCAGGGGCTGCACTTTGGCCACAGCAACCCCAGGCAGAGCTACAGGCTGGGGGCAGAGTGGCTGAGAGCTGCCAAACAGAGGGGACCTGGGGGTGCTGATTGACAGCAGCTGAACATGAGCCTGCAGTGTGCCCAGGTGGCCAGGAGGGCCAATGGCATCCTGGCCTGCATCAGGAACAGTGTGGCCAGCAGGAGCAGGGAGGTCATTGTGTCCCTGTACTCTGCATTGGTTAGGCCACACCTTGAGTCCTGTGTCCAGTTCTGGGCCCCTCAGTTTAGGAAGGACATTGAGACACTTGAAGGTGTCCAGAGAAGGGCAACAAGGCTGGGGAGAGGCCTTGAGCACAGCCCTGTGAGGGAGCTGGGGTTGTTTAGCCTGGAGAAGAGGAGGCTCAGGGGTGACCTCATTGCCCTCTACAACTACCTGAGGGGTGGTTGTGGCCAGGAAGGGGTTGGTCTCTTCTCCCAGGCAGCCAGCACCAGAACAAGAGGACACAGTCTCAAGCTGTGCCAGGGGAGGTTTAGACTCGAGGTGAGGAGGAAGTTCTTCACTGAGAGAGTCATTGGCCATTGGGATGTGCTGCCCAGGGAGGTGGTGGAGTCCCCGTCCCTGGAGGCGTTCAAGGGGAGATTGGACGTGGCACTTGGTGCCATGGTCTGGCCATGGGGTCTGTGTTGGTAGGTTGGACTCGATGATCCTCGAGGTCCTTTCCAACCTAAGTGATACTGTGATACTGTGATACTGTGACCGAGGCAGCAGGGAGCCCTCAGCAGCTCTGAGCTGCCAGGGGAGTGGGGAGGATTGTCCTGTGCTGAGCTCTCTGCCTTGTCCCCACAGCTGGTGTCAGTGCTGAGGGAGGTGAGATACCTGTCTGGGAGCCAGGTGGGAGCCATCCCTCCTGCTGCTGCAGACATCTACTCCTGCAAGGAGTCCTACCGCGAGCTGGTGGCCAAGCTGGAGCTGATGGTGAGCAGCTACAACAAGGTCCTGAAGACAGTGCTGGAGGTGGAATACCCTCTCATCCAGGGCCAGCTGCAGGACATTGACTTGAAGCTGAAAGAGGCAGAAGAAAGCCTGAACTGGAAGATGGAGGGTGAGCAGCTCTGAGCTGGGGCAAGGCCCACACACACTTGGGGCTCAGCAGAGCCCAGCTGCAGCTGCCAGCAGAGCCAGCTCTGGGGAGATGAAGGGCAGTGGATGGAAACCACAGCACAGGAGGTTCCACCTCAACATGAGGAGGAACTTCTGCACTGTGAGGCTCCCAGAGGCCTGCAGCAGGCTGCCCAGAGAGGTTGTGGAGTCTCCTTCTCTGGAGCCTTCCCAGCCCTGTCTGGATGTGTTCTGTGTGACCTGTGTTGGAGTCTCTGCTCCTGCTCTGGCAGGGGGCTTGGACTGGAAGATCTCCAGAGGTCCCTCCCAACCCCTCACATCCTGTGAGCCTGTGAAGGGCAGCCCCCAGCTTGCCTGCCCCTTTCCATGCTCTACTGGGCTGTCACAGGCTCCTGCCCCCTCCAGGCTTTGGGAGCAGAGGCTGCCCTGTGGGCAGTGCCACTGAGCAGGCAGCCAGAGTGGGGTCTGCAGCAGCTGACAAGGTGGGCTGCAAGCATCTCCTCCCTGTGCCAGCCCCAGTGACCTCTTGGGTGGCTGTGTCTCTGAGGCACTGCTTGCTCACCCAGCTGAGCAAGGAGTGGCAGCCCCTGGCTTGTTCCAGTCAGATCTCAAATGTGCTGCAAGCCTCCTGGGCCATGAGAAGGGAAACTCAAAGCCACAATGTTGGAGGCACAAACCAGCCCAGCCCCATCTGGCACTGGGCTGGACTGGGATAGGGTTGTTCAGCCTGGAGAAAGGCTGAGGGGAGACCCTCTGGCTCTCTACACCTCCCTGGAAGGAGGTTGGAGTGAGGTGGAAGTCAGACCCTTCTCCCAGGGAATAAGTGACAGGATAAGAGGAAACAGCCTGAGGTTGCCCCAGGGGAGGTTCAGGTTGCCCAAGAGGAACAATTTCTTCCCCAAAAGGGTTGTCCAGGCCTGGCCCAGGCTGCCCAGGGCAGTGCTGGAGTCCCCATCCCTAGGGAGGTTCCAAAGCCCTGGAGCTGTGGTGCTGAGGGCCAGGGTTTGGTGGTGGTCACCTGGCAGTGCTGGGTCCAGGGTTGGACTGGGTGACCTGGAAGCTAACTCTTTCTGTCAGTCTGTGGCTTGTCCCAGCCAGAGCCAGGCCCTCCTCAGCAGCTTGTCCAGCAGGGGGAAATGCTGCATGGGAGCTGGGTTCTGTGCTCCAGGACTCCAGGTGAGTAAAGCAGGGACCTTGCTTGGTCAGCTCTAACTGCAGAGCAGAGCCAGGGAAGCCATTATGTCCCCCTGCTGCAGACAGGCTGCTCACAGGTGGGGTGTCCCTGCTTCTGACCTCAGGAGCTGGTGTCCTCTCCTGGGAACACACACAGCAGAAGCCCTCAGGCTGGAGAGCTCTTTCTCCATCACACAGTGAAGGGATTTCCCTGCAGGGAAGCCCAAGGTCATCTAAGTGCAGCACTCAGCAGAAGCTGGGGCTGGCACAGCCCTGCTGGAGGGCAGTGCTGATGGCAGCAGGGACACTCAGCCTCTCCTGTTCATCCTCCCCAGTAGCAGTCAGTGGGAGAGCAAACCTGGGCAGGGGGAGGTGGGAACTGTCAGCCACCCCCAGGGTGGTGGCAGCCCTGGCAGAAGACAGAAGGCCTTCAGGCTGGGCAGGAGGGAGCTGGCAGTGGCTCTGCTGGTCCAGGTGCTGTCTCTTGTGTTGCTGATGGGTGAGAAGTACCTGAGGCCACAGGGTCTCCAGGAGGCTGTGCAGGAGCCTGGCCCAGCAGCTCTGAAAAGCTGCTCCATTGTTTCCTTTCCCACCAGGGGTCTGGGATCACATCTCCAGGGTGGTGGATGCTATCCAGGACCTTGAGCAGAGGACACAGAGGGCCAGAGACAATGTGGAGGAGATCCAGAGCACGGTGCAGTCGTGGGTGGCACCCATCCTTGAGAGGAAAGACTCCAAAAAGGAGTCCCTGCTGAGCCTTGAGGACTGCCAGGGCCAGCTGGAGAGACACTACAGCCTGGTCAGAGAGTCAGGGCAGAGGATTCACTCACTGCTGAAGGTGAGGGGGGAAGCTTCCACAGGGCTCTGCTGGCTTTTTGTAGGCTCTGTGCATCCTCTGCTCTGGTCACAGTGTCCAGAGCTGCTTCAGAGCTGCCCCTCTGACCTCAGCTGGTGAGGTCTCACACTGAGCCCTGTGTGCAGTTCTGGGCTCCCCAGCTCAAGAAGGACAAAGAGACTGAAGGGAGTCCAGTGCAGATGCTGGGGGCACTGGAACAGCTCTCATGTGAGGAGAGCTGGGGCTGGGGCTGGGAGCCTGGGGAGGAGGAGGCTGAGGAAGGATCTCATCACTGCCTGCAAATATCTCAGAGGTGGCTCTCAGGAGGATGGGGCCAGGCTCTGCTCAGTGGTGCCCAGTGACAGGGCAAGAGGGACTGGGCATGAACTTGACCCTAGGAAGCTCCATCTCAGCATGAGGAGGAAATTCTCTGCTTTGAGGGTGGCAGAGCCTGGAGCAGGCTGCCCAGGTTGGTTCTGGAGTCTCCTGTGGAGACTTTCCAACCCCCCTGGCTGTGTTCCTGTGTGCCCTGCCCTGGGTGACCCTGCTCTGGCAGGGGGTTGGTGAGCTCCAGAGGTCCCTTCCAGCCCCTACCACTCTGTGATCCTGTGATTCACCTTGCAGTTATCCCCACTGCTGGGCACCCATCTGGGCAGGAACAGGAGCAGCTGCAGCCCAGACAGGAGCCTGGCTCCCAGGCCTGGCTGCTGTGGAGCCACTAGAGGGGACTCGTGCATAGGCTTTGGGATCCTCCTGGGCAAATCCCTCGGAAATGCTTCTCTGCAAACAGAGCTGAGCTGCCTGGGGCTGGCCTGGCTGCTGCAGCCCTCTGTCCCTCTGGGGAGCAGGAGGTGATGCTGATAGTCCAGGGAGAAGCTGTGTCAGGAGAAAAGCTGCTGGGCAGAGGCTTTGCAGTGGTTTGCAGAGCTGAGAGTCCTCTTGGCAGGCCAGGAGGGAGCCAAAGCTCTGCTCCTCACCTGCATGGAGTGAGGAGCTCTGCATGGCAGATGTTGTGCACCTTGTCCTGGAGGGAGATTGTAGACCCAGTGCTCCCCTGAGGGGCTTCTAAGGTATCCCCAGAGCCTTCCTTCTCCAGGCTGCACAGCCCCAACTCTCTCAGCTTGTCCCCATAGCAGAGGTTCTGCAGCCCTCTGATCATCTTGGTGGTCTCCTCTGGACCCTCTCCAGCAGCTCCAGGTCTCTCTTGTGTTGGGGGCTCCATGTCTGGCCCCAGCCCTGCAGGTGAGGTCTCCCCAGAGCAGAGCAGAGGGGCAGGATCCTCTCTCTCCAGCTCTGGCCACACTGCTGTGGATGCAGCCCAGGCTGCCCTTGGCCTCCTGTGCTGCCAGTGCCCATTGCTGGCTCCTCCCCACCAGCAGTATGTCTGTCTGGTTTCCTCCTCCAGGAGGCTGGTGCCTGGGTACTCAGTGGCAGCAGTCCTTAGCTGTGGGCAGCTCTCTTGCAGGAGAGGCTCAGCCCTGAGTATTTGAAGGAATCTTCTTTTTGTTCCAGGAAAACCAGAGCCTCTTGCTGGCAGACCCAGCATCTGACATCTGGAAGGCCTATGTGGAGTACTTGGATGAGATAGTCCTGGATGGATTCTACAGTGCCACTGAGTGCTCTCTCAAGTACCTCCTGGATAACACAGGTGCCTGCTGCTGCCTCTTCCCTGCCTGCCTCACAGCTTCTGCTTTCTGCTCTCCCTCACACTGAGAGCTGCTCTCTCCTTCCTGGAAGGGACCTCTGCAGGTCACTGAGCCCAGCCCCCTGCCAGAGCAGGGCCACCCAGAGTAGGTCACACAGGAACACAGCCAGGTGGGGTTGGAAAGTCTCCAGTGATGGAGACTCCAGAGCCTCTCTGGGCAGCCTGCTCCAGGCTTCCAGCAGCCTCACACCAAAGAAGTTTCTCCTCCTGTTGAGATGGAGCCTCCTGGGTTCCAGCTTGTACCCCTTGTTCCTCATCCTATAGCCTGGCCCCAGTGCAAAGAGCCTGGCCCCTTCGCCCTGGCACCTACCCCTCAGACAGGTGTAACCACTGCTCAGGTCTCCTGAGTGAGGGGAAGAGGTGGCTCCAGGAGTCACTCCATCAGACCTCCTGCCCAAGGCCCCCATGCAGGCTGAGAGCAGCTTGTGTCCAGCTGTCTGCAGGGAGGCTGCATCCAGTCCCTCCCCATCCAGCTCCAAACACACAGAGGATGCCGTGGCTGTGCCTGGCTGCACTTTCCAGCTGCTGAGTGTGGTCAGTGAAAGAGCCTTTGGGTTCCTGGTGGTGTTCTGCTCTGCCAGGGCTGCTGGGATGGACTTGCTGAGCTCTCAGGCTGCTCTGTGCTCAGCTGCAGGGCCTGCCCTCCCCGAGGCTCCCCTCCTCCTCCAGCACTTCTGTCTCATCTCTGCTGCTGGAGCATGGCCAGAGAAGGGCCAGGAGGAGGAGCAGAGGGCTGGAGCTGCTCTGCTGTGAGCACAGTCTGAGGGAGTTGGGGTTGTGCAGGCTGGAGAGGAGAAGGCTCCCAGGAGACCTCATTGTGGCCTTCCAGGATCTGCAGGAGGCTGCAAGAAAGCTGGGGAGGGACTTTTGAGGCTGTCAGGGAGGGATAGGACTGGGGGGGATGGAGATTGGGTGTTAGGAAGAATTTCTTCCCCATGAGGGTGGTGAGAGCCTGGCCCAGGTTGCCCAGGGAGGTGGTGGAAGCCTCCTGCCTGGAGGTGTTTGCAGCCAGGCTGGAGGTGGCTGTGAGCAACCTGCTGTGGTGTGAGGTGTCCCTGCCCATGGCAGGGGGTTGGAGCTGGCTGAGCCTTGAGGTCCCTGCCAGCCCTGCCAGCTCTGTGGTTCTTCTCCTGTGGGTCCCAGCAGCTGGTTTCCCAGCAGCTGCTGCATGCTGTGTGCAGGCACAGTGCCTCTGGCCCCAGGGAGGTGTCTCTGCTCACAGCTGCCCCTGCCCTGGCACGGGATGTGGGCACTGGCTCCGGAGGGCTTTGCTTCCCTTTGCCCCTGGCATCCCTGCTCTGCCCTGCAGATCCCGAGGCAGGGCTTGCTCCCCTGTTCGAGGTGCAGCTGGATTTGGTGGTTCCAGAGTTGGTTTTCTATCCCTCCTTGGACCCTGGTGCCAGTGATGGCTTCTATGAGATGATGGAAAGCCTCCTGGCCGGCATCTACCGGAGCGCCTCGCTGGTGCCGCGGCTGGCCCAGCATAGCGGCTGCCTGCACTACCAGGTGCCTGCTGCCGCCTGGCACTCGGGGCTGGCACTTGGGGGTGGCACTCCGGGGGTGGGACACAGGGGTGGGACTTGGAGGTGGCACTCTGGGGGGTAGCACAGGGGGTGGCACTCCTGGGGTGGGACTTGGGGGTGGTACTTGGGGGTGGCATTCCTGGGGTGGCACTCCAAGGGGTGGCACTCCTGGGGTGGGACTTGGGAATGGGTAGCACTTGGGGTGGGACTTGGGAGTGGCTCTCGGGGTTGGGACTCGGGGGTGGCACTCAGGGGAGGTACTTGGGGGTGGCACTTCAGGGGGGAGCACTCCTGGGGTGGGACTCAGGGAGTGGTACTTGGGGGTGGCATTCCTGGGGTGGCACTCAGGGGTGGCACTTGGGGGTAGCATTCCTGGGGTGGGACTTGGGGGTGGGTCTCGGGGTTGGGACTCGGGGGTGGCATTCAGGGGTGGTACTTGGGGGTGGCACTCCAGGGGGGGGCACTCCTGGGGTGGGACTCAGGGGGTAGGACTTGGGGGTGGCACTCAGGGGTGGCACTCGGGGGGTGCCCCTGGCTCAGGGCTGCGTGCCCCCGGCTCAGGGCAGTGTGCCCCCGGCTCAGGGCAGCGTGCCCCCGGCTCAGGGCTGCGTGCCCCCGGCTCAGGGCTGCGTGCCCCCGGCTCAGGGCTGCGTGCCCCCGGCTCAGGGCAGTGTGCCCCCGGCTCAGGGCTGTGTGCCCCCGGCTCAGGGCAGCGTGCCCCCGGCTCAGGGCTGTGTGCCCCTGGCTCAGGGCAGTGTGCCCCCGGCTCAGGGCTGTGTGCCCCCGGCTCAGGGCAGCGTGCCCCCGGCTCAGGGCTGTGTGCCCCTGGCTCAGGGCAGTGTGCCCCTGGCTCAGGGCAGTGTGCCCCCCGCAGGCTGACGTGGAGGCCATGGCTGGGCTGGCGGCGCTGCGGCGGGCGCTGCTGGCGCGGGTGCAGGCCGTGCTGGCCGCCTGCAGCCAGTACCGCAGCAGCCTGCAGCGCTTCGCCGCGCTCTGCGCCGAGGAGCGGAGGGAGGCCTGCGGGCAGCTGCCGCTGCGGGGCCGCGGGCAGGGCGCCGCCGAAGGGGAGGCCCCGGTGGAGGAGGGGCTCCCGGAGGGGCTCCCCGGCCTGCAGCACTTCAAGGAGCAGATCGAGGCCTACGAGAGGGTGGCGCAGGAGGTGAGCTGCATCCAGGCGGGCAGCGTCTGCCAGGGCTGGCTGCGGGTGGACGCGCGGCCGCTCAAGCTCTCCCTGCTGAGCGCCGTCCGCAGGGGCAGCCTGGTGTTCAAGCAGCACCTCGTGGACCACGTCACGCACAGGTGAGAGCTGCTCCTGCCCCCTGGCACTGCCACCTCCTCTGACCAAAGAGAGGTTTGCTTCCCTTGGCCTTTCACACCCAGGACCAGCAGGCTGGCACAGCAGAGTGGGAGCAGGCCCCTGCCTCCATACCCAGGACTGCAGCAGTCCTGCTCCTGGCTCAGGGCAATCCCAGGCTGGGTGAGGAGTGGCTGAGAGCAGCCTGCAGGAGAAGGCCTTTGGGGGGGTCAGGGGGTGACAAACTCCCCAGGAGCCAGCACTGGTCCCTGGCAGCCCAGAGCCAGCTGAGTGCTGAGCTGCAGCCAGAGCAGGGAGAGCAGCAGCACAGGGAGGGGATTCTGCCCCTCTGCTCTGCTCTGCTCAGCCCCCACCTGCAGCACTGCCTCCAGCTCTGGGGCCCCAGCACAAGAAGGACCTGGAGCTGCTGGAGAGGCTCCAGAGGAGGCCACAGAGATGAGCAGAGGCTGCAGAGCCTCCCCTGTGGGGCCAGGCTGGGAGAGTTGGGGCTGTGCAGCCTGCAGAAGAGAAGGCTCCAGGGAGACCTCAGAGCAACCTTCCAGGACCTGAAGGGCTCCAGGAGAGCTGGGGAGGGACTCTGGACAAGGGCTGGGAGTGCCAGGATGAGGAACAATGGCTTTGAGCTGGGAGAGGAGAGACTGAGACTGGAGAGGAGGAAATTCCTTGCAGTGAGGGTGGGGAAAGCCTGGCACAGGCTGCCCAGGGAGGCTGTGGCTGTGCCCTGCCTGGAGGTGTTCCAGGCCAGGCTGCATGAGGCCTTGAGAAAGCTGTGCAGGGGGCTGGAACTGGATGATCTTGTTCCAGGTCTCTAGGACTCCATGAAGCACTCCATGCCATCACATCTCCTGTATCTTCCATGCCCTGGTCTCTGCTGGGTCTGCTCTGGCTGAATGTCTCTCACAAGCAGCTCTGTGCTCCTACTGCCTCTGCCATCCCATGAGCTGATGCTCCTGGGCCTTGCTGGTGGTGTTGCACAGAACATCTGCTTGTCCCTTCATCCTGCTCCAGCTGATCTCACCTCTGCCAGGGCTCTGAGCTCTGTGGAGTGTGACTTCAGCCCCCAGCAAGGCTGTGTCCAGCCCAGGAGACACTCACAGTGATTCTGAGAGCTCCTCTGAGTGCCCTCTGTGTCCAAACAGAGACTGGGGCTGCCTGGCATGACCTGCCATGGGGAGGTGGTTTCAAGGTGACAAAAAGGAGGAGGTTTGGGTGCAGATTTGCAGTTCAGGTTTTCTCCTCTCTGAAGAGCTGCTCTGTGCCAGGCTGTGCAGGGTCATGCCCTGGGTGATTTATTGGACTAGGTGCAACTGAAGGAGGTTACAAAATCCCCAAACCCCAGCTGGGAGAGGCTGGAAGGGAGCTCTGGAGCTCACCCAGCCCAAGCCCTGCTCCAGCAGGGCACCCACAGCAGCTTGCCCAGCAGCACAATGCCCAGGGGGGGTTGGAAGCTCTCCACACCAGGAGACTCCACAACCTCTCTGGGCAGCCTGCTCCAGGCCTCCAGCACCCTCACAACAAACAACTTTCTCCTCCTGCTCACATCCAACCTCCTGCCTGCCACTCTGTGCCCATTGCTGCCCCTTGTGCTGGCCCTGGGCACCACTCAGCAGAGCCTGGCCCCAGCCTCTTGCCCCCCACAGCTCCTTTAGCTCTTGCTGAGCATTGCTCAGCTGCCCTCTGGGGCTGCTCTTCTGCAGGCTCTCAGCCCCAGGGCTCTCAGCCTTTGCTGCTGCCAGAGCTGCTCCAGGCCCCTCAGCAGCTTTGCAGCCTCCTTTGAAAAGCTCACAAAGAAATCAAACACTTCTCTGGCAGTGTTGACAGCTCTCAGCAGCGAGGGCTGCTGAGTGGGGTGGCTGATGGGATCCTCTTTGTCCTTCCCAGCAGCATCATTCCCTCAGGGAATTCCTGCAAGGGAGGTCTTTGTGTGCTCGGAACATTCAGGGTTCTTAGGAGGAGTCCCTGACTCAGCAGCTTAGATTGCATTAAGTGAAGTATTTCAAGGAACACTTTGGCCCAGCAGCTTCCACAGCATTGAAATGGCCACTTGGAGTTCTGAGAGGAGAGGAGCAGAGCTGGAAGGGAGCAGAGCTGCAGGAGCCCCTTTGGCCCCTGCTGGCAGTGCCCAGGAGCTGGGATGCTGAGCAGCAGGGCAGGTAGGCAGGGAAGCATCCCCCAGCTGCTCTCCTGGTCTCTGGTGATTTACAGCTCAGGGACCCTGAGGGACAGGCTCATGCCTGTGCATTTCAAGCCCCTGGGGGTTTTGTTTTCTCCTCCTTGCTTTCCTGAGCTGCTGTGGAGTTTTGCCCCCCACATCCTCCTGCAGCAGGAGTTACCCTGGGAAGAGCAGCCCCTGTCTGCTGCAGCTTTGCAGCCTCCCAGCTTGGATTTGGGATCTTGTGTGGGGAGAACAAGGTGAAAGCTGTCCGTTAAACCCTGCCCCCCGAGCTCACAGCTCTCTGCTGTCCCCTTGCTCAGACACCTTTCCTCCAACATGAGAAACTGCCAAGGGCCAGGGCTGGGCTGGCCACCAGAGGAGTGCCAGAGGCTCTCCATGAAGCCTCTGCTGCCCAAAGGGAAGAGAAAGGGAAGCAGGGAGAGAGACTGCTGGGGTGGGAGAGGAACTGCCCCAGCTGGGCTGGAGAGAAGAACAATGCCAGGGGACAGAGACACAGAGACACAAAGCAGTGTGGACCCCAAGCCCTGCTGGCACCACTGGCACCACTGCTGCTGGGGGCAGGCACTGGGCAAGTCCCAGCCTGGACTCAGCAGCAGATGGGAAGCAGATGCAGGAGCTGGGTTCTGGCAGGGGATTGAGGATCCCAGGGATGGGGCTGGAAGGCAGAAGGGACAGAGTCCTGCTGGGACAGCAGGCAGGGAAGAAGAGGCTTGGCCCTGGGGATCCCTCAGCTTGCTCCTGAGGATGCCATCCATGGGCTGCACTCCCTTGGGGGGCAGCTGAGGGTGCCCTGTGCTGTCTGCTCCTCCCCACAGGAGCCACCTCTGCCTTCCTGCCCCCAAGGTGTGGCACAAGCTCTGGCAGTGCCTTTGGTGTGGCCAGGAGCAAGTCCAAGGCAGAGGCTCTCTGCAGCCCAGCCCTTGGCAGGAGCTGTCCCCATCAGCTGCTCCCTGCTAGCAGCAGCCCCTGGCTGTGCCAAGCTGCCCTGAAGTGCAGAAAGAAAGAGCCTGAGCTGGGCAGGGACAGCTCTGGGCAGGAGGGGCTCTGCTCTGGCTCACAGCAGGACATGGATTTATCTGTCCTTGGGGCAGCTGTACCACATCTGTGGTTTCCTTTGAGCATGAGTTGAGGTTCTGATGCCCCACATGTTGCCAGGCACTGGTTAGCCAGGCCTTTCCCCTCTCCCTTGCCATCAGCTGCCTGCCCCAAGGCTGATGTTTATTTCAGCTGGGGCTGCTCTCATTCTGTGCTTTCCTCCTCTGTGTTCTACAGCTTGGCTGACCTGGAGGAGTTCATCAAAACTGCTGACAAGGGTTTGAGCAAAAAGGTAGAAAAAGGAGACTCTGATGGCTTGGTGGAGATCATGGGGCACCTCCTGGCTGTTAAAGAAAGGCAGAGTGTCACTGATGCCATGTTTGAGCCCCTGAAGCAAACCATTGAGCTGCTGATGTCCTATGAGCAACCACTGCCAGAGGAGGTCTACAAGCAGCTGGAGGTGAGTGGAAACTTGTGGTGGGCACCAGGATGTGAGTAGCAGAGGTTCACAGATTCATAGAATGGGTTGGGCTGGAAGAGACCTTCAAGATCAGCCAGCTCCAGCCCCCTGCCATGGGCAGGGACACCTCCCACCAGCACAGGCTGCTCAAGGCCTCATGCAGCCTGGCCTGGAACACCTCCAGGCAGGGCACAGCCACAGCCTCCCTGGGCAGCCTGTGCCAGGCTCTCCCCACCCTCACTGCAAGGAATCTCTTCCTCCTCTCCAGTCTCAGTCTCCCCTCTCCCAGCTCAGAGCCATTGTTCCTCATCCAGAGTCCCTCCCCAGCTCTCCTGGAGCCCTTCAGGTCCTGGAAGGCTGCTCTGAGGTCTCCCTGGAGCCTTCTCTTCTGCAGGCTGCACAGCCCCAGCTCTCCCAGCCTGTCCCCACAGGGGAGGCTCTGCAGCCTCTGCTCTGCTCTGCTCAGCAGCTCCAGGTCCTTCTTGTGCTGGGGTCCCAGAGCTGGAGGCAGTGCTGCAGGTGGGGGCTGAGCAGAGCAGAGCAGAGGGGCAGAATCCCCTCCCTGTGCTGCTGCTCTCCCTGCTCTGGCTGCAGCTCAGCACTCAGCTGGCTCTGGGCTGCCAGGGACCAGTGCTGGCTCCTGGGGAGTTTGTCACCACCTGACCCCCCCAAGGCCTTCTCCTGCAGGCTGTTCTCAGCCACTCCTCACCCAGCCTGGATCTGTGCTTGGGATTGCCCTGCCCCAGCTGCAGGACCTTGCCCTTGGCCTTCCTGAACCTCCTGAGGTTGGCTTGGGCCCAGCCCTGCAGCCTGGCCAGGTCCCTCTGGATGGATCCTTCCCTCCAGAGTGGCAGCAGAGCCACACTGTTTGGTATCCTCTGCAAGCACCACTTGGGGTCAATCCTCTTGAGCTTCAGAGCATGGCAGGAGTGCTCCAGCCCCCACTCCCTGTCATTAGAGGGCCTCAGTGGGCAGTGTTTGGCTGTTGCAGGATGTGCCTCCACAGCTCCTGCAGTTTGGAGTCCTGTTGAGATTTCCTCCTGCAGCCAGCTGAAGCCTTTTGCTGTGTATGGGAACCAGAGAGGAGCTGGCTCCAGCTCCCACCCCTGCTCCTGCCCCAGCTGGCTGCATGCTGAATGCTTCTGTTAATTAGGGGAGATGGGGATTAGTGTGAAATAAGCCAATCCCTGGCACCTGTGTCGATGAGCAGGGTAATACTGGCACAGGAGTGGCCTTCTCATAGGACTTCAGCCACCCACTGGCTCTCTGACACCAAACCTGCCTGAGCCAGAGGACATCACTGGCAGCAGCTTAGGAAAGTATTTTGCCTCCTTCCTACACGTGGCTCTGCTGAAAGAAGGCTTTGGAGGATTCATAGAGCCACAGAATCATTGTGGTTGTGACCTTTCAGACCATCCAGTCCAACCCTGAACCCAGCACTACCAGGGCACCACTAAACCCTGGCCCTCAGCACCACAGCTCCAGGGCTCTGAAACCTCTCCAGGGATGAGGACTGCATCACTGCCCTGGGCCAGGCCTTAACAACCCTTCTGGGGAAGAAATTGTTCCTCCCATCCAACCTGAACCTCCCCTGGGGCAACTTGAGGCAATTTCCTCTTGTCCTATCACTTGTTAGCTGGGAGCAGAGCCCAACCCCCACCTGGCTGCAGCCTCCTCTCAGGGAGCTGCAGAGAGCAATGAGGTCTCCCTCAGCCTCCTCTGCTCCAGGCTCAGCACCCCCAGCTCCCTCAGCTGCTCCTCCCCAGCCCTGTTCTCCAGACCCTTCCCCAGCTCTGTTGCCCTTCCCTGGCCCTGCTCCAGCTCCTTAGTGTCCTTCTGGGAGTGAGGAGCCCAAAGCTGAACCCAGCACTCAGGCTGTGGCTCTGCAGTGCCCAGTGCAGGGCTGTGGTGCAGAGGTTATTGATTTATGGATCATGAAAGATGAGTTCTAAAATGTCAATGTTGATTAATTCCTCTGCAGTTATCAATAACCAACCAATCGCTATTTTGTCTACACATTCTAGTGCACGATTGTGAAATATGCCCCAGAAGGGGTTTAGTGTTTACAACCTGAACCCCATCAGAGTATGTTCAGAGTTGGTTTTGAGGATGGAGGGCTGCAGTACCGCCGCTTGTCCACCAGACGGCGCCTCGCCAGGAGGCCGGCGGCTGCCTCGCCGTGTCCGGAGCGTTAGGATGTGTCGGAGGCTGCCGGAGCAGAGGCTTGAGCGGGACGCGGCCGGGCGCCGGCGTTCTGAGCTGAGGCTTCGTGAGCGCAGAGCACAGGAGAGACAGAGCTCTGGCTTCTCTCTGCAACCAGGAGGGGTGTCAGGCTGCTGCCCCCCGGGGCTCAGATCGCCCCGGCGGGGGGCAGCTCCCGGGGCTCAGGGTGCCCCGGCGGGGGGCAGCTCCCGGGGCTCAGGGGTGCCCCGGCGGGGGCAGCTCCCGGGGCCGAGGCCGCCCTGTGGGGTGGGAACTCCTGGGGCTGAGGCTGCAGCAGAGCCCTCTGGGGCTTCCCTGTGGCCGGCGGGGGCAACCTTCTCCCTTCCGCGGTGGCGGGGAGGGGAGGGAACGTCGGCTGGCTGGTGGCGGGCTCCCTTAGCAGCACTCGGGGGGCTCCCTGGGGGCGGCGGGGAGCGGTGCTGTGGAGTCGGCTCAGCTGGCTGGCAGAGCTGGTGCCTGGAGGGGCTCGGCTCGGCTGGCTGGCAGGGCTAGTGCCTGGAGGGGCTCGGCTCGGTTGGCCGGCAGGGCTGGTGCCTGGAGGCGCTCGGCTCGGCTGGCCGGCAGGGCTGGTGCCTGGAGGCGCTCGGCTCGGCTCGGCTGGCCGGCAGGGCTGGTGCCTGGAGGCGCTCGGCTCGGCTCGGCTGGCCGGCAGGGCTGGTGCCTGGAGGCGCTCGGCTCGGCTCGGTTGGCCGGCAGGGCTGGTGCCTGGAGGCGCTCGGCTCGGCTGGCCGGCAGGGCTGGTGCCTGGAGGCGCTCGGCTCGGCTCGGCTGGCCGGCAGGGCTGGTGCCTGGAGGCGCTCGGCTCGGCTCGGCTGGCCGGCAGGGCTGGTGCCTGGAGGCGCTCGGCTCGGCTCGGCTGGCCGGCAGGGCTGGTGCCTGGAGGCGCTCGGCTCGGCTCGGCTGGCCGGCAGGGCTGGTGCCTGGAGGCGCTCGGCTCGGCTGGCCGGCAGGGCTGGTGCCTGGAGGCGCTCGGCTCGGCTGGCCGGCAGGGCTGGTGCCTGGAGGCGCTCGGCTCGGCTGGCCGGCAGGGCTGGTGCCTGGAGGCGCTCGGCTGCCTGGAGGGGCTCGGCTGGCCGGCGGGGAGCAGCAGCTTGCCTCTTGCTTGGCTCCAAGGAGCCGGGGGACTCCCTCTGAGCGGTGCCGGCTTTGAAGCACAGGCAGGGAGGGTGCTGCTGGGCACGGAGCGGCGGCAGCTCCTCCTCCTCCTCTTCCCTTCCCTCCCGGCAGGGTCAGCCGGCCTCCTGCTTTCCCACCTGTGAGGCTTGTCTCGGCTCATCCCTTCCCCATCAGCTGGGCAGCCCTGCCCTCGGGGGTGCATCCTCCTGAGGGCACGGCAGGCTCTGCTGACCGGTGGGGCTGGCCATGCAGCGCTTTAGCTTCTCAGGCTTTCAGCCAGGGTCCCTCCTCTGGAGACTCAGTGCCGAGGCTCGCCAGGCCTGCCCGGCTGCTGGCTTCTCCTTGTCGTGCAGAGGCTGCTAAGTTGCTTGCTTGTGGCAGTGAGAAGGTGAACAGGCAGTGGCTGTGGAGCTTAGCATCAAAGGCTCAAGTACAAAAGCAGTGAGCTTACAGAGCTCAGGCAAAGAGGGAGAGGGGGTAAAAAGAAGGTGCAGCTTGTTTGCAGGTTGGGGCAGCACTGGTAAGTGTCTCAAGGCTGGGCTTGGCCACTGGGCACTCTGGTGCACACCCAGCTTTAGCCTGTGGGAAGTGCCAAGCCAGCAGTATGCCCAGGGGAGCCTCCTGAGGCTCAACAGGAGCAAGGGCAGGTCCTGCACCTGGGCTGAACAATCCTCACTGTCAGGACAGGCTGGGGGAGGGGACAGAAAGCAGCCTGAGGAGAAGGCCTTGGGGGTGCTGGTGGGGGAGAAGCTGGGCAGGAGCAGGCAGGGTGAGACTGCAGCAGGCCAAGGGCAGCCTGGGCTGCATCCAAAGCAGCATTGCCAGAGAGCCAGAGAGGAGATTCTGGCACTTTGCTCTGCTCTGGGGAGACCTCACCTGCAGGGCTGTGTGCAGGGCTGGAGCCCTCAGCACAGGAAGGACCTGGAGCTGGTGGAGAGGCTCCAGAGCAGGGCCAGGAAAATGCTCAGGGGGTTGGAGAGGCTCTGCTATGAGGACAGGCTGAGGGAGCTGGGGGTGTTCAGCCTGCAGAGGAGGAGGCTCCAGGGAGACCTAACAGCAGCCTGCCAGTACCTGAAGGAGGCTGCAGGAAGGCTGGAGAGAGACTACTCCCAAAGGCCTGCAGGGACAGGACCAGGGGCAATGGCTTCAAACCAGAGCAGAGCAACAAGTTCTCTACTATGAGGTTGGTGGAACACTGAACAGGTTGCCCAGGGAGGTGGTTGAGGCTCCATCCCTGCAGATATACCAGGTGAGGCTGGGCAGGGCTCTGGGCAACCTGATCCAGGGGAGGATGTCCCTGCTGAGTGCAGGGGGCTGGACTGGAGGAGCTTTGGAGCTCCCTTCCAGCCCAGCCCATTCTATGGTTCTTCTGCTAGGAGAGGTGAGGGATGTGGAGCAGCTTTTCAGGCACAGGAGACAGCCAAGCAGTTTTGTTCTGGCCAGTGACAGCAGCACAAGCTGAGTGCTTCATGCACTGCTGGGCATGGTGGAGGCCCAGGAACCATCACTGCCTGCCTTCTAGGGGCTGCTTTCTCCAGTGAAATGGGGAGGGGGGCCTGGAGCTGGGAGCTTGTAGGAGAAGGACAAGGAAGCAGCTTGAGGTGTCCCCTGCTGTGGTCAGGGATAGTGATTCCTGTTGGGACTGAAATGAAAAGTGCCAGAGAGATACCCTCAGGAGGGACTGGTGCCCCTCTGGCCACCTCTGCTGCCTCAGACCTGCCTCCAGCTGCCTTCCCCTCTTTCATAGTCTTGGTGGCTCTGCTTCCATGTCCTTGGTTATGGGAACTGGGAAGACAGGAAACCCACAGCCTGGGCTGGCACAGCAGCCGTGGCAGGGAGAGTCCTTAGCTGCTGTCAGTGTCTGGGGCTCAGAAGCCTGATAAGGAGAAACAAAATCCCTTCCTGAAGGGAGGGTTGATCAGCAGTGCTGTGCATGGCTGCTTGGGTGCAGACCTGAGGAAGAAACCAGTCCTGGAAACCAGTCCTGACATGGGAAACACAGGCTGGAGGGCCTGACACAGAGGGCACTAGAAATCATGGACTCCCAGACTGGTTTGTGTTGGAAGGGACCTCCAAAGCTCCTCCAGTCCACCCCCTGCAGCCAGCAGGGACAGCCCCAGCCAGAGCAGGCTGCTCACAGCCCCACACAACCTGCCCTGCACTGCTGCCAGCCATGGGGCAGCTCCCAGCTCTCTGGGCAGCCTGGGCCAGGCTCTCCCCACCCTCAGCACCAAACATTTCTCCTTCTCTCCACTCTCAAGCTCCCTCTCTGAGTTCCAAACCATTTCCCCTTGTGCTGCCACCACAGGCCCTGCTCCAAAGTCTGTCCCCAGCTTTATTGGCTACCAGAAGGTCTCCCTGGAGCCTTCTCTTCTCCAGCCCCAACTCTCCCAACCTGTCCCCACAGCAGAGGTTCTCCAGCCCTCTGATCATCTTTATAGCCTCCTGTGGATTCCATTAGGTCCAGGTCCCTCTTGTGTTGGCTGCCCCATACCTGGCCCCAGCCCTGCAGGTGAGGGCACCCCAGAGCAGAGCAGAGGGGCAGGATCCTCTCTCCAGCTCTGGCCACCCTGCTCTGGCTGCAGCCCCGGCTGCCCTTGGCCTCCTGTGCTGCCAGTGCCCATCGGCAGCTCCGACGAGGCCAATGTCTGACAGCAGACGCTGCCAGCCCGCAGTGACCTTTTGCTTGCAGGAGCTGCCAGAGAAGTGGAGCAGCCTGAAGAAGCTGTCCCTGAGTGTGAAGCAGCAGGTGGCTCCGCTGCAGGCCAGCGAGATGGCCGCGGTGCGCCGCAGCGCTGCTGCCTTCGACGCCCAGCAGCAGAGCTTCCGCCAGAGCTTCCGCAGGGAGGCGCCCTTCAGGTACGGACAGAGCCTGCGGGGGTCACAGCTCAGGGCACCCCCAGGGCAAGCAGCACAGGGCTGGGCACAGCATGGGGGAGCTGGGGCTCTGCAGCCTGCAGAAGAGAAGGCTCCAGGGAGACCTCAGAGCAGCCTGCCAGGACCTGAAGGGCTCCAGGAGAGCTGGGGAGGGACTCTGGACAAGGGCTGGGAGTGCCAGGATGAGGAACAATGGCTTGGAGCTGGGAGAGGAGAGACTGAGAGTGGAGAGGAGGAAGAAATTGTTGGCAGTGAGGGTGGGGAGAGCCTGGCACAGGCTGCCCAGGGAGGCTGTGGCTGTGCCCTGCCTGGAGGTGTTCCAGGCCAGGCTGGCTGAGGCCTTGAGCAGCCTGTGCTGGTGGGAGGTGTCCCTGCCCAGGGCAGGGGGTTGGGACTGGATGGTCTTTAGGGTCCCTTCCAACCCAACCCATTGTGTGAATCTGTGAATTCAGAGTGCCCTTGGGCCCCATGTGTTCATCTCATACCTGCTCTTGGTCCCTGCTCTGCCTGGGCTGTGTGGTCCCTGGGGCACTGCCCAGTGTCAGCAAGGGGCTGAATCTGGATGCTGACTGCACAGCATCTGTCAGTGGTGATTGTGCCCCAGTGCTGGGCACTGGTGAGGCCACACCTCAAATTTTGTGCCTCTCACTCCAAGAAGGACATTGAGGGCTGGAGCAGGTCCAGAGAAGGACAACAGAGCTGGGGAAGGGTCTGGAGAGCAGGGCTGGGGAGGAGCAGCTGAGGGAGCTGGGGGTGTTGAGCCTGGAGCAGAGGAGGCTGAGGGAGACCTCATTGCTCTCTGCAGCTCCCTGAGAGGAGGCTGCAGCCAGGGGGGGGTTGGGCTCTGCTCCTCAGTCTCAGGGGATAGGAGAGGAAATGTCCTGAAATTGTGCCAGGGGAGGCTGAGGTTGGAGAGGAGGAGAAATTTCTTTGGTACCAGAGTGGTCAGGGAGTGGCAGAGGCTGCCCAGGGAGGTGGTGGAGTCCCCATGCCTGGAGGTGTTCAGCAAGCTGTGGCCATGGCTCCTGGGGCCGTGGGTTGGTGGCCATGGGTGGATTCAATGATTTCCAGCCCAAACAATTGAGTGACTCTCAGGTGGTGCTGGCAGTGCCACGTGGCTGTGCCATCAATGTGCCCTGCAGAGCTTTCATCTCTGCTGTGTCTCACCAAGGCACTCTTTGGTCTGTGTTTGCTTTAGAAGCTGTTTCTGATGTCCCTGATCAAGAACAAACATTTCTGTCTAGGTTTGACACCCAGAAGCCTTATCAGCTGCTGGATGCCAAGCACGTGGAGATTAAAGCAATGGAGGCAGCCATGGCCTCCATCCAGGAGGCAGCTGGGCTCTTTGAAGTCATGGTGCCAGACTACAAACAGCTGAGGCAGTGCAGGAAGGAGCTGTGTCTGCTCAAAGAGCTCTGGGACATGATCTCCCTCGTCAACACCACCCTGGAGGCCTGGCAGACCACCAAGTGGGCGGCAATCAACGTGGAGAACATGGATCTGGAGTGCAGAAGGTTTGCCAGAGAGCTGAGGAGCCTGGACAAGGAGGTGAGGGGCTGGGATGCCTTCGCCGGGCTGGACGGCAAGGTGAGGAACATGCTGCGGGCGCTGCGAGCCGTGGCCGAGCTGCAGAGCCCTGCCATCAGGGACAGGCACTGGAGCCAGCTGATGCAGCTGACAGGGGTGAGCTTTGTGATGGACTCCAGCACCACCCTGGCTGACCTCCTGCGGCTCAACCTGCATGACTTCGAGGAGGAGGTGCGCGGCATCGTGGACAGAGCGGTGCGGGAAATGAGCGTGGAGAAGGTGCTGAGGGAGCTGCAGCTGACTTGGAGCTCCATGCGCTTCCGCTACGAGCCTCACCCCAGGAGCAGTGTCCCCCTGCTGAAGCCGGATGTGGAGCTCATGGAAACCTTGGAGGACAACCAGGTGCAGCTGCAGGGCCTGCTGAGCTCCAAGGGCATCGCTTTCTTCCTGGAGGAGGTGTCCGGCTGGCAGCGGAAGCTGGCCGCCGCCGACTGCGCCATCGGCCTCTGGTTCCAGGTGCAGCGCACCTGGGCACACCTGGAGAGCATCTTCCTGGGCTCAGAAGATATTCAGACACAGCTGCCCCAGGTAGGAGCCCCAGGAATTCTCCCTCCGTGGTGGGAAGTGTTGGGGAAGAGCCTCCCTGGAGCAGGCCTGGGTCATGGGTAATGCCAGGTCACAGAATGCCTCTGGGTAGCAGGGAGCCTCCAAGGGCATCCTGTCCAACCCTGCAGGCAGCAGGGACAGCTCCAGCCACAGCAGGCTGCCCAGGGACACAGCCAGGCTGAGCTTGGATGTCTCCAGGGCTGGGGCCTCCAGCACCTCCCTGGGCAACCTGTGCCAGTGTCTCCCCAGCCTCCCTGTGCAGAACTTCCTCCTAAGCTCCAACCTAACTCTGCCCTGCTCCAGTTCCAAACATTGTCTCTCATCCTGTCCCCACAGCCCCTTCTGAACAGTCCCTCCCCAGCTGCCTGCAGCTCTTAAAATGCTGCTCTGAGGTCTTCCTGGAGCCTTCTCTTCTGCAGGCTTGTGATGGGTTGAAAATTGCCCCCAGCATTAAATGGCCAGAGCAGCTCAGCTGGGGGCACCTGGAGCTGTGCTTGGCAGCAGGAGTGCCAGCTGCAGTGGGCTGCAGGAGTAGGTGCAGACAGCCAGCACTGACGGGGGTTTGGAACTGCTAAACAGCACAGGAACCCCCTGGACAAAACCAGGGGGCTAATAATAGCTTCCCCACACCCTGCCCCCTTCCCTCTTCCCCCCTGTACACAAGGGACAAGAGAAGGAGCAGAGAGTTGTTTTGTTAGAGCCTCAGCCACAACACGACCACAGCCAAGGGCAGCAAAGCCAAGCAGAGCCAGAGCTGGTGTCTGCTAGAGCAAAGAAGCTGAAGAGAGAGAAAGTTATCCTACAGAGCCAGCCTGTGTTTGTCACCTCTCCAAGGGGAATAGATGTGCTTTAGCCTTGTTTTCCTCTTGACACCCAGTGTTGATTGCCATTCTGCTACTTTCTGTGCAAGAGCTGTGGGGAATGCCAAGACACAGCCTAGAACTACCCCAGGGCTGCACTGCCCCATCTCTGCCAGCCTGAGAGTCCTCCCTTTGGAGGGGCTCCTCTCCTTCTGCCTTCCAGGGTGGGAGGCTCCCTCAGAGCTGTGGTGGTTTCCCTGGAGCTGCCCCCGGAGGTGGCTGTGCTGTGGTTGGTGGCTGAGCCTCGCTGAGATGCTGATTCCTCCCTCCCACTGCTGTGTCACAGCCCCAGAGCTCCTGCAACAGGAGCTGCTGGCTCCTCAGTGCTGCAGGCACGTCCCTGCTCTCCTCGGAGGGAAGGGGACCGGGCTGGGCACTCAGACATTGCAAACTGCCACACCACAGCTGGCACCAGGCAGCTCTGCTGCATCCCCTTCCCTGCCCACAGTGCTGGGGCAGGGAGGGAGCAGCTGTTCTCCACCTCCTGCTCCAGAGGGTGGAACAGTCATGGGTGACCTCCCCAGGGCTGCCCTGGAGCCAGCTTCCAGTCTGGTGCCAGATTCCCTTCCTAACAGGGAAAACCCTGCCCCTGCTGGGCCACCCACATCCATACTGGGCACTGCCAGAACCCCAGCAGGGAGAGGCTGGAAGGGACCTCTGGGGATCACCTAGCCCAAGCCCTGCTCCAGCAGGGCACCCACAGCAGCTTGCCCAGCACCACAATGCCCAGGGGGGGTTGGAAGCTCTCCACCCCAGGAGACTCCACAAGCTCTCTGGGCAGCCTGCTCCAGGCCTCCAGCACCCTCACAACAAACAACTTTCTCCTCCTGCTCACATCCAACCTCCTGCCTGCCACTCTGTGCCCACTGCCCCTTGTGCTGGCCCTGGGCACCACTCAGCAGAGCCTGGCCCCAGCCTCTTGCCCCCCACAGCTCCTTTAGCTCTTGCTGAGCATTGCTCAGCTGCCCTCTGGGGCTGCTCTTCTGCAGGCTCTCAGCCCCAGGGCTCTCAGCCTTTGCTGCTGCCAGAGCTGCTCCAGGCCCCTCAGCAGCTTTGCAGCCTGCCCTGGACTCTCTCCAGCAGTTCCCTGTCCCTCTGGAGCTGGGGAGCCAGCACTGGACCCAGGGCTCCAGACATGTCCTCAACTAGGGCAGAGCAGAGGGCAAGAAGAACCTGCCCTGCCCTGCCCTGCCCTGCTGGCCACACTCTTCTTTGTGCACCCCAGGACCCCTTTGACCTTCTTGGCCACCAGGGCACATTGCTGGCTCATGGGGAGCTTGTTGTCCCCCAGCACTCCCTGCTCCTTCTCTGCAGAGCTGCTCTCCAGCAGGTCCCCCCTCAGCTGTCCTGCTGCAGTAGTTGTTCCCCATGGATGCAGCCCCTCCTCTTGCCCTTGCTGGCCCTGCCTCTCACTCAGCAGTGGCCTGCAGCTGTCTGTGCCACTGCTGTCCCCATGCAGGTGCAGGGTCACTGACAGCAGTGCCAGGGGCCTGACACCCAAGAGGGGATGTGCTGAGCCCAGTCTCCACCCTGCCTCCAGCCCTTCCCTCTGGCCTGCTTGGGCTGTGCCTTGCTGAGCTGTGGAGAGCTGCAGGCACCCCTGGCAGTGCCCCAGAGGCTGCACCATGTGCCAGGGAGCTCTGGCATCCTGCAGCTACCTAATGGCAGCTGTTAAATCCCATCATGGATTCAACCTGCCTCCTGCTGGGCAGCTGCCTGCACCTCAGTGCCCATCGGGCAGGTGGCACCAGTCAGCCTCCTCCCTGCCTCAGGAGAGAAAGCTGAAAGCCCCTGGAGGCTGCAGCTCCTCAGGAGACATCCAGGGCTGGGGCAGGCTGTGGGGGGCAGGGTATGGGGGCAGGGTATGGAGGCAGGCTGTGGGGGCAGGCTGTGGGGGCAGGGTATGGGGGCAGGCTGTGGGGGCTGGTTGTGGGGGCAGGGTATGGGGGCAGGCTGTGGGGGCAGGGTATGGGGGCAGGCTGTGGGGCAGGGTATGGGGGCAGGCTGTGGGGGCAGGGTATGGGGGCAGGCTGTGGGGCTGGTTGTGGGGGCAGGGTATGGGGGCAGGCTGTGGGGGCAGGGTATGGGGGCTGGCTGTGGGGGCAGGCTGTGGGGGCTGGCTGTGGGGGCAGGGTATGGAGGGCAGGCTGTGGGGGCAGGCTGTGGGGGCAGGGTATGGGGGCAGGCTGTGGGGGCAGGCTGTGGGGGCAGGGTATGGGGGCTGGCTGTGGGGGCAGGCTGTGGGGGCAGGGTATGGAGGGCAGGCTGTGGGGGCAGGCTGTGGGGGCTGGCTGTGGGGGCAGGGTATGGGGGCAGGCTGTGGGGGCAGGCTGTGGGGGCAGGGTATGGAGGGCAGGCTGTGGGGGCAGGCTGTGGGGGCAGGGTATGGGGGCAGGCTGTGGGGGCAGGCTGTGGGGGCAGGGTATGGGGGCTGGCTGTGGGGCAGGGTATGGGGGCAGGGTATGGGGGCAGGCTGTGGGGGCAGGGTATGGGGGCAGGCTGTGGGGGCTGGTTGTGGGGGCAGGGTATGGGGGCAGGCTGTGGGGGCAGGGTATGGGGGCAGGGTATGGAGGCAGGCTGTGGGGGCAGGGTATGGGGGCAGGGTATGGAGGCAGGCTGTGGGGCAGGGTATGGGGGCTGGCTGTGGGGGCAGGCTGTGGGGGCTGGCTGTGGGGGCAGGGTATGGAGGGCAGGCTGTGGGGGCAGGCTGTGGGGGCAGGGTATGGGGGCAGGCTGTGGGGGCAGGCTGTGGGGGCAGGGTATGGGGGGCTGGCTGTGGGGGCAGGCTGTGGGGGCAGGGTATGGAGGGCAGGCTGTGGGGGCAGGCTGTGGGGGCTGGCTGTGGGGGGGCAGGGTATGGGGGCAGGCTGTGGGGGCAGGCTGTGGGGGGCAGGGTATGGAGGGCAGGCTGTGGGGGCAGGCTGTGGGGGCAGGGTATGGGGGCAGGCTGTGGGGGCAGGCTGTGGGGGCAGGGTATGGGGGCTGGCTGTGGGGGCAGGGTATGGGGGCAGGGTATGGGGGCAGGCTGTGGGGGCAGGGTATGGGGGCAGGGTATGGAGGCAGGCTGTGGAGGCAGGGTATGGGGGCAGGCTGTGGGGGCAGGCTGTGGGGGCAGGGTATGGGGGCTGGCTGTGGGGGCAGGCTGTGGGGGCTGGCTGTGGGGGCAGGGTATGGAGGGCAGGCTGTGGGGGCAGGGTATGGGGGCAGGCTGTGGGGGCAGGCTGTGGGGGCTGGCTGTGGGGGCAGGGTATGGGGGCAGGCTGTGGGGGCAGGGTATGGGGGCAGGCTGTGGGGGCAGGGTATGGAGGCAGGCTGTGGGGGCAGGCTGTGGGGGCAGGGTATGGGGGCAGGGTATGGAGGCAGGCTGTGGGGGCAGGGTATGGGGGCAGGCTGTGGGGGCAGGCTGTGGGGGCAGGGTATGGGGGCAGGCTGTGGGGGCTGGTTGTGGGGGCAGGGTATGGGGCAGGCTGTGGGGGCAGGCTGTGGGGGCAGGGTATGGGGGCTGGCTGTGGGGGCAGGGTATGGAGGGCAGGCTGTGGGGGCAGGCTGTGGGGGCAGGGTATGGGGGCAGGGTATGGAGGCAGGCTGTGGAGGCAGGGTATGGGGGCAAGCTGTGGGGGCAGGGTATGGGGGCAGGCTGTGGAGGCAGGGTATGGAGGCAGGCTGTGGGGGCAGGGTATGGGGGCAGGCTGTGGGGGCAGGCTGTGGGGGACAGGCTGTGGGGGGCAGGCTGTGGGGGCAGGGTATGGGGGCTGGCTGTAGGGGGCAGGCTGTGGGGACAGGCTGTGGGGGCAGGCTGTGGGGGCAGGGTATGGAGGGCAGGCTGTGGGGGCAGGGTATGGGGGCAGGCTGTGGGGGCAGGCTGTGGGGGCAGGCTGTGGGGGCTGGCTGTGGGGGCAGGGTATGGGGGCAGGCTGTGGGGGCAGGGTATGGAGGCAGGCTGTGGGGGGCAGGCTGTGGGGGGCAGGGTATGGGGGCAGGCTGTGGGGGCAGGGTATGGGGGCAGGCTGTGGGGGCTGGCTGTGGGGGCAGGCTGTGGGTCAGATCTGCCTGGCTTGTGTGCAGGGAGGGCTAACCCCCAGCCTGAGCACAGCTCACCATGGCAGTGTTGGCAGAGCCTGGGGAGCTGTGCTCAGCGTCCTGGCTCGCTCAGGAGCGGCAGAGGGGAGGAGCAGAGGCCTTGTGGCCACAGCTTGCTTTATTCCTCCTCTTCCTTGCCACTCCCAGGGATTCAGGGTCCCTGTTAGGCACAGAGCAAAACTCTCAGCATAGAGTCACAGCATGGTTGGGTTGGAAGGGAGCTCAAAGCTCAGCCAGTCCCAACCCCCTGCCCTGGGCAGGGACACCTCCCACCAGCACAGGCTGCTCAGGCCTCATCCAGCCTGGCCCTGAACACCTCCAGGCAGGGCACAGCCACAGCCTCCCTGGGCAGCCTGTGCCAGGCTCTCCCCACCCTCACTGCCAGGAATTCCTTCCTCCTCTCCAGCCTCCATCTCCTCTCCTCCTGTCCTCTGCTGCCAGCATGGGGTTCCCATGGTGTTACTGAGGGCCAGGAAGGGCTCTGCTCTGCCAGTGTCATCATTCCCCTGCCAGGGAGGGGCACTGGGATGCCTACACCACAGCAAGAGGTCAGCAGCCTTTCCCTCATGGGAACCTCTCCTGCTGCTGTGGCAGTGGAGCTTGGTAGTGCCTGTGGGCAGGAGGAGCTGTGAGGAGCACTTCAGAGAGGAGCTTGTCCCAGGAGAGTGGCTGGTGCCAGGCATTGGCCTCTGCATGGATGAGTTGTCCAGGACTTGTTTGGGGCCCAGGGGCAGCTGCCCCGTGGGGAATGTGCTGTGGACAGCTGGCTGGAAGAGCACTTCTGAGATGCTGGGGAGGAGGCTCTGTGCTGGACAGCAAGCCCCCTGCAGGGACTGTGCCCTCAGCCCCTGGCAGTGCCTGCAGGCTGGGCTCCCAGCACACAGTCCACGTTTTGCCCTCACTCTGCTCCTGCTCTGCAGGACTCCAAACGCTTCCAGGGCATCGATGTGGACTTCAGAGAGCTGGCCTGGGAGGCCCAGAGAACCCCAAACGTGCTGGAGGCCACCAGCAAGCCAGGGCTGTCCCAGCAGCTGGAGGACATTCAGAGCAGGTAGGCAGAGCTTCAGAAATGCCAGCACTTGGGCAGAGACTCTGAAGAGTTTAACCTGTGCTCCAGGAAGCCTTTCCTCCCCCTCCTCCCTCCCTCTTCTCTCCTTCCTTCCTCCCTCCCCTCCCCTTCTCTCCCCTCCTGTCCCAGGCTCTGCTCACCTGCTTTGTCCCCCAGGTTGTTGCTGTGTGAGAAGGCTTTGGCTGAGTATTTGGACATGAAGAAGTTGGCCTTCCCCAGGTTCTACTTCATTTCCTCAGCAGACTTATTGGATATCCTCTCCAATGGCAGCAACCCCCAGCTGGTGAGCCTCATTCTGCATCCCCTCTGTCACTGATGCTGTCTTGGGACGCTTCTGTAGCTTGGCTTGAGTGCTTTGTCTCCCACCCTCCCCTGGCTGGGTGACAGCTCCCTCACAGCTGGCACCTCTGAAGGGCAGCACCTGCACTGTGTGCTGCCTGATCTCAGCCTGGTGCCCTTTGCAGATGGTTCTGAGAGCACTGCCCACAGCAGAGAGTGGCAATGGCTTTGTTCCTGCTGGGCTACAGGGGGGTGGGAGGAATTCATCTGTCTGGAGATCTTGGCCCAGATTTGTTGCTGACCTTAGATCCCCAACCTGAAGTGCCCCCAGACAGCATCTGCTGCTCAGAGAGCCCCTTGCACACCCCAGGGTGGAGGTGCTGGCAGCTGGTGCCTTGCAGGGGGCTCTTATTTAGCCACAAGAGTCATTTCCTAGGCAGCTGCTGCTTCCTTCCCCCAAGGAGAAGCCTTTGGGGTGATTGCAGAGGTGAGAAGAGCTCAGCCCCCCAGAGGTAGGGCAGCTGGAGGTCAGGCAGTGGCTCTGGGTTGCCTCCAGTCCCTGGGCAGCCCAGGGGCCAGGCTTTGGATCTGATCTCCTGCACCATGTGCCTGAGGGGCTCCTGCTCTCCAGGCTGGCTTCTGGAGATGGTGCCTGAGTGCCAGGTGAGGGGAAATCACTCCACATGGACCATCCCTGCTGGGGACTGCACTGAATGGCTGCAGCACAGAGCCATGGAACAGGCTGGGCTGGGAGGGACCTGACTGCCATGGGCAGGGACACCTCCCACCAGCACAGGCTGCTCAAGGCCTCACCCAGCCTGGCCTGGAGCACCTCCAGGCAGGGCACAGCCACAGCTTCTCTGGGTGACCTGTTCTAGGCTCTCCCCACCCTCAGCACCAAACATTTCTCCCTTCTCTCCACTCTCAGTCTGAGTGGAACTCTCTAAGTTCCCAACCATTCCCCCTTGTGCTGGCACCACAGGCCCTGCTCCAAACTCTGTCCCCAGATTTCTGCTTGGCTCCCTCAGCACTGCAAGGCCACCAGAAGGTCTCCTGGAGTCTTCTCTTCTCTAGACTGAACAAGCCCAACTCTCTCAGCCTGGCTCCCAGCAGAGGGGTTCTGTCCCTCAGCTCATCTTCATGTGCTCCTCCAGCCCCACTCCAACTCCTCATCTTTCATGTCCACTGTGCTGGGGAGGGACTCTCAGTGACCCTGCCTGCCTTGGGAGATGGCTTCACTGTGCTCTTCCCCCATTCCCCAGAGCAGCACAGTCACCTCCTGACCACAGTGGGCAGAGGTCAGCAAGAGCTGAAGGAGCTGTGGGGCGCAAGAGGCTGGGGCCAGGCTCTGCACAGTGGTGCCCAGGGCCAGCACAAGGGGCAGTGGGCACAGAGTGGCAGCCAGGAGGTTGGATCTGAGCAGGAAGAGAAAGTTGTTTGTTGTGAGGGTGCTGGAGGCCTGGAGCAGGCTGCCCAGAGAGGTTGTGGAGTCTCCTGGGGTGGAGAGCTTCCAACCCACCATGCTCAAGCAGGGCTCTGGTGGCAGCATGGCACCAAGGCTTGGAGGCCATTCCATGGGCCAGGGTCTGAGCATGGGCAGTGAGGACTTGTGCACAGAACCTTCTGGATGTAAGGGAGGGTTTCATAGAACCTCAGAATGGTTTGGGGTGGAAGAGCTCTCCAAGCTCAGCCAGTCCAACACCAACCCAGCCCCACCATGGCCACCTAACCATGGCCCCAGGAGCCATGGCCACAGCTTGCTGCAACACCTCCAGGCATGGGGACTCCACCACCTCCCTGGGCAGCCTCTGCCACTCCCTGACCACTCTGGCAGCAAAGAAATTTCTCCTCCTCTCCAACCTCAGCCTCCCCTGGCACAATTTCAGGACATTTCCTCTCCTATCCCCTGAGACTGAGGAGCAGAGCCCAACCACCTGGCTGCAGCCTCCTCTCAGGGAGCTGCAGAGAGCAATGAGGTCTCCCTCAGCCTCCTCTGCTCCAGGCTCAGCACCCCCAGCTCCCTCAGCTGCTCCTCCCCAGCCCTCTTCTCCAGACCCTTCCCCAGCTCTGTTGTCCTCTTCTGGCCCTGCTCCAATGTCCAACCCAACCTCAGGACTGCAGGCCTGGCTCCCTCACTCCTGCTGCTCTGCTTCAGGCTTAGAAGGAGGCAACCTGCTCTGTGGGGCTGCTGAGGCCCCTGTGCTGTTCAGAGCTGCAGGATCTGCTGCTGCCTGAACATGTGCAAGCAGACCACTGAGCTGTGTCACAGTGTGGGGCAGGTTGTGAGGGCTGCTGTGATCCTTCAGGAGTCAGTCTCTGCCTGGAAGCAGTAGAGCAGCAGACACCATGGGCTGCCACCCATGGGAGCTGCCCATCTCCCCCTCTCTGGCTGTCACTGAGAGAGGCAGATCCTGTCTGGGCCTGCTCTGGGACCCTTGCCATGGGCACATCAGGCCTGGCAGAAGCCATCTTTCTGTTGGCAGTGGTGTGTGGCACAGGCAGGGCTGTGTTGTGTGTGCTGCACTGATCTGGAGCAAGCCTGAGTGACCTTCTCAGCTCACAGCAGGCAGCTGCTGGTGTTGGGAGCCCGCAGCAGTCACAACAGGGACACCTCCCACCAGCACAGCTTGCTCAGGGCCTCATCCAGCCTGGCCTGGAACACCTCCAGGCAGGGCACAGCCACAGCCTCCCTGGGCAGCCTGTGCCAGGCTCTCCCCACCCTCACTGCCAACAATTTCTTCCTCCTCTCCACTCTCAGTCTCCCCTCCTCAAGCTTCCATCAATTCCCTCTCACCCTGGCACTCCCAGCCCTTGTCCAGAGTCCCTCCCCAGCTCTCCTGGAGCCCTTCAGGTCCTGGAAGGCTGCTCTGAGGTCTCCCTGGAGCCTTCTCCAGGCTGAAGAGTGTGGAGAGTGACATGCTGGAAGCAGGCAGAGCTCCCTGCTGGCTCTGCAGCAGGCTTGGAAGAACTCCAGATGGTTCCTGATGCAGGCTCTGTCCGTGCTGGCTGTGCCTCTCAGCTGGCCTTAGCTGTGTCTGGATGTTTGGAGCAGATGGAGACTGTCATGCTACAAACTCCTTGACTGTTTCTGTAAGTGGTAACAGGTCCTCCCCTCCAGCAGCAAACACAAGTGCTGCTCTCCTGCCAGGCTGCTCTGCCTCAGCTTCAAACCATCCCCCCTTGGCCTGCCTCCACACACCACCCTCAGGAAAAGGCTCTCTGCAGCTTTCCTGCAGGTACTGGAAAGCTGCTCTAGGTCCTCCTGGAGCCTTCTGCAGGCTGAACACCCCCAGCTCCCTCAGCCTGTGCTCACAGCAGAGCTGATGCAGTCAGGAGACTGCACCAGGGGGATGGTTTGGAGCTCAGAGAGGGAGCTGGAGAGTGGAGAGAAGGAGAAATGTTTGTGCTCAAGGCCTCATCCAGCCTGGCCTGGAACACCTCCAGGCAGGGCACAGCCACAGCCTCCCTGGGCAGCCTGTGCCAGGCTCTCCCCAGCCTCACTGCCAACAATTTCTTCCTCCTCTCCACTCTCAGTCTCCCCTCTCCCAGCTCAAAGCCATTGTTCCTCATCCTGGCACTCCCAGCCCTTGTCCAGAGTCCCTCCCCAGCTCTCCTGGAGCCCTTCAGGTCCTGGCAGGCTGCTCTGAGGTCTCCCTGGAGCCTTCTCTTCTGCAGGCTGCACAGCCCCAGCTCTCCCAGCCTGGCCCCACAGGGCAGGTTCTGCAGCCTCTGCTCATCTCTGTGGCCTCCTCTGGAGCCTCTCCAGCAGCTCCAGGTCCTTCCTGTGCTGGGCCCCCAGAGCTGGAGGCAGCACTCCAGGCTGTATTTCAGGCAGAAGAGGCTTTCCCTGCGGTGCAGCCGGCCGGGTGTCCGAGGAGGCTCTGCCCCCATGGTGACCTCCCTGCTGCTGGGCCCCTCCCAGTCTCTGCTTCTCCCTTTCCTCCTGCAGGTTCAACGTCATCTTCCCAAACTCTTTGACAGCTTGGCCAAGCTGGAGTTCCAGCTGGATTCTGAGCAGAAGCCAACCAAGGCTGGGCTGGGGATGCACAGTGGAGAGGAGGAGTACGTCAGCTTCAGCCAGCCCTGCGACTGCAGCGGCCAGGTGGGAGCAGAGTCCTTGTCTGCCATGGATGGGCTGGGAGGGAAGGGACCTCCAAAGCTCCCCCAGCCCACCCCCTGCAGCCAGCAGGGACAGCCCCAGCCAGAGCAGGCTGCTCACAGCCCCACACAACCTGCCCTGCACTGCTGCCAGCCATGGGGCAGCTCCCAGCTCTCTGGGCAGCCTGGGCCAGGCTCTCCCCACCCTCAGCACCAAACATTTCTCCTTCTCTCCACTCTCAAGCTCCCTCTCTCAGTTCCAAACCATTCCCCCTGGTGCTGGCACCACAGGCCCTGCTGTCAGAACTGCTCTCCTGCCCCTTGTGTGGCCAAGACCTGTCTTATTCAACATCTTTGTGGGTGCCATGGACAGTGGCATTGAGTGCACCCTCAGCAGGTTTGCTGATGACACCAAGCTGTGTGGTGCAGCAGACAGCTGGAGGGAAGGGAGGCCATCCAGAGGGACCTGGACAGGCTGGAGAGGTGGGCACAAGCCAACCTCAGGAGGTTCAATAAGAGCAAGTGCAGGATCCTGCATCTGGGTGGAGGCAATCCCAGGCACAAATGCAGGCTGGGCAGGGACTGGCTGGAAAGCAGCCCTGAGGAGAGAGACTTGGGGGTGCTGGGGGAGGAGAAGCTCACCAGGAGCTCTCAGTGTGCACTTGCAGCCCAGAAAGCCAACCAGAGCCTGGGCTGCATCAGGAGAAGTGTGGCCAGCAGGTTGAGGGAGGTGATCCTCCCCCTCTACTCAGCTCTGGTGAGACTCCACCTGGAGTACTGCCTCCAGTTCTGGAGCCCCTATGACAAGAGGGATGTGGAGGTGCTGGAAGGTGTCCAGAGAAGGGCCAGGAGGATGATCAGAGGGCTGGAGCACCTCTCCTGTGAGGACAGACTGAAGGAGTTGGGGCTGTTCAGTCTGCAGAAGAGAAGACTCCCAGGTGACCTCATTGTGGCCTTCCAGGATCTGAAGGGGGCTACAGGAAGGCTGGGGAGGGACTGCTCAGGATCTCAGGGAGTGATAGGACTAGGGGGAATGGAATGAAGCTGGAGGTGGGGAGATTCAGGCTGGAGGTGAGGAGGAGTTCTTCCCCATGAGAGTGGTGAAGCCCTGGACTGGGTTGTCCAGGGAGGTGGTTGAGGCCCTGTCCCTGGAGGTGTTTAAGCCCAGGCTGGATGAGGCTCTGGCCAGGCTGATCTAGTGTGGGGTGTCCCTGCCCATGGCAGGGGGGTTGGAACTAGATGATCCTTGTGGTCCCTTCCAACCCTGAATGAAACTATGAAACTATGAAACTATAAGATGTCTTAGAGCTTCACAGCTCCTCTTTTTAATGGTGAGAGAGGCTGGAGGAGATGAGGTTCAGTTTTATTCCTCCTCACAGCACATCCCCTGCTGCCACTCTGACAGATCCTCACCAGGGTTGGGTGCTGTCACAGTCCTCTGAGGGAGGAAGCTCTGTGGCCTTCTCCTGACAGTGAAACTTCCTGAGAGGTGCTGAAGCTGGGTTGTGCAGCTTGTGACAGCCAGCCCTGCTAAGGAGGGGTGCAGGTTAAAGCCAGACTGAGCACCTCTGAGGGGCATCATGGGCAGGAGCAGAGCTTCTCCTTTGCCAGTCTTCCTCTTTTCACTGGATGAGATCAGGGGTGAAATGTAGACTCACAAATGGTAGGGGTTGGAAGTGACCTCTGAAGATCACTGAGTCCAGTCCCTGCTCCAGCAGGGCACCCACAGCAGCTTGCCCAGGAGCACAATGCCCGGGGGGGTTGGAAGCTCTCCACACCAGGAGACTCCACAACCTCTCTGGGCAGCCTGCTGGGCAGGCTGGGGAGGGACTGTTCAGAAGGGGCTGTGGGGATAGTCCCAGGGGCAATGGTTTGAGACTGGAGCAGGCCAGAGTTAGGTTGGAGCTCAGGAGGAAGTTCTGCACAGGGAGGCTGGGGAGACACTGGCACAGGCTGCCCAGGGAGGTGCTGGAGGCTCCAGCCCTGGAGCCATTGAAGCTCAGCCTGGCTGTGTCCCTGGGCAGCCTGCTGTGGCTGGAGCTGTCCCTGCTGCCTGCAGGGGCTTGGCCAGGATGACTTTGGAGGCTCCCTTCCCAGCCAGTGCAGTCTGTAGCTCTGTGATTACCAAAGGGGCTTGGGTGCCAATGTGTTGCTGTGCTTCCATCTCCTCTCCAGGTTGAGGTCTGGCTGAACCATGTGCTGGACAGCATGAGGGCCACAGTGAGAGCCCAGATGGCAGAAGCTGTCATGACTTATGAAGAGAAGCCAAGGGAGCAGTGGCTCTTTGACTACCCTGCCCAGGTATCTGCCTCTGCTCCTCATCTCCACACAGCTGCCACACAGCTGGGAAAGACAGTTCTGGGCTTCCCCTCCAGCTCTGACCCTCCCCTCCTCCAGTGATGGCCTCCTGCTGTGCATGGGGATGTTCTTGGCCTCCACAGTCCCAACCAGGAGAGGGGCAGGATGAGTTGTCCTTTACCCTGGCAGGCTTCTGATGGAGTTTCCAGGCTGAGCTCCATGCTCTGATGGGCGTCCTGGGATGGTGTGCACTTGGTTGGCTGGCAGAGCCTGGGCCTTGGGCAGAGCCTGGGGCTTGGGCAATGCCTGCTGCACCAGGGGTCAGGGGAGCTCTCTGCACCCTGAGAAGTGAGAGCTGCAGCAGGAAACCAAAATGGTGGGGCCTGGTGAGGGCAAAGAGCCCCTGAGATACTCCCCTGCCAGCCTTGTGGTCTGCTTCTCCCCTGCTGCTGTGCTGAGCATGTGGAAGTTGCTGGTGCACTGAAACAGATCTGCTGAGGGAGTCTGCTCCTGAGCTGAGGTCTGATCCTCACAGGGCAGATCCCTCAGGTCCTGTCTGCTGTGACTGCTGTGTGACACTTCAT
The DNA here is from genome assembly GCA_011125475.1 of Melanerpes aurifrons. Classification (NCBI taxonomy): domain Eukaryota; kingdom Metazoa; phylum Chordata; class Aves; order Piciformes; family Picidae; genus Melanerpes; species Melanerpes aurifrons. The sequence goes on from WWNC01000011.1 coordinate 22,654,317, forward strand.
GGCATGGGCACTTCAGCTGCCAGCCTTCAGGCAGCTCTGCTGCTCTCCTTTGCTCTAGGTGGCTCTCACCTGCAGCCAGATCTGGTGGACCACCGAGGTGGGGATTGCCTTCAGCAGGGTGGAGGAGGGCTATGAGAATGCCATGAAGGAGTACCACAAGAAGCAGGTGGCCCAGCTGAACACCCTGGTGACCATGCTGCTGGGACAGCTCTCCAAGGGGGACAGGCAGAAGATCATGACCCTGTGCACCATCGACGTGCACTCCAGGGACGTGGTGGCCAAGATGATAGCGCAGAAGGTGAGCGAGCGCTGCTGGCCCGGCTGCTGGCCCGGCTGCTGGCCCCCCTGCTGGCCCCCTGCTGCCCCCCTGCTGCCCCCCTGCTGCCCCCCTGCTGGCCCCCTGCTGGCCCCCTGCTGGCCCGGCTGCTGGCCCCCTGCTGGCCCCCTGCTGGCCCCCTGCTGCCCCCCTGCTGCCCCCTGCTGGCCCCCTGCTGGCCCCCTGCTGGCCCGGCTGCTGCCCCCCTGCTGGCCCCCTGCTGGCCCCCCCTGCTGGCCCGGCTGCTGGCCCCCTGCTGGCCCCCTGCTGGCCCCCCTGCTGCCCCCCTGCTGGCCCCCTGCTGGCCCCCTGCTGGCCCCCTGCTGGCCCCCTGCTGGCCCCCTGCTGGCCCGGCTGCTGGCCCCTGCTGGCCCCCTGCTGGCCCCCCTGCTGGCCCCCTGCTGGCCCCTGCTGGCCCCCTGCTGGCCCTGGCTGCTGGCCCGGCTGCTGGCCCCTGCTGGCCCCCTGCCCCCTGCCCCCTGCTGCTGCCCCCTGCTGCCCCCTGCTGGCCTCCCTGCTGGCCTCCCTGCTGGCCCCCTGCTGCCCCCCTGCTGCCCCCCTGCTGGCCTCCCTGCTGGCAGTCCCCCTGCTGGCCTCCCTGCTCTCCACCCCAGGAGACTCCACAACCTCTCTGGGCAGCCTGCTCCAGGCCTCCAGCACCCTCACAACAAACAACTTTCTCCTCCTGCTCACATCCAACCTCCTGGCTGCCACTCTGTGCCCCTTGCTGCCCCTTGTGCTGGCCCTGGGCACCACTGTGCAGAGCCTGGCCCCAGCCTCTTGCCCCCCACAGCTCCTTCAGCTCTTGCTGAGCATTGCTCAGCTGCCCTCTGGGGCTGCTCTTCTGCAGGCTCTCAGCCCCAGGGCTCTCAGCCTTTGCTGCTGCCAGAGCTGCTCCAGGCCCCTCAGCAGCTTTGCAGCCTGCCCTGGACTCTCTCCAGCAGTTCCCTGTCCCTCTGGAGCTGGAGAGCCCAGAACTGGCCCCAGGACTCCTGATGTGGCCTCATCAGTGCAGAGTAGAGGGAGAGGAGAACCTCTCTTGCCCTGCTGGCCACACTCTTCCCTTTATAAAGTCAGGAGAAGCATTCAGGCTCTTTGTGGGGGTCACCCTTGATCTGGTGTTGGACTTTTAGGTGTCTCTTGTCCTGCATACATCTCCAGTGCTGCTCCCTTGTCCCTGAGGCTGCAGTGTCCAGCCCTGCAGGCGGGTGGGAAGGTGCCCTGAGTGCTGGTTGTGACTCTGTGCTCCTCTGTGTCCTCCTGGAGGACAGCAGGCTGCTTGCAGGCTTCCTGCCTGCCCAGCTCAGCTGGCATTGGTGGTGCTCTGGTGCAGGGTGTGGTGAAGCCTGTTGGCTGTGGAGAGAGTGCTGGCCATGGCTGTCCTGGTCACCCAGTGCCCAGCCCTGCCAGGCAAGCTGGAGAAGAGGCAAGAGCCTCCTCATGGCCTTTCTGTGCTGCTCTCCTGGGCACTGACCTTCTCCTCCCTCACCAGCAGCACTCTGTCTGACTGGGCAGGGAGTGACCTCTCCCACCACCTGGCAGGGAGGTTTCCCTCCTCACCACAGCTGCCCTGGCAGTGGGGCCCAGCCCAGCCCAGCCCCGAGACAGCCTCCCAGCAGCTGTGCTGTCCCTGGGCAGTGCTGAGTCCCCAGCTGTGCCCTGCTGCTGTCTGTTGCAGGTGGACAGCGCCCAGGCCTTCCTCTGGCTGTCCCAGCTGCGGCACAGGTGGGCAGAGGAGGAGGGGCACTGCTATGCCAACATCTGTGATGCCCAGTTCCTGTACTCCTACGAGTACCTGGGCAACACCCCGCGGCTGGTGATCACCCCCCTGACCGACAGGTGAGCCTGGGGCACAGCTGGCACTGCCAGCCTGGGGTCACACCATGGGCTGGGCTGGCAGGGACCTCAGAGCTCAGCCAGCTCCAGCCCCCTGCCCTGGGCAGGGACACCTCCCACAAGCACAGGCTGCTCAAGGCCTCATCCAGCCTGGCCTGGAACACCTCCAGGCAGGGCACAGCCACAGCCTCCCTGGGCAGCCTGTGCCAGGCTCTCCCCAGCCTCACTGTGCAGAACTTCTCCAGTTCCAAACCATTGCCCCTGGTCCTACCCCCACAGCCCTTCTGAACAGTCCCTCCCCAGCCTGCCTGCAGCTCCCCTGCAGACGCAGCTCTGAGGTCTCCCTGGAGCTTCTCTTCTCCAGGCTGCACAGCCCCAACTCTCCCAGCCTGTCTCTGTAGGAGAGGTGCTCCAGCCCTCTGCTCATACTCCTGGTCCTCCTCTGGACCTGTCCAGCAGTGCCATGTGCTTCTGAAAGCTCTGTGGTTTGGGCAGGGATTAGAGACAGCCCCATGGACACCAGGTGTCCATCATCAGTGTGCTGGGGGAGCTCTGGGGCTTGCTGCAGTGTTGAGTGGCTCTCTGTCATCCATCTGACTGTCTCCTGTGGTTCCCTGTCCCTCTTAAACTGAGAAGCCCAGAACTGGGCACAGTGCTCCAGATGAGGCCTCAGTCATGCAGGGCAGAGGGGAATTAGAGCCTCCCTCCAGCTGCTGGCATCCAGGCCACTGCCTGCCAGCTGAGCAGGCTTCTGTCAGCATGGGGAGTGGGATCCCTTGGGAAGCATGAGGAGGGTCCTTCAGCAGAGCTGACCTTCTCCCATCCTGCCTGGAAGTGGTGTGAGCAGCCAAAGCCCCGAGGCAAGGAGCTGGGGTGGCCTTGGAGAAAGGAGAGCTGGGCAGAGCTGCTGCTGAGTGCCCAAGGGGACCTTCAGCTTAGGCATGCACCCTGGGGGGCTCCTGGGCCCTGCTCTGCAGCCCAGCAGTGAGCTGTTGGGCCAAGTCTCAGCCCCTTTGCTTTTTCCCCTGCTGGCTGGCTGTGGCAGGTGCTACATCACCCTGACCCAGTCTCTGCACCTCACCATGAGCGGAGCCCCCGCAGGCCCTGCGGGCACCGGCAAGACGGAGACCACCAAGGACTTGGGGCGAGCCCTGGGCATCATGGTCTATGTCTTCAACTGCTCTGAGCAGATGGACTACAAGGTACTGCTGCACCTCAGCCTCCCTGGGCTGATGGAACCTGAGATCACCCTGACCCACCACCTCTCCTCAAATCCTGCTGCTCTCCTTTCTGTCCAGCTCCTTTGTCTCCTCCTCTTTCTACTCAACTCCTTCTCCTCCTCCTCCTCCTGTTCCTTCTCCAAGACCTGCACAAGGTTCTTCAGTAGGCAGAGACTCAAACTGTCTTCTCTGCCTTATTAAGCCCTCCCCTTCCCTTCTGGGGCTCCATTCCACATGAAAGGCTTCCAACACATTGCTCTGTGCTGTTGAGACCAAGGCTCTGCCCTGCTTGGTTGTCCTTGGCACCCACACCTGGGGAGGGATCTGTCCTGGTTTCCTCAGCTACTCCCGCAGAATAAGGCCAAAATTCACAGAATCCCAGAACACAGCAGGCTGGAAGGGAGCCTCCAGGGCATCCTGTCCAACCCCTGCAGGCAACAGGGACAGCTCCAGCCACAGCAGGCTGCCCAGGGACACAGCCAGGCTGAGCTTCAATGGCTCCAGAGCTGGAGCCTCCAGCACCTCCCTGGGCAGCCTGTGCCAGTGTCTCCCCAGCCTCCCTGTGCAGAACTTCCTCCTGAGCTCCAACCTACCTCTGCCCTGCTCCAGTCTCAAACCATTGCCCTTGGTCCTACCCCCACGGGCCTGTCCCCACAGTGTGTGCTGAGCCTGCAGCCACTGCAGCCTACTGAAGGCTGCCTGTTGGGTTGTAGGTGGGAAGGGATCTCTGGAGATCATCTAATCCAATTCCCTGCTGGAGCAGAGTCACAGAATGGTTTAGGTTGGAAGGGACCTTCAAGATCATCCAGTTCCAAACCCCCTCCCACCAGCACAGGCTGCTCAAGGCCTCATCCAGCCTGGCCTGGAACACCTCCAGGCAGGGCACAGCCACAGCCTCCCTGGGCAGCCTGTGCCAGGCTCTCCCCACCCTCACTGCCAACAATTTCTTCCTCCTCTCCACTCTCAGTATCTCCTCTCCCAGCTCAAAGCCATTGTTCCCATCCTGGCACTCCCAGCCCTTGTCCAGAGTCCCTCCCCAGCTCTCCTGGAGTCTCCTGCATGGTCACCCAGAGCAGCTTGTCCAGGCTCACAGTGTCCAGGCAGGTTAGGAATCCCTGCTGGGCTGAGTCTGCTCTCTGCTGGGCTGGCACAGTGCTGTGGTTTTGGTGACCTGTGCCAGGAGTGGGGCCAGCAGGACCTCCCAGCTGAGCCTTCAGTGCATCACAGCAGCCAGCAGCCCAAGGGGCAAACAGTGCAGGGCTGTCACTGCTGCCCCAGAGCTGTTCCTGCTGCCCCTCTGTGCTCTGAATCCCACCACAGGTTCCCAAGTGCTGTAGGCAGCCAGGCTGGGCACTGCAGGCCATTTGTGGGCTGCAGTTGGTTCCACTGCTGATTTCCTCCTTTAATTGTTGTGTTTTCTCCTTTCTTCTTCAGTCCTGTGGGAACATTTACAAAGGCCTTGCCCAGACAGGAGCCTGGGGCTGCTTTGATGAATTCAACAGGATCTCAGTGGAGGTCCTGTCTGTGGTGGCTGTGCAGGTGAGTGCAGAAATGCTGGGAGATAGCTACAGCCAGGGCAGAGCTGGGTAGTCAAGAAGGCCACCAGCAGCCTGGCCTGGAGCAGCAATAATGTGACCAGCAGGAGCAGGGCAGTGATGGTGCTCTTGTGCTGGGCACTGGTGAGGACACACTCCAGTGCTGGGCTCAGTTTTGGTTCCTCATTCCAAGAAGGACATTGAGGGCTGGAGCAGGGCCAGAGAAGGGCAACAGAGCTGGGGAAGGGTCTGGAGAAGAGGGCTGGGGAGGAGCAGCTGAGGGAGCTGGGGGTGTTGAGCCTGGAGCAGAGGAGGCTGAGGGAGACCTCATTGCTCTCTGCAGCTCCCTGAGAGGAGGCTGGAGCCAGGGGGGGGTTGGGCTCTGCTCCCTAGGCTCAGGTGAGAAAAGGAGAGGAACTGGCCTGGAATTGTGCCAGGGGAGGCTGAGGTTGGAGAGGAGGAGAAATTTCTTTGCTGCCAGAGTGGTCAGGGAGTGGCAGAGGCTGCCCAGGGAGGCTGTGGCTGTACCCTGCCTGGAGGTATTGAAGGCCAGGCTAGATGAGGCCTTGAGCAACATGTGCTGGTGAGAGAGTCCTTGCAGCTCCTTTGCAGTTTGCCTGCCCAGCCTCTTCAGCTCTCCTTGCTGCTCCCTCAGGCTTGGATTGTGGTGGGAGGGTGCTGTGGGCACCCAGAGTTACTCCAAGCAGCGTCTAAAGCTTTATATGGTCAGTAAAACTCCAAGGCAATGCTTGGCCCACTCCTCATGGCCCAGGGGTGAGGTCCTGCTGTGTCCTTCAGAAGCCAGCCCCAAGCTGTGGCTGTCCTGGTTCCTAGGTGAAGAGTGTGCAGGATGCAATCCGGGAGAAGAAGAAATCCTTCACTTTCCTTGGGGAGGAGATCAGGCTGGTGCCCTCAGTGGGCATCTTCATCACCATGAACCCTGGCTATGCAGGGAGAACTGAGCTGCCTGAGAACCTAAAAGCTCTCTTCAGGTGAGTGCAGGTTTCTGATCTCTGTAAGTCTGGCAGAGGTTGGCTTTGGGAACCTGCAGGCTTAGCTTCATTGCCTTGGGAATTCATCTGTACTGCATTCCTGTGCCTGGGCTGGGGCATTCCCAAGCAGAAATCCAGACTGGGCAGAGAATGGACAGAGAGCAGGGCTGAGGAGAAGGACTTGGGGTGCTGGGTGAGGAGAAGCTCAAGATGAGCCAGCAGTGTGTGCCCCCAGCCTCTCCTGGGCTGAGCCCCAGCAGTGTGGGCAGCAGGGGCAGGGAAGGATTCTGCCCCTCTGCTGTGCTCTGCTCACAGCCCTGCAGGGCTGGGGCAGCTCTGGAGCCCTCAGCACAGCCAGGGACCTGCTGCAGCAGGGCCAGAGGAGGCCACAGCAGTGCTGGCAGGGCTGGAAGCCCTCTGCTGGGAGCCAGCCTGAGAGAGTTGGCCTTGGGCAGCCTGCAGAGGAGAAGGCTCCAGGGAGACCTTAGAGCAGCCATCCAGGATTTGAAAGGGGCTTCAGGAGAGCTGGGGAAGGACTTTTGACAAGGGTGGGGAGTGACAGGGTGAGGGACAATGGCTGCAGACTGCAAGAAGCTGGGTTTGATATTAGAGAGAAACTGAAGTGCTCAGAGCCAGGTTGGGGTCTTGAACAATCTGAGGTGTCCCTGCCCATGGCAGAAGGGTTGGACCTAGATGATTTCCAAGGTCCCTTCCAAGGCAGACCAGCCCATGGGGCTGTGATTCACAGATAGGTTCAGCCTTGCCCAGCAGGCCTGGCTCTGGGATGGCACAGGATGGGCAAAGGAGCTTTGACCCTTGCCATGGGAAAGGCAGAGTGGGACCTAGCTCAGAGGAGAAGACCTGGAGGATAAAGCTGCAGCTCCACTGCCCCCAAGGCCTGTAGTCAAGGAACAGCTGCTCTGCAGTGTGCTCTTGCCTCTCTCCCTAGGCCATGTGCCATGGTGGTGCCAGACTTGGAGCTGATCTGTGAGATCATGCTGGTGGCTGAGGGCTTCCTGGAGGCGCGGGCGCTGGCCAGGAAGTTCATCGCTCTGTACCAGCTCTGCAAGGAGCTGCTGTCCAAGCAGGTGAGTCTGCCTCTGGGGAGTGCTAGCGATGCCTGCTGAGCTCCTGAAGCAGCAGCACCTGGAGCCCTGCTGCTCAGCTCCCGGGCTGAGGCTTCCCAGCTTTCCTGCAGCGCCTGCGCTTGAGCAGCCTGTGGGACAGGAGCTGCTTTGTGGGGATCAGAGCAGTGCCTTTGGGGAAGTGACTCCTGCAGCACCTGCAGGGGCAAGAGCACCTGGGCAGCTGCAGCAGGACACACTAGGGCTTGTGCTGGGAAGCAGCCCTGTGGAGCAAGACCATGGAGTCCCAGTAAGCACCAACTTCTGCATGGGACAGAGGTGAGCCCTTGTGGCTAAGAGGGCCAGTGGAGACCAAGAGCCCTGGGGTTGTTTGGAGCAGAGAAGGCTGAGAAGGGCTCTGATCAATGTTTAACAACATCTGAGGGGTGGGGGTCAAGTAGCAGGGGCCAGGCTCTTGTCAGTGGTGCCCAGTGAGAAGACAAGCAGCAGTGGACACCAACTGGAACCCAGGAGGCTCCACCTCAGCACCAGGAGAAACTTTGATGTGAGGGTGCTGGAGGCCTGGAACAGGCTGCCCAGAGAGGTTGTGGAGTCTCCTTCTGTGGGGACTGTCAAGACCTACCTGGATGTGTTCCTGTGTGACCTGCCCTAGGCGATCCTACTCTTGCAGGGGGTTGGACTGGATGATCTCCAGAGGTCCCTTCCAACCTCTACCACTCTGTGATTCTCTGATTACCAGGAGGGATTTTGCCACCCTTTGCTTTCCAGTCCCCATTGATGCTCCTGCCTGCAGGGGTTTCTTGATGCCTGTCCCGCTCTGAGTTCAGTTCCCTGTCTTGTTGAGCAGGAGGGATCCCTTCCAGGCTAATGCTCTGACTCCTGCTGCCACTGCTCGTGGCATGATTTGCATACAGCTAAGCTGTGTGCAGAGAAGAGCTGACTCAGCACTGCACCTGGAAATCCTGAGCTTGAGTAAGGCAGCATGAGGCTGAGGCTGGGTTGGAGAAGCCTTGTCACAGCACTTCATTCTGTGTCCTGGAGGTGTTGATGGAAGCCAAGGCCTCCCACCCCAAGCACTCAGGTGTCAAACTGTGCTCTGAAAGGTTTCAACAGGGCAGAAGGATAAAGAGTTGCTTGCTGGCTTCAGAATTCCTCTCATGCCTTTTTGAGATCCTTTTTAGAATGGCCTGGAACTGTGCCAGGGAAAGCTGAGCTTGGAGAGGAGGAGAAATTTCTTGTCTGCAGGAGTGGTCAGGGAGTGGCAGAGGCTGCCCAGGGAGGTGGTGGAGTCCCCATGCCTGGAGGTGTTGCAGCAAGCTGTGGCCATGGCTCCTGGGGCCAGGGTTTGGTGGCCATGGTGGGGCTGGGTTGGTGTTGGACTGGCTGAGCTCAGAGGCCTTTTCCAGCCCAAACCATTCTGTGACTGCGATTCCTTACTGGCTCCTGCTTGGGGGACTGCACCAGGGACAAGGCTGTGCTGGGCAGGGTAGGGAAACTTGGGAGTCTGGGGCCTCCTAATCTCTCACCTTGGTAGCTCCTGCAGCTCCAGGGCTCTGCCTTGGCCTTGCTTTGGTTGCTTTAGGATTTAGGTCTCTGGAGTGCAGATCCTGCTGCTGTCTTACTGCCAGCCCACAGATGCTGTGGCACTGACCAGGTCACACACACTGGTGGTCACGCAGCGGTGGTCACGCTCAGCGGTGGTCACGCTCAGCGGTGGTCACGCACAGCGGTGGTCGCCCAGCGGTGGTCGCTCAGCGGTGGTCACGCTCAGCGGTGGTCACGCTCAGCGGTGGTCGCTCAGCGGTGGTCACACTCAGCGGTGGTCACGCAGCGGTGGTCACGCAGCGGTGGTCGCTCAGCGGTGGTCGCTCAGCGGTGGTCACGCAGCGGTGGTCACGCAGCGGTGGTCGCTCAGCGGTGGTCGCTCAGCTCAGCGGTGGTCATGCAGCGGTGGTCGCTCAGCGGTGGTCGCTCAGCGGTGGTCGCTCAGCGGTGGTCATGCAGCGGTGGTCGCTCAGCGGTGGTCGCTCAGCGGTGGTCATGCAGCGGTGGTCACGCACAGCGGTGGTCGCTCAGCGGTGGTTGCTCAGCGGTGGTCACGCAGCGGTGGTCGCTCAGCGGTGGTCGCTCAGCGGTGGTCATGCAGCGGTGGTGGTGGTCGCTCAGCAGCGGTGGTCACGCTCAGCGGTGGTCAGCGGTGGTCGCTCAGCGGTGGTCACGCTCAGCGGTGGTCACGCAGCGGTGGTCAGCGGTGGTCGCTCAGCGGTGGTCGCTCAGCGGTGGTCACGCAGCGGTGGTCGCTCAGCGGTGGTCACGCTCAGCGGTGGTCACGCTCAGCGGTGGTCGCTCAGCGGTGGTCACGCTCAGCGGTGGTCACGCAGCGGTGGTCACGCTCAGCGGTGGTCGCTCAGCGGTGGTCGCTCAGCGGTGGTCACGCTCAGCGGTGGTCACGCTCAGCGGTGGTCGCTCAGCGGTGGTGACGCTCAGTGGTGGTCGCTCAGCGGTGGTCACGCAGTGGTGGTCGCTCAGCGGTGGTCGCGATGTTCACGCTCAGCGGTGGGCTCAGCGGTGGTGACGCTCAGCGGTGGTCGCTCAGCGGTGGTCATGCAGTGGTGGTCGCTCAGCGGTGGTCACGCTTAGCGGTGGTCACGCTCAGTGGTGGTCGCTCAGCGGTGGTCACGCAGTGGTGGTCGCTCAGCGGTGGTCACGCTCAGCGATGGTCACGCTCAGCGGTGGTCGCTCAGCGGTGGTCACGCTCAGCGGTGGTCGCTCAGCGGTGGTCATGCAGCAGTGGTCACGCTCAGCAGTGGTCACGCGCAGTGGTGGTCGCTCAGCGGTGGTCACGCTCAGCGGTGGTCACGCAGTGGTGGTCGCTCAGCGGTGCTCACGCTCAGCGATGGTCACGCTCAGCGGTGGTCGCTCAGCGGTGGTCACGCTCAGCGGTGGTCACGCAGCAGTGGTCGCTCAGCGGTGGTCGCTCAGCGGTGGTCATGCAGCGGTGGTCGCTCAGCGGTGGTCACGCTCAGCGGTGGTCACGCTCAGCGGTGGTCGCTCAGCGATGGTCACGCTCAGCGGTGGTCACGCTCAGCGGTGGTCGCTCAGCGGTGGTCACGCTCAGCGGTGGTCACGCAGCGGTGGTCGCTCAGCGGTGGTCACGCTCAGCGATGGTCACGCTCAGCGGTGGTCGCTCAGCGGTGGTCATGCAGCGGTGGTCGCTCAGCGGTGGTCACGCTCAGCGGTGGTCACGCTCAGCGGTGGTCGCTCAGCGGTGGTCACGCTCAGCGGTGGTCACGCTCAGCGGTGGTCGCTCAGCGGTGGTCATGCTCAGCGGTGGTCACGCTCAGCGGTGGTCGCTCAGCGGTGGTCACGCTCAGTGGTGGTCGCTCAGCGGTGGTCACGCAGTGGTGGTCGCTCAGCGGTGGTCACGCAGTGGTGGTCGCTCAGCGGTGGTCACGCTCAGCGATGGTCACGCTCAGCGGTGGTCGCTCAGCGGTGGTCACGCTCAGCGGTGGTCGCTCAGCGGTGGTCACGCTCAGTGGTGGTCGCTCAGCGGTGGTCACGCAGTGGTGGTCGCTCAGCGGTGGTCACGCTCAGCGATGGTCACGCTCAGCGGTGGTCGCTCAGCGATGGTCACGCTCAGCGGTGGTCGCTCAGCGGTGGTCACGCTCAGCGGTGGTCGCTCAGCGGTGGTCATGCAGCAGTGGTCACGCTCAGCAGTGGTCACGCGCAGTGGTGGTCGCTCAGCGGTGGTCACGCTCAGCGGTGGTCACGCTCAGCGGTGGTCGCTCAGCGGTGGTCACGCTCAGCGGTGGTCACGCAGCGGTGGTCGCTCAGCGGTGGTCACGCAGCGGTGGTCGCTCAGCGGTGGTCACGCTCAGCGGTGGTCACGCAGCGGTGGTCGCTCAGCGGTGGTCACGCTCAGCGGTGGTCACGCTTAGCGGTGGTCGCTCAGCGATGGTTACGCTCAGCGGTGGTCGCTCAGCGGTGGTCACGCTCAGCGGTGGTCACGCAGCGGTGGTCACGCTCAGCGGTGGTCGCTCAGCGGTGGTCGCTCAGCGATGGACACGCTCAGCGGTGGTCATGCTCAGCGGTGGTCGCTCAGCGGTGGTCACGCTCAGTGGTGGTCGCTCAGCGGTGGTCACGCAGTGGTGGTCGCTCAGCGGTGGTCACGCTCAGCGATGGTCACGCTCAGCGGTGGTCGCTCAGCGGTGGTCACGCTCAGCGGTGGTCGCTCAGCGGTGGTCATGCAGCAGTGGTCACGCTCAGCAGTGGTCACGCGCAGTGGTGGTCGCTCAGCGGTGGTCACGCTCAGCGGTGGTCACGCAGTGGTGGTCGCTCAGCGGTGGTCACGCTCAGCGATGGTCACGCTCAGCGGTGGTCGCTCAGCGGTGGTCACGCTCAGCGGTGGTCACGCAGCGGTGGTCGCTCAGCGGTGGTCGCTCAGCGGTGGTCATGCAGCGGTGGTCGCTCAGCGGTGGTCACGCTCAGCGGTGGTCACGCTCAGCGGTGGTCGCTCAGCGATGGTCACGCTCAGCGGTGGTCACGCTCAGCGGTGGTCGCTCAGCGGTGGTCACGCTCAGCGGTGGTCACGCAGCGGTGGTCACGCTCAGCGGTGGTCGCTCAGCGGTGGTCGCTCAGCGGTGGTCACGCTCAGCGGTGGTCGCTCAGCGGTGGTCACGCAGTGGTGGTCGCTCAGCGGTGGTCACGCTCAGCGATGGTCACGCTCAGCGGTGGTCGCTCAGCGGTGGTCACGCTCAGCAGTGGTCACGCGCAGTGGTGGTCGCTCAGCGGTGGTCACGCTCAGTGGTGGTCGCTCAGCGGTGGTCACGCAGTGGTGGTCGCTCAGCGGTGGTCACGCTCAGCGATGGTCACGCTCAGCGGTGGTCGCTCAGCGGTGGTCACGCTCAGCAGTGGTCACGCTCAGCGGTGGTCGCTCAGCGGTGGTCGCTCAGCGGTGGGTGCTCACGCTCAGCGATGGTCACGCTCAGCGGTGGTCGCTCAGCGGTGGTCACGCTCAGCGGTGGTCGCTCAGCGGTGGTCATGCAGTGGTGGTCGCTCAGCGGTGGTCACGCTTAGCGGTGGTCACGCTCAGCGGTGGTTGCTCAGCGGTGGTCACGCAGTGGTGGTCGCTCAGCGGTGGTCACGCTCAGCGATGGTCACGCAGCGGTGGTCACGCTCAGCGGTGGTCGCTCAGCGGTGGTCGCTCAGCGGTGCTCACGCTCAGCGATGGTCGCTCAGCGGTGGTCACGCTCAGCGGTGGTCACGCAGCGGTGGTCGCTCAGCGGTGGTCACGCAGCGGTGGTCGCTCAGCGGTGGTCACGCTCAGCGGTGGTCACGCAGCGGTGGTCGCTCAGCGGTGGTCACGCTCAGCGGTGGTCACGCTTAGCGGTGGTCGCTCAGCGATGGTTACGCTCAGCGGTGGTCGCTCAGCGGTGGTCACGCTCAGCGGTGGTCACGCAGCGGTGGTCACGCTCAGCGGTGGTCGCTCAGCGGTGGTCGCTCAGCGATGGACACGCTCAGCGGTGGTCATGCTCAGCGGTGGTCGCTCAGCGGTGGTCACGCTCAGTGGTGGTCGCTCAGCGGTGGTCACGCAGTGGTGGTCGCTCAGCGGTGGTCACGCCAGCGATGGTCACGCTCAGCGGTGGTCGCTCAGCGGTGGTCACGCTCAGCGGTGGTCGCTCAGCGGTGGTCATGCAGCAGTGGTCACGCCAGCAGTGGTCACGCGCAGTGGTGGTCGCTCAGCGGTGGTCACGTTCAGCGGTGGTCACGCAGTGGTGGTCGCTCAGCGGTGGTCACGCTCAGCGTGGTCACGCTCAGCGGTGGTCGCTCAGCGGTGGTCACGCTCAGCGGTGGTCACGCAGCGGTGGTCGCCAGCGGTGGTCGCTCAGCGGTGGTCATGCAGCGGTGGTCGCTCAGCGGTGGTCACGCTCAGCGGTGGTCACGCTCAGCGGTGGTCGCTCAGCGTGGTCACGCTCAGCGGTGGTCACGCAGCGGTGGTCGCTCAGCGGTGGTCACGCCAGCGGTGGTCACGCAGCGGTGGTCACGCTCAGCGGTGGTCGCTCAGCGGTGGTCACGCTCAGCGGTGGTCGCTCAGCGGTGGTCACGCAGTGGTGGTCGCTCAGCGGTGGTCACGCTCAGCGATGGTCACGCTCAGCGGTGGTCGCTCAGCGGTGGTCACGCTCAGCAGTGGTCACGCGCAGTGGTGGTCGCTCAGCGGTGGTCACGCTCAGTGGTGGTCGCTCAGCGGTGGTCACGCAGTGGTGGTCGCTCAGCGGTGGTCACGCTCAGCGATGGTCACGCTCAGCGGTGGTCGCTCAGCGGTGGTCACGCTCAGCAGTGGTCACGCGCAGTGGTGGTCGCTCAGCGGTGGTCATGCTCAGTGGTGGTCACAGCGGTGGTCACGCAGTGGTGGTCGCTCAGCGGTGGTCACGCTCAGCGGTGGTCACGCTCAGCGGTGGTCACGCCAGCGATGGTCACGCTCAGCGGTGGTCGCTCAGCGGTGGTCACGCCAGCAGTGGTCACGCGCAGTGGTGGTCGCCAGCGGTGGTCACGCTCAGCGGTGGTCACGCAGTGGTGGTCGCTCAGCGGTGGTCACGCTCAGCGGTGGTCACGCTCAGCGGTGGTCGCTCAGCGGTGGTCACGCTCAGCGGTGGTCACGCAGCGGTGGTCGCTCAGCGGTGGTCGCTCAGCGGTGGTCATGCAGCGGTGGTCGCTCAGCGGTGGTCACGCTCAGCGGTGGTCACGCTCAGCGGTGGTCGCTCAGCGGTGGTCACGCTCAGCGGTGGTCACGCTCAGCGGTGGTCACGCTCAGCGGTGGTCGCTCAGCGGTGGTCATGCTCAGCGGTGGTCACGCTCAGCGGTGGTCGCTCAGCGGTGGTCACGCTCAGTGGTGGTCGCTCAGCGGTGGTCACGCAGTGGTGGTCGCTCAGCGGTGGTCACGCTCAGCGATGGTCACGCTCAGCGGTGGTCGCTCAGCGGTGGTCACGCTCAGCGGTGGTCGCTCAGCGGTGGTCATGCAGCAGTGGTCACGCTCAGCAGTGGTCACGCGCAGTGGTGGTCGCTCAGCGGTGGTCACGCTCAGCGGTGGTCGCGCAGTGGTGGTCGCTCAGCGGTGGTCACGCTCAGCGATGGTCACGCAGCGGTGGTCACGCTCAGCGGTGGTCGCTCAGCGGTGGTCGCTCAGCGGTGGTCGCTCAGCGGTGCTCACGCTCAGCGATGGTCACGCTCAGCGGTGGTCGCTCAGCGGTGGTCACGCTCAGCGGTGGTCGCTCAGCGGTGGTCATGCAGTGGTGGTCGCTCAGCGGTGGTCACGCTCAGCGATGGTCACGCAGCGGTGGTCACGCTCAGCGGTGGTCGCTCAGCGGTGGTCGCTCAGCGGTGGTCATGCTCAGCGGTGGTCACGCTCAGCGGTGGTCGCTCAGCGGTGGTCGCTCAGCGGTGGTCGCTCAGCGGTGGTCACGCTCAGCGGTGGTCACGCTCAGCGGTGGTCGCTCAGCGGTGGTCGCTCAGCGGTGGTCATGCAGCGGTGGTCGCTCAGCGGTGGTCACGCTCAGCGGTGGTCACGCTCAGCGGTGGTCGCTCAGCGGTGGTCACGCTCAGCGGTGGTCACGCTCAGCGGTGGTCACGCTCAGCGGTGGTCGCTCAGCGGTGGTCATGCTCAGCGGTGGTCACGCTCAGCGGTGGTCGCTCAGCGGTGGTCACGCTCAGTGGTGGTCGCTCAGCGGTGGTCACGCAGTGGTGGTCGCTCAGCGGTGGTCACGCAGTGGTGGTCGCTCAGCGGTGGTCACGCTCAGCGATGGTCACGCTCAGCGGTGGTCGCTCAGCGGTGGTCACGCTCAGCGGTGGTCGCTCAGCGGTGGTCATGCAGCAGTGGTCACGCTCAGCAGTGGTCACGCGCAGTGGTGGTCGCTCAGCGGTGGTCACGCTCAGCGGTGGTCACGCAGTGGTGGTCGCTCAGCGGTGGTCACGCTCAGCGGTGGTCACGCTCAGCGGTGGTCGCTCAGCGGTGGTCACGCTCAGCGGTGGTCACGCAGCGGTGGTCGCTCAGCGGTGGTCACGCAGCGGTGGTCGCTCAGCGGTGGTCGCTCAGCGGTGGTCACGCTCAGCGGTGGTCACGCAGCGGTGGTCGCTCAGCGGTGGTCACGCTCAGCGGTGGTCACGCTCAGCGGTGGTCGCTCAGCGGTGGTCACGCTCAGCGGTGGTCGCTCAGCGGTGGTCACGCTCAGCGGTGGTCACGCAGCGGTGGTCACGCTCAGCGGTGGTCGCTCAGCGGTGGTCGCTCAGCGGTGGTCACACTCAGCGGTGGTCACGCTCAGTGGTGGTCGCTCAGCGGTGGTCACGCTCAGTGGTGGTCGCTCAGCGGTGGTCAGCAGTGGTGGTCGCTCAGCGGTGGTCACGCTCAGTGGTGGTCACGCTCAGCGGTGGTCGCTCAGCGGTGGTCACGCTCAGCGGTGGTCGCTCAGCGGTGGTCATGCAGCAGTGGTCACGCTCAGCAGTGGTCACGCTCAGTGGTGGTCGCTCAGCGGTGGTCGCTCAGCGGTGGTCACGCAGCGGTGGTCGCTCAGCGGTGGTCACGCTCAGCGGTGGTCACGCTCAGCGGTGGTCGCTCAGCGGTGGTCACGCTCAGCGGTGGTCGCGCAGCGGTGGTCGCGCAGCGGTGGTCGCTCAGCGGTGGTCATGTCAGCGGTGGTCGCCAGCGGTGGTCACGCTCAGCGGTGGTCACGCTCAGCGGTGGTCACGCTCAGCGGTGGTCACGCTCAGCGGTGGTCACGCTCAGCGGTGGTCGCTCAGCGGTGGTCACGCTCAGCGGTGGTCGCGCAGCGGTGGTCACGCGCAGCGGTGGTCGCTCAGCGGTGGTCGCTCAGCGGTGGTCACGCTCAGCGGTGGTCGCTCAGCGGTGGTCACGCTCAGCGGTGGTCATGCTCAGCGGTGGTCACGCTCAGCGGTGGTCGCTCAGCGGTGGTCACGCTCAGCAGTGGTCACGCTCAGAGGTGGTCGCTCAGCGGTGGTCACGCTCAGCGGTGGTCGCTCAGCGGTGGTCACGCAGCGGTGGTCGCGCAGCGGTGGTCGCTCAGCGGTGGTCACGCAGAGGTGGTCACGCTCAGCGGTGGTCACGCTCAGCGGTGGTCGCTCAGCGGTGGTCACGCTCAGCAGTGGTCACGCAGTGGTGGTCGCTCAGCGGTGGTCACGCTCAGCGGTGGTCACGCAGTGGTGGTCGCTCAGCGGTGGTCACGCTCAGCGGTGGTCACGCTCAGCGGTGGTTGCTCAGCGGTGGTCATGCTCAGCGGTGGTCACGCTCAGCGGTGGTCGCTCAGCGGTGGTCGCTCAGCGGTGGTCACGCTCAGCGGTGGTCGCTCAGCGGTGGTCACGCTCAGCGGTGGTCACGCTCAGCGGTGGTCGCTCAGCGGTGGTCACGCTCAGCGGTGGTCACGCTCAGCGGTGGTCACGCTCAGCGGTGGTTGCTCAGCGGTGGTCACGCTCAGCGGTGGTAACGCACAGCGGTGGTCACGCGCAGCGGTGGTCATGCGCAGCGGTGGTTGCTCAGCGGTGGTCACGCAGCGGTGGTCGCTCAGCGGTGGTCACGCAGTGGTGGTCATGCTCAGCGGTGGTCACGCGCAGCGGTGGTCGCTCAGCGGTGGTCGCTCAGCGGTGGTCGCTCAGCGGTGGTCGCGCAGCGGTGGTTGCTCAGCGGTGGTCATGCTCAGCGGTGGTCACGCTCAGCGGTGGTCGCTCAGCGGTGGTCACGCAGCGGTGGTCGCTCAGCGGTGGTCGCTCAGCGGTGGTCGCGCAGCGGTGGTCACTCAGCGGTGGTCACGCAGCGGTGGTTGCTCAGCGGTGGTCACGCTCAGCGGTGGTCGCGCAGCGGTGGTCACGCGCAGCGGTGGTTGCTCAGCGGTGGTCACGCTCAGCGGTGGTAACGCGCAGTGGTGGTCACGCGCAGCGGTGGTTGCTCAGCGGTGGTCACGCAGCGGTGGTCGCTCAGCGGTGGTCACGCAGCGGTGGTCGCGCAGCGGTGGTTGCTCAGCGGTGGTCATGCTCAGCGGTGGTCACGCTCAGCGGTGGTCGCTCAGTGGTGGTCACGCAGCGGTGGTCGCTCAGCGGTGGTCGCTCAGCGGTGGTCGCGCAGCGGTGGTCACGCGCAGCGGTGGTTGCTCAGCGGTGGTCGCGCAGCGGTGGTCACGCGCAGCGGTGGTTGCTCAGCGGTGGTCACGCTCAGCGGTGGTAACACGCAGCGGTGGTCACGCGCAGCGGTGGTCACGCGCAGCGGTGGTTGCTCAGCGGTGGTCACGCAGCGGTGGTCGCTCAGCGGTGGTCACGCAGTGGTGGTCACGCTCAGCGGTGGTTGCTCAGCGGTGGTCACGCAGTGGTGGTCACGCACAGCGGTGGTCACGCGCAGCGGTGGTTGCTCAGCGGTGGTCACGCAGCGGTGGTTGCTCAGTGGTGGTCACGCAGTGGTGGTCACGCGCAGCGGTGGTCACGCGCAGCGGTGGTTGCTCAGCGGTGGTCACGCAGCGGTGGTCACGCGCAGCGGTGGTCACACGCAGCGGTGGTCGCGCAGCGGTGGTCGCTCAGCGGTGGTCACGCAGAGGTGGTCACGCTCAGCGGTGGTCACGCTCAGCGGTGGTCACGCTCAGCGGTGGTCACACACAACGGTGGTCACACACACACTGGTGGTCACACGCTGCAGTGGCCACACAGCGGTGGTCACACACACACTGGTGGTCACACACAATGGTGGTCACACAGCAGTGGTCACACACACACTGGTGGTCACACTCACACTGGTGGTCACTCACAGGGGTGGTCACTCACACAGTGGTGGTCACACAGCGGTGGTCTGAACACCTGCAGCGTTTGGCACTCTGCTGCTGCCCCTGTGGGCATCTCCCTGCCGCGGTGGCGCTCAGGTGTCTCGGGCCGGGGGGGTCTCTGCCCACGGCAGCTGCCGGCCGCAGATGTGTTCCCTTGTGGTGCTGTGAGCCCCCAGCCCTGCCCTGTGCCCTTGTCCCCGCAGGATCACTACGACTGGGGCCTGCGTGCCATCAAGTCGGTGCTGGTGGTGGCTGGGTCCCTGCGGAGAGCGGAGCCGGGGCGGCCGGAGGAGCAGGTGCTGCTGCGCTCCCTGCGTGACTCCAACCTGCCCAAGGTGGTGGGCGACGACCTCCCGCTCTTCCTGCGCCTCCTGGCCGACCTCTTCCCGGCGCTGGAGGTGCCGCGCCACCGCGACCTGCGCCTCGAGGCCTTGGTCCGGCAGGCGGTGCTGGACCTCCAGCTGCAGCCTGAGGACAACTTCCTGCTCAAAGTAAGAGCACAGCCTTGCTGCTGCCCCTGCATCGAGCACAGGGAGTCCAGAGCAGGCCAGAAGGGATCCTGCAGGCAGGCTGGGCAGGGACTGTGCAGCAGGGCTGTGGGGACAGGCCAGGGGCAATGGTTGGGAACTGGAGCAGGGCAGAGGTAGGTTGGAGCTCAGGAGGAAGTTCTGCACAGGGAGGCTGGGGAGACACTGGCACAGGCTGCCAGGGAGGTGGTGGAGGCTCCAGCCCTGGAGACATTCCAAGTTAGGCTAGACAGGATCTTGAGCAGCTTGATCTGGCTGGAGGTGTCCCTGCTGGGCAGGGGGGTTGGCCAGGATGCCCTGTGCAGGATCCCTTCCAACCTGATGAATTCTGTGACTCATTCTCTGATTCTCTGAAGATGATCAGAGGCTGCAGCACCTCTCCTAAGAGACAGGCTGAGGGAGCTGGGGTTGTTCAGCCTGAGTAGGAGAAGGCTCTGGGGAGACCTTGGAGCAGCCTTCCCATGCCTGTAGGGGCTTACAGAGGAGCTGGCAAGGGGACATGTGACAAGGGTGTGGAGGGGGGCAGGACAAGGGGCAATGGCTTCAGACTAGCCAAAGCTGGGTTCAGATGAGACACTGGGGAGCAGTTGTTTGCAGTGAGGGTGGTGAGGCCCTGCAGCAGCTTGCCCAGGGAAGCTGTGGAGGCTCCAAGCCTGCAGATAGTCACAGGGCCTTGGGCAGCCTGGTCTAGCTGTTCCTGCCCACGGCAGGGAGGCTGGCACTGGGTGATCTCTGGGGTCCCTTCCAAAGCAGAGTGTTGTGTGACTCTGGGATTGCAGTCACCATGCTCTCAGCTGTCTTTGCTTCTCCAGGAGGGCTCTGCACAGTATTGTCCCTGCAGGCAGACCTCAGTGGAGGACACCCAGATGCTGGATCTGGTGCAGTTGCATCCTCCCCTAAAGCCAGCACTGGCTCAGCCCCTGAGCTTCCAGAGCAGCTAACTGTTGTAGGCTGGTGGAAGCAGGGGCCCTGGAGAGCAGAGCCTTGCTGGCTGATGGCTCTCAGGTGTAGCTGTGGCTGGGGCTCTGTCTCAAGGCTGAGGACTTCACCCACCCTGGTCAGTGTGGCTGGGCCAAACTGAGTGTGGAATCCATTTGTGTCTCTGGCCCACATCTTCCTGAAGGAGAGGCCCAAGGGGAGGTATGCTGCAGGTCTGGGCTGCAGCTGGGGGTCTGTGTGTGAGCTCTGGGGCTTCTCTCCCAGGTGGTGCAGCTGGAGGAGCTGCTGAGCGTCCGGCACTCCGTCTTCGTGGTGGGCAGCGCCGGCACAGGCAAGTCCCAGGTGCTGAGGGCCCTGAACAGGACCTACCAGATCATGAGCAGGAGACCAGTCTGGGCAGACCTCAACCCCAAGGCTGTCACCAACGATGAGCTCTTTGGCATCATTAACCCTTCAACAGGAGAGTGGAAGGATGGTAAATGTCTTCTCCTGCCTCAGTCTGTGGATGAAGGAGGCTGTTGCCGTGACCTCCCTGAGCAGCAGCAAGGATGGTTCTGTGCAGGGTCTGAAAGCTGGGGAGGCATCTGGAGAGCAGGGCTGGGGAGGAGCAGCTGAGGGAGCTGGGGGTGTTGAGCCTGGAGAAGAGGAGACTAAGGGAGACCTCATTGCTCCCTGCAGCTGTCTGGAGATTGAGGACTCCAGGGTTTGAGGAGTTCCCAGGACAGGAGGACAATCCCTGCCCTGCTCCTGCTGCCCACACCATAGGATGCTGGTGACCTTCTTGGCTCCCTGGGCACTGCTGGCTCATCTTCAGCACCCCAGGTTCTTTCCTGCTGGGCACTTTCCAGCCACTCTGCCCTGTGCCTGGAGCCTGCATAGGGCTGGTGTGGCCCAAGGGCAGGAGCCAGCACTTGGCCTTGCTGAGCCTTGCTGAGCCTCATGCCATTGGCCCAGGTTGCTTTCAGGGGTGCTGGCAGGACGCCTGCCCCAGGGTTCAAAGCAGTGTTTGCTGCATTCCCCACTTCTGTTTCTTGTTGGCAGAGGGGGTCTCACCCCAGCCTGTGCCCTGAGGGACCAGCCCCTTCTTTTCCTGTTTTCATCCTGTCACCCCTTGCCTTAGCAACAGTTGAAAAGGTTACAGGTTAGGTGGTGAAAGCTCCCACAAGGAACCCTCAAAGTGTTCTTGGTAGAACCAAGCCCTTCTCTCAGTGCCAGGGGTGCTCTGTACTGAGCTCAGGGCCTTCCTGGTGCTGTCAGGGTGCATGTGAGGGAAGCAGAGCTGCTCTGGGGCTGCTCCTGACACCACTGACCTTGGAGGGGTTCCCAAGGTGTGAGGAAGAGGGAGGAGGCAGAGGCAGGGAGATGTTATCCCAGGCTGGATGCCTCTTCCAGGTGAGCTGCTTTGCAGTTGTGCTGCACAAGCTTGGCCCTCAGCCCTGGCTGTCCCTGCCCTGGATCACACAGACATAGCTTGTCCTGGGGGGGGGGGAAGGGCTTGTCCCACCTCTCCAGGAGAGAGGCTGTGGTGTGCTCTTTGTCATGCAGAGCTGAGTCTCCCCAGGCACCTCCACCAGAGTGGTTTGTGCAGGTTGCATTTGCTCTCCTGTGCTGCTGCTCTGTTCCCAGCCTTCCTGCTCCTCCTAACATTCATTATTTACTCCCCTGGAGATGTGGATCCTCTCCTTCTCCTTCATTTCACTGACATGGTGTGCTGTCACTCACTGCCAGTCCCTGCTTGTTCTCCCCTCAGTCTCTCTAAGGCCATGACCCAGGCTCAGTGCATCTTCATTTCCCTGAGACACTGAGCCACAAAGAAAGAGAACAGCAGAATTGCCAAGGCCTGCTCAGATGTTTTGCTCTTCTTTCTGTGAGCCTTCCCTTCTTTAGCCTCTGTCTGCTCTCCCCTTGTCTTATCCCTTGCAGAATCAGAGAATTGTTTGGGTTGGAAAAAGTCTCTGAGCTCATCCAGTCCAACACCAACCCAGCCCCACCATGGCCACCAAACCATGGCCCCAGCTTGCTGAACACCTCCAGCCATGGGGACTCCACCACCTCCCTGGGCAGCCTCTGCCACTCCCTGACCACTTTGGCAGCAGAGAAATTTTTCCTCCTCTCCAACCTCAGCCTCCCCTGGCACAATTTCAGGCCAGTTCCTCTCCTTCTCTCACCTGAGCCTAGGGAGCAGAGCCCAACCCCCCCGGCTGCAGCCTCCTCTCAGGAGCTGCAGAGAGCAATGAGGTCTCCCTCAGCCTCCTCTGCTCCAGGCTCAACACCCCCAGCTCCCTCAGCTGCTCCTCCCCAGCCCTGCTCTCCAGACCCTTCCCCAGCTCTGTTGCCCTTCTCTGGATGTGCTCCAGCTCCTCGATGTCCTCCCTGGGGTGAGGGCAGGGTTGCTGTGATCTTGTCTCTTTTATCAATCTCTTTTTGTTCCTAGATCTCCACACCTCAGTTTCTCTCTGTAGACTTAGGGAGAGGCTGCCCAGGGAGGTGGTGGAGTCCCCATGCCTGGAGGTGTTCCAGCAAGCTGTGGCCATGGCTCCTGGGGCCATGGGTTGGTGGCCATGGTGGGGTTGGGTTGGTGCTGGACTGGGTGAGCTCAGAGGGCTTTCCCAACCCAAACAATTCTGTGATTCCAGGATTCTGGGTGGGAATGAAGCTCCTGTGTAGGTCTGCAATCATCACTGATAATGGTTTCTCCCTGCAAAGCTCCATGCCAGTGAGGCTGATGCAGAGGTGCAGGGAGGTGTGGATGCTTTGGAGGATCAGTTTTAGTCTGTTTCTGAAGGCAGCTGTGAGCAGACATGGCAGCATCAGAGCTCCTCAACATCTCCTGTCACCCCTCAGGGCTGTTCTCCTCCATCATGAGAGAGCTGGCCAACATCACCCATGATGGACCCAAGTGGATGGTACTGGATGGAGATATTGATCCTATGTGGATTGAATCACTTAATACTGTGATGGATGATAATAAGGTAATGAAGAACAGAAGGCTCCAGGGAGACCTTCTGGTGGCCTTGCAGTGCTTCAAGGGCTGAGCAGAGAGCTGGGGACAGACTTTGGAGCAGGGCCTGTGGTGCCAGCACCAGGGGGAATGGTTTGGAACTGAGAGAGGGAGCTTGAGAGTGGAGAGAAGGAGAAATGTTTGGTGCTGAGGGTGGGGAGAGCCTGGCCCAGGCTGCCCAGAGAGCTGGGAGCTGCCCCATGGCTGGCAGCAGTGCAGGGCAGGTTGTGTGGGGCTGTGAGCAGCCTGCTCGGGTTGGGGCTGTCCCTGCTGGCTGCAGGGGGTGGACTGGAGGAGCTTTGGAGGTCCCTTCCCATCCAAACCATTCTGTCACTCTATGAACCTGAGCTGCAGAGGCAGGCACACCTGAGCTGTGTGATTCATAGAGTCACAAACTGCTTGGGCTGGAAGGGACCTTCAAGAGGATCCAGTGCCAGCCCCCTGCCCCTGGGCAGGGACACTTCCCACCAGCACAGGCTGCTCAAGGCCTCATCCAGCCTGGCCTGGAACACCTCCAGGCAGGGGACAGCCACAGCCTCCCTGGGCAGCCTGTGCCAGGCTCTCCCCAGCCTCACTGGGAGGAATTTCTTCCCAGGGAAATGCAGGAGCTGCAATGAGGGCAGCAGACCTGGAGCCATCCAGCTGTGTTTCTTCAGACATATCAAATGTTACTGCAGAATGAAAATGCTGCTTGAGACACAAGGCTCAAAGCTTCTTTCCAGTGGAAAAGTGTGGGCTCACTTCCCAGAGTGCACAAATGAGCAGCCACAAATGTCCTGAGCCCTACTTCAGTTCTTCATTTACCAGGGACGTTGTAGGTGCTTCCTGCCTGGCTTCCTTCCAGGCCAGGCTGGATGAGGCCTTGAGCAGGCTGTGCTGGTGGGAGGTGTCCCTGCCCAGGGCAGGGGTTTGGAACTGGATGAGCTCTTATGTCCCTTCCAACCCAGCCCATTGTGGAGTGGGGTCCTGACCCTGCTGCTCTTCACCACCCTGCGGCAGAGTTCAGAGCCATGGAGCAGAGAAGCTGTTAGGAACCAGCTGCTTTGCCCTGCAGGAGCTGGGCTGGCAGCAGCCAAGCACTGGAGTGCAGCATGCTGGAAGCTTTGAACTCCTCTTCCTGGAGAGGTGTCAGTCTGTCTGTCTGTGCAGGTGCTGACCCTGGCAAGCAATGAGAGGATCCCCCTGCCCCCGAGCATGAGGCTGCTGTTCGAGATCAGCCACCTGCGCACGGCCACCCCTGCCACCGTTTCCAGGGCAGGTCAGTCCTGCCCTCAGCTTCCAGGGGGGTAGCATGGACTGAGCAGCTCCTGCTGCCACCAACCAGCCCCTTCCTGGACAGCTTGGTGCCTCTTGAAAGTTACCAGGCTGGCATCACTGATGCCTTTGGTGGGGAGGGTAGATCCCTGAACTAGATGGACAATGAGGAGCTCCTGACCCCAGATCCGTGTGTGTGTGGGGGAACTGTCATCAGCTTGGAGTCACCCAGAGCTCCCTGCCTGCTGCTGGGGGCTCCTGGCTTCAGCATTGCTGGGGAAGGACTTCCTGTGCTGCAAGGTCCTGCGTGGATGTGATAAGCAGAGCACAGGCTCTGTCCCAGAGAGCTCCTGACCTGCAGAAGCTTCTGAAGGGTGGGGGAAGGGAGTGAAGGGCTCCCTTACTTATGCCCAGGGGAAAATGGGGTCCAGAGCAATGAGGTGACTCAGACCAGGCTCTGCAGCTTGGGCAGGGTCAGGAGAGATGTCCTGGTGTCCTGAGAGCAGCCTCATCACTGCCCCTGCTTCTGCTCTGCAGAGGAGCAGGAAGGGGCAGTAATGGCACTCAGGTGGACTGCAGAGGGTTTGGCTGTCTGCAGGGAGCTGAGGAGTTCTGCTGGAGGTGAGGAACAGTCTGCTGTGTGGTTAATGTGTGGCTTCTCCCCAAGGCATCCTGTACATCAACCCCTCAGACCTGGGCTGGAGCCCCCCAGTCAGCAGCTGGATTGACAAGAGGGAGATCCAGGCTGAACGAGCCAACCTGACCATCCTGTTTGACAAGTACCTGCCTGCCTGCCTGGACACCCTCAGGACGAGGTACCACCTGCAGACAGCATGGCCTGCACTGCTGAGGCCTGGGGGACACTCTCCAGGTCCCACACCAGCTGTGCTGTGCTGGGGGTCTGCTGTGCTTGGGTTCCCCCTTGCTCCTCAGAGCCCTGAGCATCACAGGCTCCATGGAATCACAGAAGGGGTTGGGTTGGAAAGACCTTAGGAATCATCCAGCTCCAGCCCCCTGCCCTGGGCAGGGACACCTCCCACCAGCACAGCCTGCTCAAGGCCTCATCCAGCCTGGCCTGGAACACCTCCAGGCAGGGCACAGCCACAGCCTCCCTGGGCAGCCTGTGCCAGGCTCTCCCCACCCTCACTGCCAACAATTTCTTCCTCCTCTCCACTCTCAGTATCTCCTCTCCCAGCTCAAAGCCATTGTTCCCCATCCTGGCACTCCCAGCCCTTGTCCAGAGTCCCTCCCCAGCTCTCCTGGAGCCCTTCAGGTCCTGCAAGGCTGCTCTGAGGTCTCCCTGGAGCTGAAGAGCCCCAACTCTCCCAGCCTGTCCCCACAGGGGAGGTTCTGCAGCCTCCGAGCATCTTCATGGCCTCCTCTGGAGCCTCTCCAGCAGCTCTCTGTTCTCTGTGAGCTCAGAGGAGCAAGGGGGTGGGGTGGGGGGGCTTGCATTGCTGCCCATCCTTGGTTGGTCAGATCTGGTTCCCTTCTGGTTTTCATGGCTTTTGATTGGATTGCTCTTGTAATTCTGGAACCAGCTCTTTGCCTCTTGGAAAGTACCTCCAGGAGATCCTCCAGAGAAAGCTTTCAGCCTCCTGAGCTGTCAGCCTGGACCTGAGTTCCCTCCACACCTTGTTTTTCAGCAGAGCAGATTTGAGAGCCCAGCTGAAGGGAGGGTTTCAGTGTGCAGTGTGGGAGGTGGAGAGAGCAGATCCTCCTTTGTTCTTCCCTCAGTGGTGAGAAGGGAGTTGGTGTTTGTGGGTGAGGGCAGGATTGCTACATGGTCTTGAATTCCTCTGCTGAGTTCCTGTTCTTGATTCACTTAAACCAAGTGCAGTCTCTCTGTGGGCATCCAGGCTGATGCTGTTTCATGGCTGGCCACCAATCCCATGGCAGTGAAGAGCCTGGGTATTTGGAAGGGCCCTGGAGCTGCTTGGCTTCAGTTAGTTTCAAAGCTCTGCCCACAGAGGAGTCCTGGGTCCTGCTTATCACAGAACCCCATCAGGGAGAGGCTGGAAGGGACCTCTGGGGATCACCCAGCCCAGTCCCTGCTCCAGCAGGGCACCCACAGCAGCTTGCCCAGCAGCACAATGCCCAGGGAGGGTTGGAAGCTCTCCACCCCAGGAGACTCCACAACCTCTCTGGGCAGCCTGCTCCAGGCCTCCAGCACCCTCACAACAAACAACTTTCTCCTCCTGCTCAGATCCAACCTCCTGCCTGCCACTCTGTGCCCACTGCCCCTTGTGCTGGCCCTGGGCACCACTGTGCAGAGCCTGGTCCCAGCCTCGTGCCCCCCACAGCTCCTTCAGCTCTTGCTGAGCATTGCTCAGCTGCCCTCTGGGGCTGCTCTTCTGCAGGCTCTCAGCCCCAGGGCTCTCAGCCTTTGCTGCTGCCAGAGCTGCTCCAGGCCCCTCAGCAGCTTTGCAGCCTGCCCTGGACTCTCTCCAGCAGTTCCCTGTCCCTCTGGAGCTGGGGAGCCAGAACTGTGCTCAGGACTCCAGGTGTGGCCTTACTCCTACTGCAGTGAGGGCTGAGCAGAGTCCCCACAGCCTTGACTAAGGAGCTTCTCTCCCATCCTCTGCTTGCTTCCCTTAGTTGCATCTTCATCTAAAATACTGAGTGTGGAGCTGAGGATGAGAGCTCTCAACCAGTGTCATGGGATCAGAGAGTTGTTTGGGGTGCAAAAGCTCTCCAAGAGCATCTACCCAACCCCACCATGGCCCCAGGAGCCATGGCCACAGCTTGCTGGAACACCTCCAGGCATGGGGACTCCACCACCTCCCTGGGCAGCCTAACAGGCTGGCACTTTCTCTCCTCCTCTTTGTCCTGGCATTGAGAGCTTGCTTCATTCAGCAATTGCAGAAGCAACTTCTCCAGTAGCTGTAGTGACTTCCTGCAGCAGTCCAGAGCAGCTGGAGCCTTGGTTTGGAGGTCCATGAGTGCAGCTGAGCTGGGTGTAAAGCCATGCAGTGGAAGGGTTGGTTCATTCTGCTCTGTCTGACCACTTCTGAACTGGTTGCCCTTATGGGCAGCCAGCACCTCCCCTGTGCCCTTATGGGCAGCCTCCCCTGTGCCCTTATGGGCAGCCTCCCCCCAGCCCTTAAGGGCAGCCTCCCCCCAGCCCTTAAGGGCAGCCTGCCCCTCCCCCCAGCCCTTATGGGCAGCCTGCACCTCCCCTGTGCCCTTATGGGCAGCCTGCCCCTCCCTCCAGCCCTCCCCTGTGCCCCTATCAAGAGGATCAAAGATGACAAATAGCTGGAGCCTGCTCCTCACTGCCATGGCTCTTGTCTGTGCCTGGCTCCTGTCTGTGCCTGGCTCCTGTCTGTGCCTGGCCCCTGGGGGCTCCCTGTGCTGCCTCTCCTGGCACTGCTGCTGAGGGGGCTCCTGGTGGTGTGGCACACAGGGCTGAGCTGTGCACACCACTGGCAGGTGGTTTCCAGCAGGGGTTGCTCCTGGGCCCACTGCTGTTTGACATCTTTGTGGGTGACAGGGACACTGGGACAGAGGCACCCCCAGCAAGGCTGCAGATGGCACCAAGCTGTGTGGTGCTGCAGGGAAGGATCCATCCCGAGGGACCTGGCCAGGCTGCAGGGCTGGGCCCAAGCCAACCTCATGAGGTTCAGGAAGGCCAAGGGCAAGGTCCTGCAGCTGGGGCAGGGCAATCCCAAGCACAGATCCAGGCTGAGTGAGGAGTGGCTGAGAGCAGCCTGCAGGAGAAGGCCCTGGGGGGGTCAGGTGGTGACAAACTCCCCAGGAGCCAGCACTGGTCCCTGGCAGCCCAGAGGCAGCTGAGTGCTGAGCTGCAGCCAGAGCAGGGAGAGCAGCAGCACAGGGAGGGGATTCTGCCCCTCTGCTCTGCTCTGCTCAGCCCCCACCTGCAGCACTGCCTCCAGCTCTGGGCCCCCAGCACAAGAAGGACCTGGAGCTGCTGGAGAGGCTCCAGAGGAGGCCACCAAGGTGATCAGAGGGCAGGAAAACCTCTGCAGCCTTCCAGCACCTGAAGGGGCTCCAGGACAGCTGGGGAGAGCCTGGCACAGGCTGCCCAGGGGGCTGTGGCTGTCCCCTGCCTGGAGGTGTTGCAGGCCAGGCTGGATGAGGCCTTGAGCAGCCTGTGCTGGTGGGAGGTGTCCCTGCAGGGGCTGGAGCTGGATGCTTTTGCAGGTTATTTCCAAGCCATTCTGTGTCTCTGTCCCTTGCCTCCCTGGGCTCTCTGTGCCTCTGCTGCTGTAGCTGTTTGTGTTTCCCAGCCTCTCTGCTTCCTTTCCTTAGATTCAAGAAGATCATTCCCATTCCTGAGCAGAGTGTGGTTCAGATGCTGTGCTACCTGCTGGAGTGCCTGCTGACAGAGCAGAACACACCTCCTGACTGCCCCAAGGAGCTCTATGAGCTCTACTTCGTCTTCGCTGCCGTCTGGGCCTTCGGTGGATCTCTCTTTCAAGACCAGGTCAGAAGGGAGATGTTACCTCAGCCCCCTGACACAGGACTTTGGTCTTCTTTGTGGTGTTCTTGTGCCCTCCACAACTCAGTGCTTGTATTGCTGATAGCATTTCCTGAGTCTCTCAACAGAGACCTTCCAGGCCAAGCATTAGCCCTCCACTGCCAGGTCGCTGCTAAACCATGGTCCTCAGCCACGGTTTGAAGCCCCTCCAGGGTTGGAGACTCCCCCCCCCCCGCCTTGTGCAGCCTGCTCCAGGACTTGACAAGCTTTCTGGGGAAGAAATTGTTCCTCATCTCCAACCTAAACCTCCCCTGGTGCAACTTGAGGCCCTTTCCTCTTGTCCTGTCTCTTGCTCCTCCGGAGAAGAGCCCAACCCCCACTCCCCATCAGCTGCTCCCTGCTAGCAGCAGCCCCTGGCCGTGCCAAGCTGCCCTGAAGTGCAGACAGTGCCTCAGTGAGCAGAGCCTGAGCTGGGCAGGGACAGGTCTGGGCAGGAGGGGTTCTGCTCCTGCTCTAGCAGGGCATTTCTCCCCCAGGGCAGGAGGCTGTGGTGCCCACGGTGTGCTTGGCAAGGTGTGCAGGGCAGCTGTTGCCCAGGGTGGTGCAGCAGACGAGGGCAGGGCACTAAGCTCATTGTGCAAGCTCCAACCTCTAAAGGCAAACTGTAAGCCCAGCTCCTGAGGAGACCCAGAGGCTTCAGAGCCTGCCTGTACAGAGGGACACAAAGGGGAGGTGCCAGGAGCATGGCTGCCCTGGGGCCACAGGGCACTGCAGAAACCCAGCAGAGCCAGGGGGCCACAGCTCTCCTCTGCTGCTCCCTGCCTGCAGTCCTGCTGCTCCAAAACGCTGTAGCTCAAAAGAGGCCAGAAGGCAGCAGCTAAGCCTTAGTGTGGCTGGTGAGGAGAGGCTCTGTGCCACCAGCCTGCAGCTGGAGGCTGTGTCCTTGGCTGCTGGGAGAGGCAGGCTCCAGGAACCAGTCAAAGGTCTCCTTAGGCCTGGGCACATCTTTCTCTGAGCAGGCAGCTCCAGAGCCCCAGCTGGGCAGCTCCAGTCCCCCAATTGGGCAGCTCCAGGGCCCCAGGCAGGCAGCTCCAGGCCTAGTTGGCAGCATTGCCAAGGCTGACCCTAGGCCTCCCCTGCAGAGACCAGAGCCTGTGCATCCTCCTGGGAGCAGAGGGGGAGGGAAGCAAACTGAAACTGCAGGCAGTGTTACAGGGGTGAAGGACTTCACCTCCTGTCCGCTCTGGACCCCCTGCAAGTCTGTACCTTTGTGGTTCTTAGAGGTACCCAAGCCCCAGAGCACCCCAGACCACTGGGCTGGGGGAGGTCCCTGCCTGCTGGCCTGGGTAAGCGGCGCTGCCTGGCACCAGGGTAAGTGGCACTGCCTGGCACCGGGGTAAGCGGCGCTGCCCGGCACCGGGGTAGGTGGCGCTGCCTGGCACTGGGGTAAGCGGCGCTGCCCGGCACCGGGGTAGGTGGCACTGCCTGGCACCGGGGTAAGTGTCACTGCCTGGCACCGGGGTAAACGGCACTGCCCGGCACCGGGGTAAGCGGCACTGCCTGTGTCACTGCCTGGCACCGGGTAAACGGCACTGCCCGCACCGGGGGTGGCACTGCCTGGGCACTGCCTGGCACCGGGGTAAGCGGCACTGCCTGGCACCGGGGTAAACGGCACTGCCCGGCACCGGGGTAGGTGGCACTGCCTGGCACCGGGGTAAGCGGCGCTGCCCGGCACCAGGGTAGGTGGCACTGCCTGGCACCGGGGTAAGCGGTGCTGCCCGGCACCGGGGTAGGTGGCACTGCCCGGCACCGGGGTAAGTGTCACTGCCTGGCACCGGGGTAAACGGCACTGCCTGGCACCGGGGTAAACGGCACTGCCCGGCACCGGGGTAGGTGGCACTGCCTGGCACCGGGGTAAGCGGCGCTGCCCGGCACCAGGGTAGGTGGGCGCTGCCCGGCACCGGGGTAAGCGGCGCTGCCCGGCACCAGGGTAGGTGGCACTGCCTGGCACCGGGGTAAGCGGCGCTGCCCGGCACCGGGGTAGGTGGCACTGCCCGGCACCGGCGTAAGCGGCGCTGCCCGGCACCGGGGTAGGTGGCACTGCCTGGCACCGGGGTAAGCGGCACTGCCCAGCACCGGGGTAGGTGGCACTGCCTGGCACCGGGGTAAGCAGCAGTGCCCAGCACTGGGGGAGGGCTCCACGCTGACAGGTTTGCTGCACTTTGTGTCTTGCAGCTTGTGGACTACAGGGTGGAGTTCAGCAAGTGGTGGGTGGCAGAGTTCAAGACCATCAAGTTTCCCTCCCAGGGCACAGTCTTTGACTACTACATCGATCCAGAGACAAAGAAGTTTGAGCCTTGGTCTAAACTTGTTCCCCACTTTGAATTTGACCCAGAAATGCCATTACAGGTGAGAGACCCCTGCAGGCCTTTAGTCTGGGAGCAGGGCCTGGGTTTGAGTTGTTCCCGTGGGTGCTGTGATGAAGTCTCATTGAAGGTCAAGCAGCTCGTGGTGAGGAAGCAGAGAATCACAGCATGGGAGGGGAAGGAAGGGACCTCTGGAGGGCATCCAGTCCCAGCCCCCTGCTAAAGCAGGGACACCCAGGGCAGGTCACACAGGGGCACAGCCAGATGGGGCTTGGGAGTCTCCTGACAAAGAGACTCCACAACCTCTCTGGGCAGCCTACTCCAGGCCTCCAGCACCCTCACAACAAAGAAGTTTCTCCTCCTGCTCAAGTGAAAGCTCCTGAGTTCCAGTCTGTGCCCATTGCCCCTTGTGCTGTGGCAGGACAGCACTGACAAGAGCCTGCTCCCTGCTTACAAGAGCCTGCTCCCTGCTTCTTGTCACCCACCCCTCAGATACTCATAAACATTCATAAGATCCCCTCTCAGGCTGCCCTTCTCTAGGCTCAGCAGCCCCAGGGCTCTCAGCCCTTCCTCACAGGAGAGATGCTGCAGTCCCCAGCTCTCTGCTGGACTCTCTCCAGCAGGTGACCTTCCCTAGGAGGTAAAACCAAATTCACAGAATCATCAAATGGGTTGGAAGGGAACTTCAAGGTCATCCAGCTGCAACCCCTGCCCTGGGCAGGGACCCCTCCCACCAGCACAGCTTGCTCAAGGCCTCATCCAGCCTGGCCTGGAAGACTTCCAGGCAGGGGACAGCCACAGCCTCCCTGGGCAGCCTGTGCCAGGCTCTCCCCACCCTCACTGGAAAGGATTTCTCAGTTTACCCACCTTGTGCTCTGGCTGTGGAGACACATCCCTACCATCCTCAGAAGATGAGTGATGTGCTTCATGGAGAGGCTCAGAGCCACCCCAGTGCCCCTGGAGCTGCTGTGCCCAGGATGCAGGAGGGGAAATGTCTTTGGCCTGCAGAGAGCAGCAGGTTGTGAGACAGCACAGAGACACAGGCCCTGAGACTCCACATTGCCATTTGGGTGGCTGCAGGCTGAGATGTTCTCATGGTGTGGACAGACAAGGAGCATGTCTGCAGGCTGGGAGCTGTGCTTGCCAGCAGCAGACTGCTCCTCCCTGGCAGAAGCGCCACAGGGACAGATGACTTGTAGAAATCATCAGCCCTTGGCAGAACCTCTGCTGCTGGGAAGATCCAGATGCTGGTGCCAGCATCCAGCTGTCAAGCTCTGCTCTCTGCAGACAGATTGATTCTGATGATTGGCAGCAGTGTAGCATAGAATCACAGCAGAGTGGGGTTGGAAGGGAACTCTGGGGATCATTCAGTCTCAGGAACACAGCCAGGATGGGTTGGAAGCTCTCCACACCAGGAGACTCCACAGCCTCTCTGGGCAGCCTGCTCCAGGCCTCCAGCACCCTCACAACAAAGAAGTTTCTCCTCCTATTGAAGCAGAACTTCCTGGGTTCCAGTTCTTGTCTGTTGCCCATTGCCCTGTCACAGGACACCACTGACAAGAGC
Source organism: Melanerpes aurifrons (assembly GCA_011125475.1). Taxonomy (NCBI): domain Eukaryota; kingdom Metazoa; phylum Chordata; class Aves; order Piciformes; family Picidae; genus Melanerpes; species Melanerpes aurifrons. The sequence goes on from WWNC01000011.1 coordinate 22,686,204, forward strand.
CTGGCCCCTGCTTCTTGCCCCCACCCCTTAGGTATTTGCCAGCATTGCTCAGCTGCCCTCTGGGGCTGCTCTTCTGCAGGCTCTCAGCCCCAGGGCTCTCAGCCTTTGCTGCTGCCAGAGCTGTTCCAGGCCCCTCAGCAGCTTTGCAGCCTGCCCTGGACTCTCTCCAGCAGATCCCTGGGGAGCCCAGACCTGGCCCACAGTGTGGTGTGGGAAGGGCAGAGGGCAGGACAGCCTCCCCAGGCCTTCTGGCCACGCTTAATGCCCCCCGGGACACTGCTGGCATCCTTCCCTCCCCAGCCTGATCTGGGAGCTGAGGTCACCTCACTCAGCCCTGGCTCCTTCTCCCCAGGAGGGGCTGTGGCAGGGCTGGGGGCACTGACCTGCTGGCCCTGCCCCTCACAGGCCTGCCTGGTGCCCACCCCCGAGACGGTGCGGGCGCAGTACCTGCTGGAGCGGCTGCTGGCACGGCGCCGCCCGCTGCTGCTGGTGGGCAGCGCCGGCACCGGCAAGACCCTGCTGCTGCAGCACAGCCTCGGCTCGCTGCACCCCCAGGCACACCTGCTGCAGAAGGTCTCTCTCAACTACTACACCACCTCTGCCATGCTGCAAGGTAAGGCAAGGGCCCCTGCCTGCCAGGGCACCAACGGCCCGCGGGTCCTGCTGGGTGCGGAGCGGGGTCTGCCCTGTGGGGCTGGGAGGAGGAGCTCAGGGCTGAGCTGGCCCTGTCCCCATGGGTGAGGAGCTGGCAATGACCCCATGGGTGAGGAGCTGGCAATGACCCATGGGTGAGGAACTGGCAATGACCCCATGGGTGAGGAACTGGCAATGACCCCATGGGTGAGCTGGCCCTGTCCCCATGGGTGAGGAGCTGGCAATGACCCATGGGTGAGGAACTGGCAATGACCCCATGGGTGAGCTGGCCCTGTCCCCATGGGTGAGGAGCTGGCAATGACCCCATGGGTGAGGAGCTGGCAATGACCCATGGGTGAGGAACTGGCAATGACCCCATGGGTGAGCTGGCCCTGTCCCCATGGGTGAGGAGCTGGCAATGACTCCATGGGTGAGGAACTGGCAATGACCCCATGGGTGAGCTGCCCCTGTCCCCATGGGTGAGGAGCTGGCAATGACCCATGGGTGAGGAGCTGGCAATGACCCATGGGTGAGGAACTGGCAATGACCCCATGGGTGAGCTGGCCCTGTCCCCATGGGTGAGGAGCTGGCAATGACTCCATGGGTGAGGAACTGGCAATGACCCCATGGGTGAGCTGGCCCTGTCCCCATGAGTGAGGAGGTGCCCCTGACCCCATGGGTGAGCTGCCCCTGTCCCCATGGGTGAGGAGCTGGCCCTGACCCCATGGGTGAGCTGCCCCTGTCCCCATGGGTGAGGAGCTGGCCCTGACCCCATGGGTGAGCTGGCCCTGTCCCCATGGGTGAGGAGCTGCCCCTGTCCCCTTGGGTGAGGAGCTGCCCCTGTCCCCATGGGTGAGGAGCTGGCCCTGACCCCATGGGTGAGCTGCCCTGGGCATTGTCCTCCTGGGCAAGCTGCTGTGGGTGCCCTGCTGGAGCAGGGCTTGGGCTGGGTGAGCTCCAGAGCTCCCTTCCAGCCTCTCCATGCTGGATTCTGTGCCATGTGTGGGCACTGCAGTGAGCCCTCCAGACTCTCAGTCCCACTGTGGAACAATCAGGTCAGCAGACCTCTGCTTTTGTGGAAGTTGACAGTGTCCAGCTTGAGGATTTGAGGGCTCTGGTTGTCGTGGATATGCCCTCAGAAATGCGCGGCAGATCCATCAACGAAAATATAAGTTTATTTATATATATACAAACTCCGTAACGGGGTATTTACAATCGCCCCTCACAGGTATCAATATTCGGTTAGTGGAACTATCTTTACAGAATGTTATGTATGGGCATTTAAACCAAAATGATTCACAGAACTTAGAATCTAAACTGAGTCAGAGAGTGGCGGGGAGGGGTTGGTCAGTGACCGGCAACCCTCCACCCGGAGCAATATAAATGCTATCCTAAACGAAGCTCTACAAAGGAGGGCTTGGCTTACTCAGACGCTGAGGAAGTCGTGGAGTCTTTCTTCAATAATGTTTATAATCCAGACAACGCGGCACGGATGTGCCGTAATAAGGAGGCAGGAAATGGCGCCAGCCGCGTGGCCGCACCGCGTGGCCGCACCGCGTGGCTCTGCTGTTCTCTCCCAGGATACAAAATTCCTCGCTCGGAGGGGGGCAGTGGCAGGTCAGCAACGCTGGTTCACACGGTCTACCAGGTTTTCTCCTACGATGGATCACGCAGGGGTTGATCCCACGGAGTGCTGTCCACGGCACTGCACACAGCTGGGTAACAGTGGCAAAAGGACCACGAGGCCTCCCAGAGCACTGGCTGGCACGCACGCACACACAGGCTCCAACACCGAGGTGGGGGCTCATTTGCCAAACGACCCCTATTTACCCTTTGCCCCAGTGAATACTGGCCCAATAAGCACCTGTTGCCAACCCAAACATTAACCAATGAACTACTAGCTACCAAATATGGCCTGAGTATATGCTATACTTGGGGAGGCAAACATATAGCCTGCCTCTAGTACTGCAGGGGTGAGACCACGCCCAGGTAGGCTGTTTACCTGGACTCAGTGGCGCCAGGATTCCCCCTGCTGCCTCCAGAAAGGGGGGGGGACAAAGGAGGGTTAGCACATACAGAAATATATCCTACCCAAATGTTTGGGGCACAATCCTGATGATAAGCATCCTTCACTACATTCCACCCCCTGCTTATGGGCAAGTATATGTGGGCAAATATTATTCTATAACTAAACTCTACCAAAGATGAATTAAACATTATATAGAAACATCACAAGAACATCATGCATATATATATATACATATCTCAGAAGTGTACAACTGTACTCTAAACAAAGCATGCTACAACACAGTATAGAACTCCTTAAGTCTAAGGTCAGTATCGGTGACCTTAGTGTTTTCTAATCTCCACCCCCTGACCGGTGGTGGATTCCTGTTACTCCCGAGACGGGTCTTCCTTTCCAGGATAATCTGTCCACTGGAACCGTTGTCATTCTGTGGAGAAACAAAACTGGCCACGGTATTTAAAGCCGGGCTTGACAGTAATTTGGAACGACCCACCGAGCACTTATGCGATGAGTTTTTCCATTGATGTCAGTAGCCTCCCAAGCGTATAGACCCCTGGGCTTAGCCAGTGTCATGGGTACAATCCCGATAGAAGGCAGTTTCACTAACACTGGTTGGCCCACCTGCATCTGTGTTACGGAATGTGGGTGTTCATCCTTTGCCTCCCCTGGCATGTGGCTGACATCCCTAACTGGGTCAGCAGGGCAAAATGCCTTGACTTTGGGGCTGCCATAATTCCCCCATCGGTTGTTTACAATGAAAACTGCAGAAGGCAGGCGTTTATCCCAATTACTCCTTGAAACATTTGCATGTTTCTTAATGAGGCCATTTGCCCTCTCCACTATGCCATTTGCCTGGGGATAATATGGAGTATGAAATGTCCATTTGACTCCTTCCCCTCGGGCCCAGTCTTGGACTGAGGTTGAGGTGAAATGTGAACCATTATCACTCTGAATATGTTCAGGCATAGGCAGAATGCTGAACCAATCCTTTAGAGTTTCAATGGTTTGAGCTCCTGAAGCAGCGCTAGTAGCAGTGGCCATGACTAAGCCTGAAACCACTTCTACCCCTACCAGTATGTATTTTTTCCCATGTGAGGGTCGGAGGGGACCAACATAATCAATCTGCCATGTGCTCCATAGTACTTTGTCTTCCTTGATATGCTGGGCGGAGCCAGACCGGGATGGTTAGCTTTTAATCTGATCTGGCACTGAGGGCAGGCTGAAACAATGGTTTCGCATGTGGTCAAAGAAACTGGCCACCCCTGGATCTGCATTCGTAGTAAAGGTCTGACTTACCTGAGTGACCTCTTTTAATATGTAGCCACTCAGCCAATCGCTCCCATTCCTTTCCCTCACGATCAACCACACTGATTTTTGCTAAGTGATCTACTTGTTGATTCCAAGTAGCAGCAGGGGTTTGCTTCCTGGAGTGTCCCTTTACCCATCCTACTTTGATGGTCCTGGCTCGACTTATCTCTAGTAGTCTTTGCCAGTCGGTTGCCCTCCAAACTGGGGTATTGCCAACTATCCACTGGTTTGCTTCCCACAGGCAAATCCATTCTGTGGCACCTTTGAAAGTAGCATATGAATCAGTGTATATGGTCTCTGCACCATTTTCCACAGCTAGCATGAGGGCACGCAGTTCTCCCACTTGGGCACTGCCTTCACCCTCTTCAATGACAGTCCTGTCTGTGCCAATCTCCAGTGCTGCGGCCTTGTAATGCCACTGTGATTCTACCCTTTGGGCAGATGCATCTGTGAACCACACTCCCTCAGTATTGGCATCGGCAGTCAATTCAGGTGCTACCTGAATAGGAGATGGCTTGTAGGGCTGGCACAGTGGGATAGTATGTGGGTTGATAGGCTGCTGCAATTTGGATACTTTTGTGGGCCCTTCTCTTAGAGGCATAAGCTGAGCCATCCCTTCCAGATAGGCATACCATTTTCTTACAGTAGCCTTCTGAGCAATTCCTTCTGGTGGTGGGGTTCCATTGAGGATTGCTTTGAGCAAAGAGAATGGACCTTGCACTACGATATCCTGCGTAGTGCGCAGCTTCTCTGCCTCTTTGACAGCTCGGGTCAGAGACAGGAGTCCCTTCTCCCATTCAGAATATCTCCTTTCAGCATCTTTGAATGCTGTTGAAGAGAATAAAAGGGCTCTGTTCGGGCCTTTAGGTCCCCTTTGAAAAATCCCACAGTAGGAAGCATGTTCAGAGAAGCCCCATTCTGCCCTTAAGGGGTCATGTGGGTGCAAAGGGCCCAATTTCTGGTAAGCCTTTAATTCGTCCTTCAAAACCTTTAGGCTTTCAGTATGCCTTGGGGTCCAGTCCCAGACTCTGCTCTTTTTAAGCAGGTCATAGAGGGGACGAGCAACTACTGAGAAACCTGGAATATGTTTTCTCCAGTAACCCAAGGTACCCAAGAGCCGCTGAAGCTCCCTTTTGTTATTGGGAAGTTGGCCCTTTTCAATAGCCTCAAGAGCATCCTCTGGCACTGATATTGCTCCTGCTACCCACCAGGATCCAAGAAATTTAATTTCTTGGCTCGGGCCTTGACATTTAGCTTGTGGAACCTGTAACCCATTTTTGGTCAAGAGGTCCCAGATCGCTGCAGCTACTGAACCCACCTTACCTTCATCATTTCCCCCGACAAAGATGTCATCTATGTACTGGTAGACACTTACATCTTTTGGGACTTCAATGGTGTCTAACAGTGCTGCTAAGGAGTTGTGTGCAATGGTTCCTGAGTGCTTGTACCCCTGGGGAAGACGATTGAAGGTGTATTGGGAACCTTGCCATGTGAAAGCGAACTGTGGTTTATCCTCCTCACGTAGAGGGATCATAAAGTACATGTCCTTAATGTCCAGTGAAGCCATCCAAGTATGTGACGCAGCTTGGATTGCTGTCACGATGGATGTCAGGCTTGGGACTGCAGCGGTGAGAGGGGGCGTGTTGCTATTGAGCCTCCTGTAGTCAATGGTTAGTCTCCATCGTCCATCAGGTTTACGCACTGGCCACACTGGTGAGTTATAGGGTGAGTGTGTCCTGGTAATGATTTGTCTTTTTTCCAGGTCTGCAATCACCTCAGTGATGCCTTGTCTGGCTGCTGCTGGTAGGGAATACTGTGCAACACATGTGATACTTGATTTGGGTAAGGGTGGAGCAATTTGGAGAGTGCCTACCCGAGCGGTTTCAGTCCCTTTTGCTCCTACTCCATAGGAGCCAAAGCACCACAGGGTACTGTTAGGGAGATGCCACCGTTTGCCAGCTAAAACATCAAATCCAAGGATGTTCTCGGGGTACGGACTCAGGGCAACTTCTACCAGGGTACTCCGCTTGTCACCAGGAAGCCACAACCTTGCTTTGGCTAAATGGCACGTATGAGGCATTCCTGTAACACCCTGTATCTTAATCCTTTTCCGGGATGGCAGGATCTTCAAGCATTTAGCTTGTTGCACATTCAAAACACTGATTTGCGCCCCAGTGTCAATAAGGAATTTTACAGCAGTTCGAGTAGGTCCAGTGGGAATCAAAATGAAAGGCTCTGGATCCTCAGACCATTGACAAGCACTAACAAAGCGATGAGTGAGGCCTGGAACAGTCACCGCTGTGTCTAGTTTTTGGCTTTTTATCTGGGCTCTGGCGGCGAGGTATGAAGGGGTTAGCATCCTTGCTGGGTGAAACAGTTTTAGGACTGCTGCTTCCAGTTTCATTCTTCCCCTTGCCGCGGCGGTCACTTCGGTAGTCGTCCTCTTCCCAGCTACCGGATTTATTTTGTATGCTCAGCACTACGCCTTTTAACAGTCTCGTTGGTAATGACGCTATTAAGGATTCAGGTACATTCAAAGACAATGCTAGTCGATACCATTTCTCTCTGGGTGAAAATGATCTATTAGAAGTACGCCGTTTATCTCTCCAGCGGTCGGAATTTCTCCCTCTGGGACTTCCCGAGTGACGGCGATCTGACTCCGGGCTGCTGCTTGAACTCGCAGAAGTCGCAGTAGGGGATGTCTTAGTGTGGCGCACTTCCTGCTTTTTCCCCCGCGGCGTCGCCGCGTGGTTGCATTTGAAACCAGTATGGTGTCTGTCGCCGGGAGTCTTGGCCATGAGCGTATGATCAGAGTAGCCCAAGTCTCGGCCCTTGTGGGATAATGCCATCAACAGCTCTTCCCAAGTTAATTGGTGTTCCCGGGAATTAGTAGAGGCCATATTCCTTTCGACTACTCGTTCAATTTCCTCCTTTTGGCATCACATACATTTTTCAGACCGGCGGCAGCCCACGGATTAGAATTTTGAGTCGCACTGGGTTAATTGGGGCATCTAGTGGGAAGGATATGCCCGCGATCGTACATTGCTTGAACGCACGCCAATTTTTAATCGCGGCAGTGAGTTCGGCCGAACTGGTAACCCTCACTTCGGTTGGTTCGTCTCTATCTATAGGATCTAAACTTCCAGCCCAGTGAGCAACACGGGAAGTTAACGAGTGGTATCCTCCGGACCCATACCCAAAAATACTTCATGGCCCCATGAACAGCCTTTTGCTTCATTACGGTCCAAAATAATTGTATCCCCACCCAATTCCATAACACGATACAAAAAGTCTGTTACCGACTCGTCCGGTTCTCGTGCAAACGTCTCCTGCAGGTCCCGAAGCTTTGCTCCGCTGTACGGGCGAACAGAGGTAGTTGTTGTCCCTCGGCCACGGCGGCCGTCCGTGTATTGCTCTTTAAGAACGGGACGTAAATGCACGGCTTTCCTCCGTATGGGTTCATCTTCCGAACTGTAATCCGTATCGTCCCGGTCAGATGGGTTTCTCTCCGTTCGGTAGCTATGGGATTTTTTCCGGGCTTCGCTTCTCGGAGCACTATTGTCAGGCGAATTTAATTCATGCGCGGCTGCTGACGTGCTGGGCTGAGCGAGTGAATCGGGACTCGGGCTTTGCAGTGTTCGGAGTCTCGGCAGGTCCAAGGGGACCGTGGGTCTAAAGTCTTGCGCTACGGTGGGATTCGCTACCTTTCTGTCCTTTCCGCGAGACTGCGGTGGGGGTAATTCGTAAAAGGACTGTACGGGAGAGCCGGCTCCGGGCGCGACATCGTGGTCGCAGGGCTGCTCGGGGCTAGGTGGTTGGGAGATCCCAGGAAGGCTTGAAACAGAGTCTCTGTCTGATCCCGCTAATACCTTCATAGTAGCGTTGCTTTCTTTAATTTGCAACGTTAACAAGTTATGAAGTTTATCATTTTGTGCCTCAGACTTTCCTAACTCTCTTTCCAGGAAGTTATTTTTTTCCTCAAGTTTTTTAATCTTTTCCTCTAATGCTGTAAATTCGTCTTGTGCTCGCATTATGCAAGCCCCGATCGCAGTAACTCTCTCCTCGGTTATTGCGGTTGGATCAGCGCATAGCTCGACCACGTATTCGGATAATTTCGTGGTGATTTGATCCGGATTTGTCAGGTTTTCTATAGCCCATTGCATATCGGATCGTTTTATTACGTATCCCATTCTGTAGAGATAGTCACTTATCGGATAACCCTTGCACTGCGCCATTAATGTCGTGGATATGCCCTCAGAAATGCGCGGCAGATCCATCAACGAAAATATAAGTTTATTTATATATATACAAACTCCGTAACGGGGTATTTACAATCGCCCCTCACAGGTATCAATATTCGGTTAGTGGAACTATCTTTACAGAATGTTATGTATGGGCATTTAAACCAAAATGATTCACAGAACTTAGAATCTAAACTGAGTCAGAGAGTGGCGGGGAGGGGTTGGTCAGTGACCGGCAACCCTCCACCCGGAGCAATATAAATGCTATCCTAAACGAAGCTCTACAAAGGAGGGCTTGGCTTACTCAGACGCTGAGGAAGTCGTGGAGTCTTTCTTCAATAATGTTTATAATCCAGACAACGCGGCACGGATGTGCCGTAATAAGGAGGCAGGAAATGGCGCCGGCCGCGTGGCCGCACCGCGTGGCCGCACCGCGTGGCTCTGCTGTTCTCTCCCAGGATACAAAATTCCTCGCTCGGAGGGGGGCAGTGGCAGGTCAGCAACGCTGGTTCACACGGTCTACCAGGTTTTCTCCTACGATGGATCACGCAGGGGTTGATCCCACGGAGTGCTGTCCACGGCACTGCACACAGCTGGGTAACAGTGGCAAAAGGACCACGAGGCCTCCCAGAGCACTGGCTGGCACGCACGCACACACAGGCTCCAACACCGAGGTGGGGGCTCATTTGCCAAACGACCCCTATTTACCCTTTGCCCCAGTGAATACTGGCCCAATAAGCACCTGTTGCCAACCCAAACATTAACCAATGAACTACTAGCTACCAAATATGGCCTGAGTATATGCTATACTTGGGGAGGCAAACATATAGCCTGCCTCTAGTACTGCAGGGGTGAGACCACGCCCAGGTAGGCTGTTTACCTGGACTCAGTGGCGCCAGGATTCCCCCTGCTGCCTCCAGAAAGGGGGGGGGACAAAGGAGGGTTAGCACATACAGAAATATATCCTACCCAAATGTTTGGGGCACAATCCTGATGATAAGCATCCTTCACTACACTGGTTCAGACCCAAGCCTCAGCCTGCTGCTGCTGTTCTGCCCAGCACACAACTCAGACTTGCCTTGAGGTGTGTCTTCAGTACTCTTGACTGTGAACCTGTGCTGGACAGGTTGGGTTTCTAGGCTAGGACCCAAACTGTCCTCAGGGTGCAGTGCTGGGAACTGCATCCCAGGCAGCAGCAAGGATGGGGCCAGTGGAACTGTGCAGGCTGTAAGCCAGGGCTGCTGGCTCCTGCTGGAGCCCAATGTGCTCCCATGGAGCAGATAGAACAGAATAGGATTAACCAGGTTGGAAGAGACCTTTGAGATCACCAAGTGCAACCTCTCACCCAGCACCATCTGATCAACTCAACCATGGCACCAAGGGCCTCATCCAGGCTCTTCCTAACCACCTCCAGTGATGGGGACTCCACCACCTCCCTGGGCAGCACATCCCCAGGGCCAATCTCTCTTGCTGGGAAGAATCTCTTCCTAACATCCAGCCCAAACGTCCCCTGGCACAGCTTGAAGCTGTGCCCTCTTGTTCTGGTGCTGCTTGCCTGGGACATCAGATCCCACATCCCCTCCTCCCCAGGGGGCATGGGGCTGGCTGACCCTAGGTGGAGCTCAGGGCCTCAGGGAGTTGCTGGCCCTGGGGAAGTCAGGCAGTGTAGAATGAAGTTTGGGGCCAAGGTAAGGTCAGCTCTCTGTGTGAGCTCTGCAGAGCTGAGGGCAAGGAGGGAGTTACTGAGAAGTGCCTCCCTTTGATACCTCCACATTGAGCTGACCTGGAGAGAGAAAATCATTGTCCCATCTGTTCATTAACCAGCAATGGCTCAGCTTGGTTTGCTCTGAGCTGTGTCACCTCTCCCCAGAAACCAAAGCACCTCCTTGCCGTGCCCTGCTTTGGCACAAGTGCCCCTGGGCATCCCTCCAGCTCCTGCCCAACTTCAGAGCAGGCATTTAACCTTCACCACCCGGGTTGTTGTTGCCCAAGTGGTGTTTTGGTGGGACACAGTCACAGCCCAGACTGGTGCTGAGGGCAGTGAATGCCCAGCTGAGCTCTGCCAGGCTCCCAACACCACACAGGAAAGTTGTTGGAGGTTCAAGTTTCCCTCTGGGGCTGATCTGCTTCCAGAGAATCACAGGATGGCCTGGTTGGAAAAGGAGTCCAACCCCAACCCCAGCTCCTGTGTGACCTTCTCTAGGTGACCCTGCTGTGGCAGGGGTAGGGCTGGGTGAGCTTTTGAGATGCCTTCCAGCCCCTACCCTTCTGTGGATCTGGGACTCTGGGAGCACCTCCCTGTGCACAGCTCTTCGACCTTGTCCCTGAGCCCCTCGTCCAGAGCGGTGCCAGAACAGGCTCAGCCCATGCCCCCCAGCCTGGGGCCACAGCAGCTTTGTGGGGCAGGTCTGAAGGGGGTTAGAGGCATCAGACAGTTGAGGGCTGGAAGCCTGCCTCAGGTGAGCTGACCTTAGCAGGCTGACCTTGCAGGCCACTAATCTCAACACTCTGCATCCACACTGTGGGCAGGGCTGATGGGCATGAGAGCCTGGCAGGGTGGGCAGCAGCAGTTAGTTGATTAGGTGGTGTTGGATGATAGGATGGACTTGATGATCTTGAAGGTCTGTTCCAGCCTGGTCTGGTCTGGTCTGGTCTGGTCTATTCTATTCTATTCTATTCTATTCTATTCTATTCTATTCTATTCTATTCTATTCTATTCTATTCTATTCTTTGCTACCATGGTGAGAGGCTTGGAGTTGTACTGCAGCTTCCCCAAGGTGCCACTGGCTCCCCACTGGCTGCACTGCACTGTGAGGAGTTTCCTACAGCCTTGTTTAAGCTCAGAAGGGGCTGATTGGAGATGTTAATTAAGGACTAATTAAATTTACATTAAATGCTTATTTGAAACACTTAATTTAGCTTGCTACCAGAAGTGTCAGACTTTGTGCTTCTCTGGAAGGGGGAGAGAGGAGCTCCAGCCAGGGAAGTGTTCAGCCCTTTGCTCAGCACAGCTCAGGCCTTGGGCCCCAGCTGCCAGTGCCATGGATCAGCTCAGCCTGGAGTGCTGGGAAAGCCACAGTCTGCAGAGCACCCAGGCAGCAAACCCCAGGGGTGTGAAAGTGGCCTGAAAAGCAGCAGGATGTGAATCTGCAGAGAGTCACAGAGTGCACTGGGTTGGAAGGGACACTCCAAGGGCCTCCTGGCCAACCCCTCCTGCAGGCAGCAGGGACAGCTCCAGCCAGAGCAAGCTGCCCAGGGACACAGCCAGGCTGAGCTTGGATGTCTCCAGGGTTGGGGCCTCAGACACCTCTGGGTGCAGCCTGTTCCAGTGTCAGATCCCTTCCAGGGCAGAAATATTTCCTGAGCTCCAGCCTGAGCCTCCCCTGGGGCAGCTTGGAACCATTTTCCCTGGGCCTGTCCCTTGCCACCAAGGAGCAGAGGCTGTCCCCTCCCTGCTCCAACCTCCCTGCAGGGAGCTGCAGAGAGCAAGGAGGTCTCCCTCAGCCTCCTCTTCTCCAGCCTGCACACCCCCAGCTCCCTCAGGCCTCCTCTAGCCCAGGGGCTCCAGGCCCTTCTGCAGCCTGGCTGCCCTGCTCTGGACACCTCCAGCCCCTCAATGTCCTTCCTGGAGAGAGGGCCCAGGGCTGAGCACAGCACTCCAGCTGTGGCCTCCCCAGTGCTGAGCACAGGGGGATGGTCACCTCCTGCCCCTGCTGCCCACCTTGCTTCTGATCCAAGTCAGGATGCCTGTGGCTTTCTTGGTCCCTGGGCACTGCTGGCTCCTGGTCAGTGACTGCCAGCCAGCACCCCCAGGGCCCTCTCCCAGCTGCAGCTTTCCAGCCATACCTCCCCAGGCCTGGAGCTCCCCATGGGCTTGCTGTGACCCAGGGGCAGGACCTGGCCCTTGGCCTTGCTGAGCTTCATCCAGTGAGCCTTAGCCCATGGCTCTCACCTGCCCAGATCCCCCCTCTCAAGCCTCCCTCCCCTCTAGCAGATGGACACAGCCACCCAGCTTGGTGCCATCTGCAGACTCCCTGAGGCTGTCTCAATGCCCTCACCCAAATCAGTGACAAAGACACTAAGGAGCAAGGCCCCAGCCCTGGGGACACCACTGGTGGCTGGGAGCTCCTGAGTCCCTCAGCAGCTGAACTTTGCTTCTCTGCCTCCACACAGGTGTCCTTGAGAAGCCCCTGGAGAAGAAGGCTGGCAGGAGCTATGGCCCAGCAGGCAGCAAGCAGCTGGTGTACTTCATTGATGACCTCAACATGCCCCAGGTGGATGCCTATGGCACAGTGCAGCCACACACCCTCCTCAGGCAGCACCTGGACTATGGCCACTGGTAGGAGGCTACCTGGGCTGGGTCAGATTGCACCTTTCTGACCATGGCTCCTTCTCAGCCATGCTGGAATCACAGAGCCATAGAATGGGTGGAGTTGGGAGGGACCTCCAAAGCTCCCCCAGCCCACCCCCTGCAGCCAGCAGGGACAGCCCCAGCCAGAGCAGGCTGCTCACAGCCCCACACAACCTGCCCTGCACTGCTGCCAGCCATGGGGCAGCTCCCAGCTCTCTGGGCAGCCTGGGCCAGGCTCTCCCCACCCTCAGCACCAAACATTTCTCCTTCTCTCCACTCTCAAGCTCCCTCTCTCAGTTCCAAACCATTCCCCCTGGTGCTGGCACCACAGGCCCTGCTCCAAAGTCTGTCCCAACCCACGCTGTGGCTCTGTGATTGTCATCCCAGGCAGGGGTGTGAGGCAGGAGCTGCTTCCTGACTGTGTGGTCACCCTGCTGCTGCTTTTGTTTTGCTCAAAGGTATGACAGGAACAAGCTGACCCTGAAGGAGATCAGAAATGTGCAGTATGTGGCCTGCATGAACCCCACTGCAGGGAGCTTCACCATCAACCCTCGGCTGCAGGTACAACCCCAGCTGCAGCAGGCAGGGAGCTGGGCTTGCTCTGGGGGTATTGTGGGTGCAAAGGCAGGAGGAGGACCACTGGCAGATCCTCTCAGCAAGTCTGCAGGTGACACCAAGCTGTGTGGTGAGCTTGACACACAGGAGGGATGGGATCCATCCAGAGGGACCTGGAAAGACTGGACAGGAGAGCCCAAACCAACCTCAGGAGGTTCAACAAGGCCAAGGGCAAGGTCCTGCAGCTGGGGCAGGGCAATCCCAAGCACTGATCCAGGCTGGGTGAGGAGTGGCTGAGAGCAGCCTGCAGGAGAAGGCCTTGGGAGGGTCAGGTGGTGACAAACTCCCCAGGAGCCAGCACTGGTCCCTGGCAGCCCAGAGCCAGCTGAGTGCTGAGCTGCAGCCAGAGCAGGGAGAGCAGCAGCACAGGGAGGGGATTCTGCCCCTCTGCTCTGCTCTGCTCAGCCCCCACCTGCAGCACTGCCTCCAGCTCTGGGACCCCAGCACAAGAAGGACCTGGAGCTGCTGAGCAGAGCAGAGGCTTCAGAACCTCCCCTGTGGGGCCAGGCTGGGAGAGCTTGGGGGTGTGCAGCCTGCAGAAGAGAAGGCTCCAGGAAGACCTCAGAGCAGCCTCCCAGTACCTGAAGGGCTCCAGGAGAGCTGGGGAGGGACTCTGGACAAGGACTGGGAGTGCCAGGATGAGGAACAATGGCTTTGAGCTGGGAGAGGGGAGACTGAGAGTGGGGAGGAGGAAGAAATTGTTGGCAGTGAGGGTGGGGAGAGCCTGGCACAGGCTGCCCAGGGAGGCTGTGGCTGTGCCCTGCCTGGAGGTGTTCCAGGCCAGGCTGGATGAAGCCTTGAGCAGGCTGTGCTGGTGGGAGGTGTCCCTGCCCAGGGCAGGGGGTTGGAGCTGGATGAGCTTTAAAGTCCTTTCCAACCCCTTCTGTGATGCTGTGAGGGTGCTGTGATCTCCTCAGCAGCAGTGGCATGGATCTGTTCAGTGTCTGCAGTTCCCTCTCCCCTGGTTTGCTTTATCCTCACATTCTCCTGCAGAGTTGGGGCAGGCAGTCCCTGCCAGCCAGCTTCACACCTCCTGCTCCATGCAGACAGATCCTGCCTTCCTTTAGCTAATACTTACCTCTGGAGCATAGTTCATGGAAACCTTCTGCTTTGTGAGGTGTCCTGCTGGAGCTGGCTCCAAGCTCACACTCAACAGCAGGCAGTGCTGGGAAACTCAAACAGAGAACCAAAACCAGCCCCCAGAGCAGTGCAGGTGGTGCTGGGAGCAGATGGATAGGTTTGGGAAGAGATCTTCAACCTCAGGCCTTGGTTGTTGGGAGCTGTGATGCTCAGCCTGTGTCACAGAGCAGGCTGTCATCAGAGCTGGCTGTCATCAGCTCTCACTGGACTCACCCCCCAGTAAAAGCCTGCCCACAGCCTGGCTCTTCCCTCTGCCCACAGCTCCACACCATGGGCAGGTCCTCTGGCATCTGAGGGGACAAATGGCAGCCAGAGTGGCAGTGCCTTCCCAGCTGTTTGGCAGATGTTTGCCTGCTGTGGGATGGAGCTTGGCAGATGAGAGAGACCCAGAGCAAGGAGTGCCCATGAGAACCAGCTGGAGCTTGGTGGGCTGGTGGCTGCAGGGACAGATCCTGCTCAGAGCATTGCAGAGAGGAAACTGCTGGATCTTGGGTAGTGGGGAGTCAAAACTCTGCAGGGTGGGGTTGGAAGGACCTCTGGGCATCACCCAGTCCAAGCCCTGCTCCAGCAGGGCACCCACAGCAGCTTGCCCAGGAGCACAGTGCCCAGGGTAGGTTGGAAGCTCTCCACCCCAGGAGACTCCACAACCTCTCTGGGCAGCCTGCTCCAGGCCTCCAGCACCCTCACAACAAACAACTTTCTCCTCCTGCTCAGATCCAACCTCCTGGAATAGAATAGAACAGAATTAACCAGGTTGGAAAAGACCTTTGAGATCACCAAGTGCAACCTCTCACCCAGCACCATCTGATCAACTCAACCATGGCACCAAGGGCCTCATCCAGGCTCTTCCTAAACACCTCCAGGGATGGGGACTCCACCACCTCCCTGGGCAGCACATCCCAATGGCCAATCTCTCTTGCTGGGAAGAATCTCTTCCTAACATCCAGCCTAAACCTCCCCTGGCACAGCTTGAGACTGTGTCCTCTTGTTCTGGTGCTGGCTGCCTGGGAGAAGAGACCAACCCCCACCTGGCTCCAACCTCCCTTCAGGGGGTTGGAGAGAGCAAGAAGGTCTCCTCTGAGCCTCCTCTTCTCCAGGCTAAGCAACCCCAGCTCCCTCAGCCTCTCCTCACAGGGCTGTGCTCCAGACCCCTCCCCAGCTTTGTTGCCCTTCCCTGGACACCTTCCAGCATCTCAACCTCTTTCCTAACCTGAGGAGCCCAGAGCTGGACACAGGACTCAAGGTGAGGCCTAAGCAGTGCTGAGCACAGGGCAGGATGACCTCCCTGCTCCTGCTGGCCACACTCTTCCTGATGCAGGCCAGGATGCCATTGGACTTCTTGGCTGCCTGGGCACACTGCTGGCTCATGTTCAACCAGCACCCCCAGGTCCCTCTCTGCCTGGCTGCTCTCAGCCACTCTGACCCCAGCCTGTAGCTCTGCCTGGGGTTGTTGTGGCCAATGTGCAGCACCTGGCACTTGGATGTGTTCAGTCTCCTGCCCTTGGCCTCTGCCCATCTGCCCAGCCTGGCAAGGTCTCTCTGCAGAACTCTCCAACCCTCTAACAGCTCAACTCCTGAACCCAGCTTGGTGTCATCTGCAAACTTACTGCTGATGGACTCAATGCCCTCCTCCAGATGACCAATAAAGATATTGAATATTGAACAGGCTGGGGCCCAGCACTGATCCCTGGGGCACAGCACTGGTGCCTGGCTGCCAGCTGGCTGTGGCACCATTCACCACCACTCTCTGGGCTCAGCCTCCAGCCAGTTCCTAACCCAGCTCAGAGCTGCTGTCCAAGGCAGGGGCTGACAGCTTGGCCAGGAGTTTGCTGTGGGGGATGGTGGCAAAGGCCTTGCTGCAGTCCAGGCAGACTCCATCCACAGCCTGCCCCACATCCCCCAGGCAGTCCCCTGGGCATGGAAGGAGATCAGGTTGGTCAGGCAGGAGCTGCCCTTCCTGAATCCCTGCTGGCTGGGCCTGAGCCCTTGGCCATGTTGTAAGTGCTGTGTGATTGCACTCAGGATGATCTGTTCCATAGTCTTGCCTGGCACTGAGGTCAGGCTGCCAGGCCTGGAATTCCCTGGCTCCTCCACCCTGCCCTGCTTGTGGATGGGCATCCTGTGACTGTGTCCACATGGAGTCCCCAAGGACATTTTGCCAGAGGTGGTTGCCCATCTCTCTGTCTCTTCTGTGTCTTCCTCTCTCTTCCTCAGCGTCACTTCTGCACCTTTGCTGTCTCCATGCCTGGCCAGGAGGCCTTGGCCAGGATCTACAGCACCATCCTCCCGCAGCACCTGTCCAGTGGGAGCTTCTCAGGGGCTGTGCAGAAGTCAGCTCAGCAGCTGATTGCCCTGGCCCTGGCCCTGCACCAGAAGGTGGCTGCCGCCTTCCTGCCCACAGCCATCAAGTTCCACTATGTGTTCAACCTGAGAGACCTCTCCAACATCTTCCAGGTGAGTGCAGGCTGTCCCCTGGCACATGCAGTTGTGCCAGTGCCACGAGAGCTTGTGGAGCTGTGCCCTTCCGGTCCAGCTGGCCTTGGTGGGCACAACACTGCCTCCCAGCAAGCAGTGGCACGGAAT
This sequence comes from Melanerpes aurifrons, assembly GCA_011125475.1. Classification (NCBI taxonomy): domain Eukaryota; kingdom Metazoa; phylum Chordata; class Aves; order Piciformes; family Picidae; genus Melanerpes; species Melanerpes aurifrons. The sequence goes on from WWNC01000011.1 coordinate 22,703,101, forward strand.
GTGTGTCCCTGCGCCAAGGGGGTGACCATGGTTGGGTTTGGATGGATTCCAGGATGGATTCATGATGCTGAGGAGCATTAGAATCACAGAATTGTCTCAGCTGGAGAAGCTCTCTGAGGTCATCCAGCCCAGCCACTGGACTGAGATGAGAGGATGATGATGACTGGAGATGAGGAAGAAATTATTGAGAGTGAGGGTGGGGAGAGCCTGGCACAGGCTGCCCAGGGAGGCTGTGGCTGTGCCCTGCCTGGAGGTGTTCCAGGCCAGGCTGGATGAGGCCTTGAGCAGCCTGTGCTGGTGGGAGGTGTCCCTGCCCAGGGCAGGGGCTGGAGCTGGCTGAGCATTGAGGTCTCTTCCAGCCCAACCCATGCTGTGACTCTCTGAAGACCTGCAAGAAGGGGAGCCCTGGATCCTTGGCCTGTGGCCCTTGCTGATGGCATTGCTGCAGTGTTGAACTCTCCCTCAGTCCTGCAGAATCCCAGGGGCTCCTCAGAAAGTCTGAGCTGTTCCTTCCTTCTGCAGCATGTCCTGTCCCCTGGCACAGTCCCACACCACTGAGCCTGGCACCTTGTCCTGCCCCTGCTTCAACCACGCCCAGGAGGCTGCTGTGGTCTGGGCAGTTCCCCTTGATGGAGCAGAGAGGTCTCTGCAGTGAGCCTACAGCTTCCTCTTTGTCCAAAATCTCCTCCCTGCTGGCTCAGCCCAGAGCAGGCTTAGCTTGGAGCAGGCTTAGCTTGGAGCAGGATCAGCTTGGAGCAGGCTCAGCCCGGAGCAGGCTCAGCCCGGAGCAGGCTCGGCTCGGAGCAGGCTCGGCTCGGAGCAGGATCAGCCCGGAGCTGGCTCAGTTTGAAGAAGGCTCAGCCTGGAGCAGGCTCAGCTCGGAGCAGGATCAGCCTGGAGCAGGCTCAGCTCGAAGAAGGCTCAGCCCGGAGCAGGATCAGCCTGGAGCAGGCTCAGCTCGAAGAAGGCTCAGCCTGGAGCAGGATCAGCCCAGAGCTGGCTCAGCTTGAAGAAGGCTCAGCCCGGATCAGGATCAGCCCAGAGCTGGCTCAGCTTGAAGAAGGCTCAGCCCGGATCAGGATCAGCCCAGAGCTGGCTCAGCTTGAAGAAGGCTCAGCCCGGATCAGGATCAGCCCAGAGCTGGCTCAGCTTGAAGAAGGCTCAGCCCGGATCAGGATCAGCCCAGAGCTGGCTCAGCTTGAAGAAGGCTCAGCTCAGAGCAGGCTCAGCCCGGAGCAGGCTTAGCTTGGAGCAGGCTGAGCTTGGAGCAGGCTGAGCTTGGAGCAGGCTCGGCCCAGAGCAGGCTGAGCTTGGAGCAGGCTCAGCTTGAAGAAGGCTCAGGCCGGAGCAGGTTCAGCCCAGAGCTGGCTCAGCTTGAAGAAGGCTCAGCCCGGTGCAGGATCAGCCCAGAGCTGGCTCAGCTTGAAGAAGGCTCAGCCCGGAGCAGGATCAGCCCAGAGCTGGCTCAGCTTGAAGAAGGCTCAGCCCGGAGCAGGATCAGCTCGAAGAAGGCTCGGCTCGGAGCAGGCTCAGCCCGGAGCAGGCTTAGCTTGGAGCAGGCTGAGCTTGGAGCAGGCTCGGCCCAGAGCAGGCTTAGCTTGGAGCAGGCTGAGCTTGGAGCAGGCTCAGCTTGAAGAAGGCTCAGGCCGGAGCAGGTTCAGCCCAGAGCTGGCTCAGCTTGAAGAAGGCTCAGCCCGGAGCAGGATCAGCTCGAAGAAGGCTCGGCTCGGAGCAGGCTTAGCTTGGAGCAGGCTTAGCTTGGAGCAGGCTCAGCCTGGAGCAGGCTCAGCTTGGAGCAGGCTCTGCTGCTGTCCTCCTCCCCAGCTGCCAGGGTTACCACAGAGTTCTGCTCTAAGTGCTTTCTGTCAGCTCTTTAAGATGATAATCACAGACTCAGCAGGCTGCGCTTGCCTTTTCCCTCCCCTTGCTGTCAAGATGTTCCAGCAGGATGTCACGGTAAGGTCTGTGGCAATTGAGGAGGAACAGCTTCCATCTCCTCCTGACAGGGAGATGATAGCTGTGGCTCTGCCGTGCCAGCTCCAGAGGAGTTCTGCTTCCACCTGCGGCCAGCAGACTTCTCAGAGTCACAGAATCGTTCTAGCTGAAGAGATCTTTCAGACCTTCCAGCCCTGCACAGGCCCCTGCTAAACCCTGGCCCTCAGCACCACAGCTCCAGAGCTTTGAACCCTTCCAGGGATGGAGACTCCCCCACTGCCCTGGGCAGCCTGGGCCAGGCCTTGACAGCCATTTCCATAAAGAAATTGTTCCTCTTGTCCAGCCTCAACCTCCCCTGGTGTGACCTGGGATTATTTTCTCTTGTGCTATTGCTTGTAGTGCATGAGCAGAGCTCAACCCCCACCTCACTGCAGCCTGCTGCCAGGCAGCTGTAGAGAGCAGTGAGTGTCCTGAGCTCCTGCAGGAAAAGACTCCATGATGCTCTTTTAGGACTGGCTGTGTCTGCTCTCAGAACCCCCTGGGGGCTCAGGGCTTCCTAGGCCACAAGGAAACAAGTGGTGAGAGGGCTGCAGAACCTCCCACAGGGGCACAGCCTGGGAGAGTTGGGGCTGCTGATCCTGTGGAAGGCTCCAGGGAGACCTCAAGGCAGCCTTCAGTACCTGAAGGGGACCTGCAGCAGAGACTCCACCACTGCCCTGGGCAGCCTCTTCCAAGGCTTCACAACCCTTTTGGGGAAGAAATTGTTCCTCATGCCCAGCCTGAACCAACCCTGGGGCAACTTGAAGCCAGTTCCTCTCCTCCTATCACCTGAGCCTAGGGAGCAGAGCCCAACCCCCCCCTGGCTCCAGCCTCCTCTCAGGGAGCTGCAGAGAGCAATGAGGTCTCCCTCAGCCTCCTCTGCTCCAGGCTCAACACCCCCAGCTCCCTCAGCTGCTCCTCCCCAGCCCTGCTCTCCAGACCCTTCCCCAGCTCTGCTGCCTTCTCTGGACTCACTTTTTGGTCTTTTGCATGGAAAGGGTTTTTCAGTCACCTGGAGCTGACCTTACTGAAGAGCTCTGAAACCTCAGGCTTGCACATGCTGTGTCCAGGCTCAGGGCTGGGCTGGCCACCAGAGGAGTGGCAGTGGCTCTCCATGAACCCTGCCAGGATCCTGCCAACCTGCAGGTCCTGGGCTGCTTGGAAAACTTCAGGCTCCAAGCACCCTCCCTAGCCTGAAATCTGTTGCTGTTGTGTTGCATGAACATCAGCTTCCTGTCTCTGCTGGGAAGGGAGGAAAAGGCATCCAGCCTGCTTGGATGAGGCTCTTAGTGCCATGGTTTAGTTGGTGAAATGGTGTTGAGTGATAGGTTGGACTTGATGATCTCAAAGGTCTTTTCCAACCTGGTTGATCCTGTATTCTGTGAAACCCCTCTGCTTCCCTAAGGGAAGAGAAAGGGAAGGAGAGAGCCTGATGGGGTGGGAAGCTAGAAAAGCCTGAAGTAGAGCATCTGGAGCAGGGTGCTGACAGCCCAGGACAGCCTGACCCGCTGTGGGGTGGAGTTTCTTCCCTCCCAGACACACTCCTAAGGGCATCAAGAGCAGAACTCCTGTGGCTTGGCTGTCTTGGGATTCACTGAGGGAGCTTTTGGTTGTTACCTTTTCAAATCAGTGCAGGACCTGATGGCTTTCACCTGCCTGGAGGTGACTCAGAGCTGGTTTCTGGAATCAATAAGCCCCAGGCGGGCAGCTGGGATGAGGAAGGTGAAAGCCAACTGCTGCCAGCGAGCAGGGGCAGGCTGCTTCCCCCCACTGCCTGCTTTAGCTATCAATAATTAGGTGGCTGCTTGATTGATGCTGCTCAAGAGTCTGTCTGCTGTTAATGGGCTCAGCCTTTGGTGACACCTCTTGGACATTTCCTCCTTCCCTGGGTGCTGATGGAGCTCCTGGTGTACTCTGTGAGAAGCAGCCAGCAGCTGAGGCTTCCTGCAGGCTGCAGCCACCTGATTAAGTGACTGATTGATATTCAAATCCTTACCTCTGGAATTTCCCAGCTCTTTGGGTTTGGTTTTTCATCTTTACAAGAACAGTCCCAGAGTGGGATGCAGACAGCTGTGTGCCAGGGTTGCTGGCTCTGCTCCTCAGATCTTATAGCAGGGAGGCTCAGAGCAGATTCCAGGAGCTGAAGGGCTCCAGGAGAGCTGGGGAGGGACTCTGGACAAGGGCTGGGAGTATCAGGACTGAGAGTGGAGAGGAGGAAGAAATTGTTGGCAGTGAGGGTGGGGAGAGCCTGGCACAGGCTGCCCAGGGAGGCTGTGGCTGTGCCCTGCCTGGAGTGTTCCTGGCCAGGCTGGATGAGGCCCTGAGCAGCCTGTGCTGGTGGGAGGTGTCCCTGCCCAGGGCAGGGGCTGGAGCTGGATGATCTTGAAGGTCCGTTCCAACCCAACCATGCTGTGGTTCTGTGAGGAGCAGCAGCCCAGGCAGGCTGTGTGTGGGATGCTGGCTGGGGTGTGCAGATGAGCCCAAGGAACATGACCTGCTCTGGGAGACTGCAGGCACCAAGGGCTGTGTTCTGCAGGGGCTTGGAGCAGAGGCTCAGCTGCAGGCTGCTGACAGCTGTGCCTGCAGTGCTGCAGCTCCTCTGCAGTGTGGTAGCTGAGTGCTGCCTGAGGTTAGTCCCTTTGGGCAATGGAATCATAGGATCACAGCAGCATTTTAGCTGGAAGAGACCCTTCAGATCATCCAGTGCAACACTGACCCAGCCCTGCCAGGGCACCACCAGACCATGGCCCTCAGCTCAGGATCTACACAGCTCCACCACTGCCCTGGACAGCCTGGGCCAGGGCTGGACAACACTTTTGGGGAAGAAACTCTTCCTCATGGCCAACCTATAAAACTCCCCTGGCAAAACTTGAAGCCTTATTTCTTGCCCTACCTCTTGTTCCTTGGGAGCAGAGCCCAACCCCCCCTGGCTCCAGCCTCCTCTCAGGGAGCTGCAGAGAGCAATGAGGTCTCCCTCAGCCTCCTCTGCTCCAGGCTCAACATCCCCAGCTCCCTCAGCTGCTCTTCACAAGACTTTGGCTCTAGCCCCTCCACCTCAAGATGGTTTTACTGACTCTGTGTTCTCCACAGGGCCTTCTGTTCTCCAGCCCTGAGTGTGTGCAGCAGCCCCAGGACCTGGTGAAGCTGTACCTGCATGAGTCCAGCCGGGTGTACAGGGACAGGATGGTGGAGGAGAAGGACACTGCAGCCTTTGACAGACTCCAGCTGGAGATGGTGAAGAGGTTCTATGATGTAAGTGGTGAGGTCCATAGTTCTGATAACAGCAGCCATGCTCACAAGGAAAGAGGTTCCTTGGCAGACCCCCAGGTCTGCCCATCTCCAACTCTCCTCAAGGACAATGCTCTGATGGGACCTCAGGAGCAAAATCTGTCACCTGTGTCCTGTGAAATGGTCACTGCTGCAGTCCATGAGCATTCTGGGAAGGGACAAACACAGCAGAGAATGTGCTCCTCCAGCTCCTGCTGTCCATGCAGCAGCCTGAGCTGTGTTCTTCTAGGGTGAGGAGCAATGGGTTGGAGCAATGTCAGTAGTCAGGCTTCTTCCCTTCCTCCTCTTCCCCTCTTGTTCCTCTTCTCTCTATTCCAACATGGAGGTGCAACTGTATGAGCAGAACCTGGCACCTCCTCTTGGCATGGAGCTCTGCTTGTTAGCATGGAATCCCAGCCTCTGGTGGGAAGGGACCTCCAAAGCTCCCCCAGTCCAACCCCTGCAGCCAGCAGGGACAGCCCCAGCCAGAGCAGGCTGCTCACAGCCCCACACAACCTGCCCTGCACTGCTGCCAGCCAGGGGGCAGCTCCCAGCTCTCTGGGCAGCCTGGGCCAGGCTCTCCCCACCCTCAGCACCAAACATTTCTCCTTCTCTCCACTCTCAAGCTCCCTCTCTCAGTTCCAAACCATTCCCCCTTGTGCTGGCACCACAGGCCCTGCTCCAAAGTCTGTCCCCAGCTCTCTGCTCAGCCCTTGAAGCACTGCAAGGCCACCAGAAGGTCTCCCTGGAGCCTTCTCCTCTGCAGGCTGCCCAAGGCCAACTCTCTCAGGCTGGCTCCCAGCAGAGGGCTTCCAGCCCTGCCAGCACTGCTGTGGCCTCCTCTGGCCCTGCTGCAGCAGGTCCCTGGCTGTGCTGAGGGCTCCAGAGCTGCCCCAGCCCTGCAGGGCTGTGAGCAGAGCACAGCAGAGGGGCAGAATCCTTCCCTGCCCCTGCTGCCCACCCTGCTGGGGCTCAGCCCAGGCCAGGCTGGGGCTGGGCTGGCAGTTCTTGGTGTTGGCTCAGCTCCAGCTCTGCACCCCCAGCACCCCAAGTCCTTCTCCTCAGGGCTGCTCTCCTGCCCTCCATCCCTGCCTGGATTGGTACCAGGGGTTGCCCTGCCCCAGGTGCAGGATTTAGCACTTGGCCTTGTTGAGGCTCAGGAGGTTCACACAGTGCCAGCTCTCCAGCTGGTGCAGGTCCCTCTGGCTGCCTTCCTCTCCCCCTGCCATGGCAGCTGCTCTGCAGGGGGCATCTGCAGCCCCACTGAGGGTGCCTTGATCCCACTCTCCTTACAGCAGCTCTTCCTTTTTGCTTTGGCAGGACATGGAGGACACTCTAGAGCAGACCAAGAGACTGAACATCTATTGCCACTTTGCTAATGGTGTGGGGGAGCCCAGCTACAGGCCAGTGCCATCCTGGGAGGAGCTGAGCCAGGTCCTGGTGGAGGCCTTGGCCAACTACAATGAAGTCAACGCTGCCATGAACCTGGTGCTCTTTGAGGATGCTATGTGCCATGTGTAAGGGGACTTGCTGCCTTTAGGGGCTCCTCATTGCATTTGTCTGTGCAGAGTGCTGCTGTGAGGCTCCCTGGGGGATGTGGAGATGCAGAGTCAGAGCTGGAGGTGTGCAGGAGCTTCTCCTGCCCTCCTGGCCTGGTCAGCACCACTGCTCTGCTTGCCCAGCTGCTCTGGGAGGAGCTGCCTGGGGCTGGCAGAGGGAGCTCTGCAGGCTGGGGCTGCACTCTGCTTCATCTTGTGGTATTCTTGGCCCAGGATGCTCTGCATCTGACACAGACACTGCTTGGAGCAGACAGTGCTCAGAGCTTTGTGGTGTTCACCCGACAGCCACTGCAGAGCCACTCAGGCTGCAGTGCCCCAGATGCCCTCACAGCTGCTTCACAGCTGGCTGTGCACAACCCCTGAGTGGGGTTCTGGGCACCACGCAGGGGTTTGGCTTGGAAGGTACCTAACTGTCCCTGCTCCAGCCTAAGTGTCCCTGCTCCAGCCTAACTGTCCCTGCTCCAGCCTAACTGTCCCTGCTCCAACCTAACTGTCCCTGCTCCAGCCTGAATGTCCCTGCTCCAGCCTAAGTGTCCCTGTCCCTGCTGCTCCAGCCAGCCTAACTAACTGTCCCTGCTCCAGCCTGAATGTCCCTGCTCCAGCCTAAGTGTCCCTGCTCCAGCCTAACTGTCCCTGCTCCAACCTAACTGTCCCTGCTCCAGCCTGAATGTCCCTGCTCCAGCCTAACTGTCCCTGCTCCAGCCTAACTGTCCCTGCTCCAGCCTGAATGTCCCTGCTCCAGCCTGAATGTCCCTGCTCCAGCCTAACTGTCCCTGCTCCAGCCTGAATGTCCCTGCTCCAGCCTAACTGTCCCTGCTCCAGCCTAACTGTCCCTGCTCCAGCCTGAATGTCCCTGCTCCAGCCTAACTGTCCCTGCTCCAGCCTGAATGTCCCTGCTCCAGCCTAACTGTCCCTGCTCCAGCCTGAATGTCCCTGCTCCAGCCTAACTGTCCCTGCTCCAACCTAACTGTCCCTGCTCCAGCCTAACTGTCCCTGCTCCAGCCTGAATGTCCCTGCTCCAGCCTAAGTGTCCCTGCTCCAGCCTAACTGTCCCTGCTCCAGCCTGAATGTCCCTGCTCCAGCCTAACTGTCCCTGCTCCAGCCTAACTGTCCCTGCTCCAGCCTGAATGTCCCTGCTCCAGCCTAAGTGTCCCTGCTCCAGCCTAACTGTCCCTGCTCCAGTCCCTAATGTCCCTGCTGTCCCTGCTCCAGCCTGAATGTCCCTGCTCCAGCCTAAGTGTCCCTGCTCCAGCCTGAATGTCCCTGCTCCAGCCTAAGTGTCCCTGCTCCAGCCTGAATGTCCCTGCTCCAGCCTGAATGTCCCTGCTCCAGCCTGAATGTCCCTGCTCCAGCCTAACTGTCCCTGCTCCAACCTAACTGTCCCTGCTCCAGCCTGAATGTCCCTGCTCCAGCCTAACTGTCCCTGCTCCAGCCTAACTCTGTCCTGCTCCAGTTCCAAACCCTTGCCCCTGGGCCTACCCCCACAGGCCTTTTCCCCCAGTGTGTGCTGAGCCTTCAGCCACTCAGCCTGCTGCAGGCTGCCTGTTGGGTTGTGGGTGGGAAGGGACCTCTGGAGGTCATCTAATCCCAGATGCCTTCAGAAGAGGAACCTTTCCTGGGGCATGCATCAAGGCCTTGGATCCTCTGTGTCTGCACCTCAATGTGGTGAGCTTCCTCTGGCCTCCCTGGGTAGGTGTCCCAGCCTCCACCTCCAGGGAGCTCTGCCAGGCAGGGGACAGGACCAGAGGCAATGGTTGGGAACTGGAGCAGGGCAGAGTTAGGTTGGAGCTCAGGAGGAAGTTCTGCACAGGGAGGCTGGGGAGACACTGGCACAGGCTGCCCAGGGAGGTGCTGGAGGCTCCAGCCCTGGAGCCATCCAAGCTCAGCCTGGCTGTGTCCCTGGGCAGCCTGCTGTGGCTGGAGCTGTCCCTGCAGCCTGCAGGGTTGGACAGGATGCCCTTGGAGGCTCCCTCCCAGACCACTGCCACCTGGAAATCTGCCAAAGGGTTTCCCATGCTGAGATGCCTCCCACCCCTGCCCCCAGCTGTGTGCTTTGCTGAGCTGCCTCCCACCCCTGCCCTCAGCTGGGCATTTCCCCTCCCGTTTCCAAACCCGGTGTGTCAGTGGGTGGGATGTGGGATGGGAGTGCAGGGCAGGGCAGGGCAGGGGCTGGGGCAGGGGCCAGGGCAGACACAGGGCAGGGGCTGGGGCAGGGCAGGGGCAGGGCAGGGGCTGGGGCAGGGCAGGGCAGAGCTGGGGCAGGCACGGGGCAGGGCTGGGGCAGGGCAGGGCAGGTACAGGGTAGGGGCCAGGGCAGGGCAGGGGCAGGGCATGCGCAGGGCAGGGGCTGGGGCAGGGCAGGGCAGGTACAGGGAAGGGGCCGGGGCAGGGCAGGGCTGGGGCAGGGCAGGGGCACGGCAGGTACAGGGCAGGGGCAGGGCAGGGGCAGGGCTGGGGCAGGGCAGGGCAGGGGCAGGTCAGGGGCTGGGGCAGGGCAGGGCAGAGCTGGGGCAGGCACGGGGCAGGGCTGGGGCTGGGGCAGGGCAGGCACAGGGCAGGCACAGGACTGGGGCAGGGGCAGGGCTGGGGCAGGGCTGGGGCAGGGCAGGGCTGGGGCAGGGCAGGGCAGGGGCAGGGCAGGGGCAGGGCAGACACAGGGCAGGGGCTGGGGCAGGGCAGGGGTAGGGCAGGGCAGGGCAGAGCTGGGGCAGGCACGGGGCAGGGCTGGGGCAGGGCAGGGGTAGGGCAGGGGCAGGGCAGAGCTGGGGCAGGCACGGGGCAGGGCTGGGGCAGGGCAGGCACAGGGCAGGGGCCAGGGCAGGGGCAGGGGCTGGGGCAGGGCAGGGGCAGGGCAGGCACAGGACTGGGGCTGGGGCAGGGCAGGGCTGGGGCAGGGCAGGGGCTGGGGCAGGGCAGGGCAGGGGCAGGCACAGGGCAGGGGCAGGGCAGGCAGGGCAGGGGCAGGGGCTGGGGCAGGGCAGGAGCTGGGGCAGGGCAGGGGCAGGGCAGGCACAGGGCAGGGCAGGGCAGGTACAGGGCAGGGGCAGGGCAGGGGCAGGGGCTGGGGCAGGGCAGGGGCAGGGGCAGGGGCAGGGCAGGCACAGGGCAGGGGCAGGGCAGGGCAGGGCAGGGGCAGGGCAGGCGCAGGGCAGGGGCAGGGCAGGGGCAGGCACAGGGCAGGGGCAGGCACAGGGCAGGGGCAAGGCAGGGGCAGGGGCTGGGGCAGGGCAGGGGCAGGGCTGGGGCAGGGCAGGGCAGGCACAGGGCATGGGCCGGGGCAGGGCAGGGGCAGGGCAGGGGCAGGGCTGGGGCAGGGTAGGGGCTGAGGCAGGGCAGGGTAGGCACAGGGCAGGGGCGGGGCAGGGGTTGGGGCAGGGCAGGGGCAGGAATGGGGCAGGACAGGGCAGGGGCTGGGGCAGGGCAGGGGCAGGGGCCTGGGCAGGGCAGGCACAGGGCAGGGGCGGGGCAGGGGCAGGGGCTGGGGCAGGGTAGGCACAGGGCAGGGGTGGGGCAGTGGCAGGGGCTGGGGCAGGGTAGGCACAGGGCAGGGGCAGGGCAGGGCAGGGGCTGGGGCAGGGTAGGCACAGGGCAGGGGTGGGGCAGGGGCAGGGGCTGGGGCAGGGTAGGCACAGGGCAGGGGCGGGGCTGGGGCAGGGCAGGGGCTGGGGCAGAGCAGGCACAGGGAAGGGGCCAGGGCAGGGCAGGGGCAGGGCAGGGGCAGGGCAGGCACAGGGCAGGCACAGGACTGGGGCAGGGGCAGGGCTGGGGCAGGGCAGGCACAGGGCAGGGGCAAGGCAGGGGCAGGGGCAGGGCAGGGGCTGGGGCAGGGCTGGGGCTGGGGCAGGGCAGGGGCAGGGCAGGGGCAGGGGCTGGGGTGGGGCAGGGCAGGGGCAGACACAGGGCAGGGGCAGGCACAGGGCAGGGGCAAGGCAGGGGCAGGGGCAGGGCAGGGGCTGGGGCAGGGCTGGGGCTGGGGCAGGGCAGGGGCAGGGCTGGGGCAGGGCAGGGCAGGCACAGGGCATGGGCCGGGGCAGGGCCGGGGCAGGGCAGGGGCAGGGCTGGGGCAGGGTAGGGGCTGAGGCAGGGCAGGGTAGGCACAGGGCAGGGGCGGGGCAGGGGTTGGGGCAGGGCAGGGTAGGGGCTGAGGCAGGGCAGGGTAGGCAGGGCAGGGGCAGGGCAGGGGCTGGGGCAGGGCAGGGCAGAGCTGGGGCAGGCACGGGGCAGGGCTGGGGCAGGGCAGGGCAGGTACAGGGAAGGGGCCAGGGCAGGGGCAGGGCAGGGGCAGGGCTGGGGCAGGGCATGCAGGGCAGGGCTGGGGCAGGGCAGGGCAGGGGCAGGGCAGGGCAGGTACAGGGAAGGGGCCTGGGGCAGGGCAGGGGGCAGGGCAGGGGCAGGGCTGGGGCAGGGCAGGGGGGCTGGGGCAGGGCAGGGGCTGGGGCAGGGCAGGGGCAGGGCCGGGGCAGGGCAGGGGCTGGGGCAGGGCAGGGCAGGGCAGGGGCAGGCACGGGGCAGGGGGGCAGGGGCTGGGGCAGGGCAGGGGCCGGGGCAGGGCAGGGGCAGGGAGGGGCTGGGGCAGGGGCAGGGGGCAGGGCAGGGCAGGGCAGGCACAGGGCATGGGCCAGGGCAGGGCAGGCACAGGGCAGGGGCCAGGGCAGGGGTTGGGGCAGGGCAGGCACAGGGCAGGGGCAGGGCAGGGGCAGGGAGGGGCTGGGGCAGGGCAGGGGCAGGGCAGGGGCAGGGCAGGGGCAGGGCTGGGGCAGGACAGGGCAGGGGCTGGGGCAGGGCAGTGGCAGGGGCCTGGGCAGGGGCAGGGCACAGGGCAGGGGCGGGGCAGGGGCAGGGCAGGGGCTGGGGCAGAGCAAGCACAGGGAAGGGGCCAGGGCAGGGCAGGGGCAGGGCAGGCACAGGGCAGGGGCAGGGCTGGGGCAGGGCAGGGGCTGGGGCAGGGCAGGGGCAGGGGCTGGGGCACGGCAGGGCTGGGGCAGGGCAGGACAGGGCAGGGGCAGGCACGAGGCAGGGCAGGGGCAGGGGCTGGGGCAGGGCAGGGGCAGGGCAGGAGCTGGCTGGGGCAGGCACAGGGCAGGGGCAGGGCTGGGGCAGGGCAGGCACAGGGCAGGGGCAGGGCTGGGGCAGGGCAGGCACAGGGCAGGGGCAGGGGCAGGGCAGGCACAGGGCAGGGGCAGGGCTGGGGCAGGGCAGGGGCTGGGGCAGGGCAGGGCAGGCACAGGACAGGGCCAGGGCAGGGCAGGGCAGGGATGGGGCGGGGCAGGGGCAGGGGCAGGGCGGGGCTGGGGCAGGGCTGGGGTGGGGCAGGGCAGGGCGGGGCTGGGGCAGGGCAGGGGCGGGGCAGGGCAGGGGCAGGGCTGGGGTGGGGAAGGGGCAGGGCAGAGGCAAGGCAGGGGCAGGGGCAGGGCAGGGGCAGGGCAGGGCAGGGGGGCAGGGCTGTGGCAGGCACAGGGCAGGGGCAGGGCAGGGGCTTGGGCAGGGCAGGGGCGGGGCAGGGCAGGGGCAGGGCTGGGGTGGGGAAGGGGCAGGGGCAAGGCAGGGGCAGGGGCAGGGCAGGGGCGGGGCAGGGCAGGGGCAGGGCTGTGGCAGGCACAGGGCAGGGGCAGGGCAGGGGCAGGGCTGGGGCAGGGCAGGGGCATCTGCTGGGGCAGGGCAGGGCAGGCACAGGGCAAGGGCAGGGCTGGGGCATGTCAGGGCAGGGGCTGGGGCAGGGCAGGGGCAGGGCAGGGCTGGGGCAGGGCAGGGGCTGGGGCAGGGGCTAGGGCAGACACAGGGCAGGGGGGGCAGGGCAGGGGCAGGGCTGGGGCAGGGCAGGGCAGGCACAGGCCAGGCCGTCACTAACGCGGGGCTGTGTGTGCCGGGCTGGAGCTGCCGCATCAGCCGCATCCTGCAGGCGCCCCGCGGGAACGCGCTGCTGCTCGGCGTGGGCGGCAGCGGCAAGCAGAGCCTGACCCGGCTGGCAGCCTTCATCAGCGCCCTGCAGGTGTTCCAGATCGCCCTGAGGAAGGGCTATGGCATCCCCGACTTGAAGGTAGGTTGAGCTGGAGGGCAAGGAAACAAAGAGCAGAACCTGCCCTGAAAGCTTCACCTTGCTGTGTGCTGAGCAACCAAAAAGCTCCAAACCCCTCTCTGGCAGCAGCAAAGGCTGAGAGCCCTGGGGCTGAGAGCCTGCAGAAGAGCAGCCCCAGAGGGCAGCTGAGCAATGCTCAGCAAGAGCTAAAGGAGCTGTGGGGGGCAAGAGGCTGGGGCCAGGCTCTGCACAGTGGTGCCCAGGGCCAGCACAAGGGGCAGCAAGGGGCACAGAGTGGCAGGCAGGAGGTTGGATCTGAGCAGGAGGAGAAAGTTGTTTGTTGTGAGGGTGCTGGAGGCCTGGAGCAGGCTGCCCAGAGAGGTTGTGGAGTCTGCTGGGGTGGAGAGCTTCCAACCCCCCCTGGGCATTGTGGTGCTGGGCAAGCTGCTGTGGGTGCCCTGCTGGAGCAGGGCTTGGGCTGGGTGAGCTCCAGAGGTCCTTCCAACCCCAGTCACACTGGGATGCTGTGAAACAGCTTTTCCATGTGAGCAGGTCCTGGTGGCATCACTGCACTGAGTGGGGACTGGAGGGTGAGTCCTGCTCAGACTGGAAGAGGAGGAAAAAGATAGCTGAAGAAATCTGTGTTTGAGCCAAGTGTCCTCCTTCCTTCCTCACAACCAACCAAATGTGAGAAAAACCAAACCCCAAACCAAAACCCCAAACCCCAGAGGTTTCTACTTGTGAAAGCAGAGTCCCACAGCATGGAGATGCCAAGGACCAACAGTTCCAGTCCCTGCTGTCTCTCCCAGCCCCTGTGGTGCTCTGAAACCAGAGGGGAAGGGTTGGAAGGGACCTCAAAGCTCAGCCAGCTCCAGCCCCTGCCCTGGGCAGGGACACCTCCCACCAGCACAGGCTGCTCAGGGCCTCATCCAGCCTGGCCCTGAACACCTCCAGGCAGGGCACAGCCACAGCCTCCCTGGGCAGCCTGTGCCAGGCTCTCCCCACCCTCACTGCCAACAATTTCTTCCTCCTCTCCACTCTCAGTCTCCTCTCTCCCAGCTCAAAGCCCTTGTCCCTTGGCCTGGCACTACACCAACCACTTGTAGCTGTGGTTCCAGTCCATGCCTTGCAGGAGAGAGCTGCAGCCCTGACTCCCTCTGCTTTGCACCCCCAGGCAGACCTGGCAAGCCTGTACCTGCAGGCTGGAGTGAAGAACGTGGGCACTGTGCTGCTGCTGAGCGAGGCACAGGTGGCTGAGGAGCAGTTCCTGGGGCTGCTGAACGACTTCTTGGCATCAGGTGGGGCTCTCCTGCTTGGCCTTCTCCTCTGCTCCTTGCCAGTGGGGCTGTGCTCATGGAGCCCCTGGGCACACAAATAAGCAATCTCTGAACCAAGTGACAAGGTGCTTGGGCTGTGGTCTAGGGCAGCAGCAGTGCTAAGGGCTCCTGGGTGAGGGGGAGCTCAGCCACAGGGTCACAGAATGGGTTGGGTTGGGAGGGACCTTCAACACCATCCAGTTCCAACCCCCTGCCATGGGTCTCAGCCTCCCCTTTCCCAGCTCAAAGCCATTGTTCCTCATCCTGGCACTCCCAGCCCTTGTCCAGAGTCCCTCCCCAGCTCTCCTGGAGCCCTTCAGGTACTGGAAGTTGCTCTGAGGTCTCCCTGGAGCCTTCTCTTCTGCAGGCTGCACAGCCCCAACTCTCCCAGCCTGGCCCCACAGGGGAGGTTCTGCAGCCTCTGCTCATCTCTGTGGCCTCCTCTGGAGCCTCTCCAGCAGCTCCAGGTCCTTCCTGTGCTGGGGCCCCAGAGCTGGGGGCAGTGCTGCAGGTTGATTTAAGGTTTTGAGTTGTTTGGCACAGTGGTTACAGAAGAGTGAGTCCAGGTGCCAAGCCTTTGCCTCCTCTCAGGAGCTCCTCAGCTCAGGGCTGTGTGGCTGAACACTGCCTGTGCCAGGGGCAGTGGGGTGGCAGTGCCCAAGGGAGTGTGGAGCTGGGGCACCAGGGCCTCTCTGGGTGAGCCAGGGTGGGTGCCTTCCCCAGAGTGCCCTGGCAATCACTACTGCTCTTTGCCAGCCACTTGCTGACTTCAGTCAGGGGTGGGAAGATCCCAGCTGGTTCAGGTGACCTCATGGGTGGTGAGAAGTGGAGAGCACACAGCATGGTGGGGTGATAGCTTGTGAGGAACTCCAGAGCTCTGTGGCTGTAGATTGGCCAGATGGCTTCAGAAGCACACAGGCCCTGCCTGAGATGAATTTGTAAGCAGGAGGAAGGGCAAGGACTGATGGAGAGGGCAGTGAGTAGCTCCCAGCTCTTATGAGTAGATGACACAAGCACCTCAACACTAAAGGCTCTGCAGTGTCCTGCAGCAAGGCACAGTCTGAGTGGCCTGGCTTGGCCATGTCCAGGTCACCTTATGGTGCTCTTGAAAGCCATCATTATGTACTCTGGTGGCTGTGGGAGGGAGTGGGGGCAGAGAAAAGGTCTCACATGGAGTCCAGGGAGGCCTCCTAGTCAAGGGAGGCCACAGCAGTGCTGGCAGGGCTGGAAGCCCTCTGCTGGGAGCCAGCCTGAGAGACTTGGCCTTGGGCAGCCTGCAGAGGAGAAGGCTCCAGGGAGACCTTCTGGTGGCCTTGCAGTGCTTCAAGGGCTGAGCAGAGAGCTGGGGACAGACTTTGGAGCAGGGCCTGTGGTGCCAGCACCAGGGGGAATGGTTTGGGACTCAGGGAGCTTGAGAGTGGAGAGAAGGAGAAATGTTTGGTGCTGAGGGTGGGGAGAGCCTGGCCCAGGCTGCCCAGAGAGCTGGGAGCTGCCCCATGGCTGGCAGCAGTGCAGGGCAGGTTGTGTGGGGCTGTGAGCAGCCTGCTCTGGCTGGGGCTGTCCCTGCTGGCTGCAGGGGGTGGACTGGGGGAGCTTTGGAGGTCCCTTCCCACCCAACCCAGGCTGGGATTCTATGAGGCAGCCCAGATTGCAGCCAGACTGAGGTCAGGGCCCTGCAGGGACTTCTCTGCTGAGTCTGGGTGCTGGGGTGAAGCTTGCTCTAGATGATCTTGAAGCTCTCCTCCAGCCAAAGAGATTCTGTGACTGTGTGAGCTGATAGCACTCCAGAGGTGCTGGCTGCTGGCTCTGGCTGCTCTCTGCTCTCTCCATCTTTGTCTTTCTCACTCAGTTCACTTCTTATTACTGCTTAAGAACCAGGCCAGGGCACAGCTTTAGGTCTGTCTGATCAATCAGCAGGTTTCTGATCTGTGTCTTCTCATCCCTGATCAGTGCTGATATTGGCAGCAGCTCCCTCAGCCACGATGATCTCCCTCAGAGCAGAGTGCACAGCTGAGCAGCTGACAGATGAAGGAATGATTAAAACACCTTCCCTGGGGCAGACTTTTGGCAGGCACTTGCAGAACTCTTCCATTTCTGAAGGCTCTGATAAGATTTCTGCTTTCAACCCTCTTGGTGACCTGGGAGTTATTTGCCTGTTCAGATGGCAGGGACCAGCTGCAGCTGTTCACAGAATGGTTTGGATTAGAAAGGACCTCAGAGGTCATCCAGCTCCAAGCCCCTGCCCTGGGCAGGGACACCTCCCACCAGCACAGCTTGCTCAGGGCCTCATCCAGCCTGGCCTGGAACACCTCCAGGCAGGGGACATCCCTGGGCAACCATATTGTACATGGAACCAATTCATTTGCAAACCCAAAGTGCTTTCATTGCACACCAGGGACTGCATTTCCCTTTGTAGTCTCATGAGCAGGGTAGCTCTGCTAAAAAGGGATCCGGGAGCAGGGCAGGGATGGTGCCCCTGGGCTGGGCACTGGGGAGGCCTCACCTCAAATCCTGGGGTCAGTTTGGGTCCTCTCACTGCAAGAAGGACATTGAGGGCTGGAGCAGGGCCAGAGAAGTGCAAGAGAGGTGGGGAGGGGTCTGGGGAGGAGCAGCTGAGGGAGCTGGGGGTATCCAGTCTGGAGCAGAGGAGGCTGAGGGAGACCTCATTGCTCTCTGCAGCTCCTGAGAGGAGGCTGCAGCCAGGTGGGGCTTGGGCTCTCCCCAGTCTCAGATGAGAGAAGGAGAGGAAATGGCCTGAAATTGTGCCAGGGGAGGCTGAGGTTGGAGAGGAGGGAAAATTTGTTTGCTGCCAGAGTGGTCAGGGAGTGGCAGAGGCTGCCCAGGGAGGTGGTGGAGTCCCCATGGCTGGAGGGGTTCCAGCAAGCTGTGGCCATGGCTCCTGGGGCCATGGGTTGGGGCCATGGTGGGGCTGGGTTGGTGCTGGACTGGGTGAGCTCAGAGGCCTTTTCCAACCCAAACAGCTCTGTCCTCTGGTTGTTTTCCTTCTGCTTTTACAAGTTTGCTCCCCCAGGTGTGTATTTCTGGCAGCTGACCTGCTGTGCCTCTGTGCTGCTGCTGGGGCCCTTGGGCTCCTGCCACAGGGATGTTTCCCCAGGAAGAGGCTTCCCTGAGTGCCTGGGAAGGGAGGCAGCTGAATCCCTTTGCCCTACACAATGCAGACCAGACCCAAGCTCTGCCCTCTTCTCTCAGGTGAAATCCCTGACCTCTTCCCTGAGGAGGAGGTTGAGAACATCATCGGCAGCCTGAGGAGCGAGGTGAGGGCCCGGGGGCTGCTGGACTCCAGGGACACCTGCTGGAGGTTCTTCATTGAGAGAGTTCAGCGGCAGCTGAAGGTGAGAGACAGCAGTGGGAGCCTGGGGCCTCACCACCCTGCTGGGGCTTTGGGCCACGTTGCAGGGAGGTCAGACTGCAGCCTGCAAGGCTTCTATACCTGTTGACCACATGGGCTGGGGTTGTGTCCATGAGCAGGACTACAGCAGAGCAAGTGCTCTGTGTCACCCCTGAGACAGCCCTGGGAGAGCCACCCAGATGAGCAGAGGCTGCAGAACCTCCCCTGTGGGGCCAGGCTGGGAGAGCTGGGGCTGTGCAGCCTGCAGAAGAAAAGGCTCCAGGGAGACCTCAGAGCAGCCTTGCAGGACCTGAAGGGCTCCAGGAGAGCTGGGGAGGGACTCTGGACAAGGGCTGGGGGTGCCAGGGTGAGAGAGAATGGATGGAAGCTTGAGGAGAGGAGACTGAGAGTGGAGATGAGGAAGAAATTGTTGGCAGTGAGGGTGGGGAGAGCCTGGCACAGGCTGCCCAGGGAGGCTGTGGCTGTGCCCTGCCTGGAGGTGTTCCAGGCCAGGCTGGATGAGGCCTTGAGCAGCCTGTGCTGGTGGGAGGTGTCCCTGCCCAGGGCAGGGGGCTGGAGCTGGCTGAGCTTTGAGGTCCTTTCCATCCCAACCCACTCTGTGTATCTGTGAACATTTTCCCTTGGAAAAGCTGAGCAGGACCAACCTTTGCCTTTCCACTCTGCAGACCTTGCAGAGGGCTCCCACTGGGCTGTGCAGGGTTAGGTTTTACAGCTTGGAAGAGTTTCTCAAGGGAGCTTCATGGTGGTGAAAATCCACAACCAGGGGAACTAAAACCTCATCATCTGGAGGTGCTGGGAGCTGAGAGGGACACAGTGGTTGGATGACCGTGAAGGCCTCTTCCAACCTCAATAGTTCTATGACTCTGTGATTCTGCACCAGGACTTCCCCCCCTGCAGCCCATATTCCAGCACACAAAGGTGTTGTGCATCTGTCTTAAGGTTCCAAAACAGTTTCAGGGCTTCCCAGGTGCATGGAGGAAATACAGGGCAGGAGGCCTGAGACTCTTCCCTGGTGCTGGGAGCTGGCAGCAGGTGAGGTCTGCTGTCTGCTCAGTGACAGCCTCTGCTGGCTGTGCTTTGCTGGGACCTGCTCACTCAGGGAGGGACTTGTTTAGGGAGAGGGTCTGCTCAAGAGTTGGTTTGAGGGGGGACCATGCCACAAGATAGATGCCCAAGGGCAGGGCATCCAGCCCTCTTCTTTCTGCCCTCTCTGCCTGCAGAGGGCAATTTCTAATGAGTGCTGCTCAGGTTTGTAGCTCTTCTAGCACCTTGGCTGTCTTCTGCCAGCTGTCAGTCCTTAGATCTATCCCTGCTGAGCTGTGAGGTGCAGTGGAAGGGCAGTGGGGATGTGATTTACTCGAGGCTGCTCCCTTCTCCTTGTCTCTCCTCCCTAAGGAATGCTGCAGCAGATGGCTGGGGTCAGCTGGGAAGTGCTTATTGGCCCCAGGGGTTTGTGATGGCATCAGACCCTGTGCAGGGAGCTGAGCAAGCTGTGGCTGCTCCAGGGCTGCTGGAGCTCTGGGAACAGCACAGGAGTGCAGCTTGGCCCAGCACAGCACCAACACAGCTTCTGCCTCAGGGTCTTGAGAGAGGCAGCATAGGTGCAGAGGAGCTCTGGAGATGGAGAGCTTCCTGAGGCTGCACCCCAGAGGTGGCCAGGGCTGTGCTTGAAGGGGCAGGAAGGGCTGCAGGATGCCCTGTGTGTGAGCACAGGGAGGCCATGGCAGAGGGGCAGTGCAAATGGGTTTGTGACAGGCTGGATTCAGCAGCCTCTGAGAACTGGATCTGAGCTCCTGCTGGAGCAGGATGTGATGCTTCCTGCCCTGCCTCTGGGCCAGGTGCTGCAGCTTCACTGGGTGGTGGCAGCTTCATAGATTCATGGAGCAGAGTCATGGAATGGCTTGGGTTGGGTGGGAGCTCAAAGCTCAGCCAGCTCCAGCCCCCTTGCCTTGGGCAGGGACACCTCCCACCAGCACAGCCTGCTCAAGGCCTCATCCAGCCTGGCCCTGAACACCTCCAGGCAGGGCACAGCCACAGCCTCCCTGGGCAGCCTGTGCCAGGCTCTCCCCACCCTCACTGCCAACAATTTCTTCCTCCTCTCCACTCTCAGTCTCCCCTCTCCCAGCTCAAAGCCATTCATTGTCCCTCATCCTGGCACTCCCAGCCCTTGTCCAAGGTCCCTTCCTGGCTTTCCTTCCTGCCTTGAGGTTTCTCTAAACAATTTCTCCATCTGCTACAAACAGCTTTTGAGCTTGAGCCACCTCAGCCCATTCCATTGAGAGCTTTCCAGGTGGGCTTGAGGTCCTGCCAGGAGAATTTAGATCCATTCACTTTAAATCCTGCTTGCAGCAGTGGAGTCTGGATGCCAGAACCCTGCTGGGTGATGCTTTGTGTCAAGAGGTTCTATTAAAGCCTGAGCAGCAGTCAGTGAGTGCCAGGTTCTGCCTCTGAGCATGGCAGTGCTGGCAGCAGGGCTTGGATTCAGTGCAGAGAAAAGCTGTGTTTGCTCCTGGATCAGGCCTTCCCCATCCCCTCCTTGCTGGCTTGCAGTGCAAGGACTGAAGGATAGAGGCTGCTGTGTCCTTGGCTGGTGGTGCAGGGTGGGAGGTGGCTGGCGGGGGTGGGTGGCAGTAGGGGGTGAGAGGAGGGGGTGGTGGTGGTAGGGCGGGTGGGAGGTGGGTGGTGGGAGGGTGGGGGTGGGGGTGGGGGTGGCTGGTGGTGGGGGTGGCTGGTAGGAGGGGTGGGAGGTGGGGGGGGGGGGGAGGTGGGTGGTGGTAGTGGATGGGGGGGCAGGGGTGGGAGATCTCCTGTTGGGAGTGGCTGGGAGAGTCCAGGCTGGGCTGGGTGGTTAGACCCCACTCCTGCTCCGGGCTTCACCTCCCCCCTGCCTGCCTGCCCCTCAGGTGGCCCTGTGCTTCTCCCCCGTGGGCAGCCAGCTGCGTGCCCGCAGCAGGAGGTTCCCTGCCCTCCTCAGCTGCGTGGCCATGGACTGGTTCCAGGAGTGGCCGCGGGAGGCGCTGGAGTCCGTCAGCCTCCGCTTCCTGCGGGACACTGAGGCTGTGGAGGTGAGCTCCGGGCTGCCAGGGCTCAGGGCTGGGCTGGCCACCACAGCCTCTGCTCTGCTGCCAAAGGGAAGAGAGAGAGAAGCGGGGAGAGAGGCTGCTGGGGTGGGAGAGGAACTGCCCCAGCTGGGCTGGAGAGAAGAGCAATGCCAGGGGACAGAGACACAGAGACACAAAGCAGTGTGGACCCCAAGCCCTGCTGGCACCACTGCTGCTGGGGGCAGGCCAGAGAGGCAGCAGACAAATGGTGCAGAAAAGAAGCTGACCTGTGGTTGTTGGAGGGCACCTGCCCTTGGCTCTCCACACTGGGGGCTGAGCTTCTGTGATTGTCCTGGGCAGAATTAGGTCAAATTCTGCCTGATCTCATAGCATGGTTTGCTTGGAAGGGACCTTAAAGGTCATCCAGTCCCATAGGCAGGGACACCTCCCCCCAGCACAGCTTCCTCAAAGCCTCATCCAGCCTGGCCTGGAACACCTCCAGGCAGGGGACAGCCACAGCCTCCCTGGGCAGCCTGTGCCAGGCTCTCCCCAGCCTCACTGGGTGCCTCATCCAGGCTCTTCCTAAACACCTCCAGGGATGGGGACTCCACCACCTCCCTGGGCAGCACATCCCAGTGGCAAATTTCTCTTTCTGTGAAGAACTTTCTCCTCACCTCCAGCCTAAACCTCCCCTGGCACAGCTTGAGACTGTGTCCTCTTGTTCTGGTGCTGGGTGCCTGGCAGAAGAGACCAACCCCCACCTGGCTACAACCTCCCTTCAGGGAGTTGGAGAGAGCAATGAGGTCTCCTCTGAGCCTCCTCTTCTCCAGGCTAAGCAACCCCAGCTCCCTCAGCCTCTCCTCACAGGGCTGTGCTCCAGACCCCTCCCCAGCTTTCTTGCCCTTCTCTGGACACCTTCCAGCAACTCAACCTCTTTCCTAACCTGAGGAGCCCAGAACTGGACACAGGACTCAAGGTGTGGCCTAACCAGTGCTGAGCACAGGGCAGAAGGACTTCCCTGCTCCTGCTGGCCACACTCTTCCTGATGCAGGCCAGGATGCCCTTGGCCTTCTTGGCCCCCTGGGCACACTGCAGGCTCATGTTCAGGTGGCTGTCAACTACTACCCCCAGATCCCTCTCTGCCTGGCTGCTCTCAGCCACTCTGTCCCCAGTCCCTGTCCTGGCACTGCCAGCCCTTGTCCCAAGTCCCTCCCCAGCTTTGTGGTAATCCTCTTCCTGGTGTCAGCCTGCAGCTGGGCTAAGAAGGATCCAGCTCTATTTCTTTAGCTTTTGTGGGCAGGATTGTGAAGGGATAAAGCCCTCAGTGTGTCTCTGGCTCAGTGTGAGCATTCCCTGGTGTAGAGAGAAGAGGAGGCCACAGCCCTGCCTCCGAGGGGGAGATTGTGCAGAGCTGAACGTTGGAAGTATTGCCTGGAATAAGATGAAGGGGGAGATAAAAAGATCTGCAGAGAGGGCTGCAGCCCAGAGGCAGGCAGAGTTATTGCAGAGATAACAGATGGAGAGGGCTCAGCTGAGATGTTGCAGCCTGGATTTAGCTGCAGCAGAACAAAGAGTTGATAAATGCCTTTCTCTCCAGCCCAGCTCTCTGTTAGATGGAGTTATCCTCTTTAAAGCAGTCTCTCCTTGGCTTCTCCTCCTCCTCCCCCAGGCCTGCCTGCAGGGCTCCATCAGCCAGTTCCTGGCCCATGTGCACAGCAGTGTCGGCCAGGCCTCCCGGCTCTACCGCCGCCGCCAGCGCCGCTACAACTACACCACCCCCAAGTCCTTCCTGGAGCAGCTCAAACTCTACCACAGCTTGCTGAGCAAGAAGGGCAAGGACTTGAAAGCAAAGATGGAGAGGCTGGAGAATGGCCTGGAGAAGCTGAACAGCACCTCTGCTCAGGTGAGCAAGCCCTAGGGCCCAGCGCCCCTGAGTTGCCTTCTGTGGCTGTTAAGGACATCTCTGGGGGTTGCTTCTAAAGCAGAACTTTAATGGCCTGAGAGCAGCCTGCAGGAGAAGGCCCTGGGGGGGTCAGGTGGTGACAAAGTCCCCAGGAGCCAGCACTGGTCCCTGGCAGCCCAGAGCCAGCTGAGTGCTGAGCTGCAGCCAGAGCAGGGAGAGCAGCAGCACAGGGAGGGGATTCTGCCCCTCTGCTCTGCTCTGCTCAGCCCCCACCTGCAGCACTGCCTCCAGCTCTGGGCCCCCAGCACAAGAAGGACCTGGAGCTGCTGGAGAGGCTCCAGAGGAGGCCACAGAGATGATCAGAGGCTGCAGAACCTCCCCTGTGGGGCCAGGCTGGGAGAGCTGGGGCTGTGCAGCCTGCAGAAGAGAAGGCTCCAGGGAGACCTCAGAGCAGCCTTGCAGTGCATGAAGGGGCACAGGCAGGCTGGGCAGGGACTGTTCAGAAGCCCCAGAACCTGTGAGTCTTGCAGGTTTTGCTACTGCAGGAGGATAAAGGAACACAACATTGACACCTGGCTGGAGCAAGGTGGGCTGAGGAGGGCCTGTTGATGAGGCTCCAGGTCTGTGCTGGGGCTCCAAGTCTGTGCTGGGGCTCCTGGTGTGTACTGAGGCTCCAAGTCTGTGCTGGGGCTCCTGGCTGTGTAAAACACATCCTGTGAACAGCTGAAATGAAAGCTTCCACCTGCTCCCCACTGGGTCCTGCTCCAAGCACCATTTGTGGTGCCCTGACACCTCTGCCCAGTCAACAGAGGTGGAGCAAGCTCCTTGGCAGCAGTTCCTGCTGGTGCTGTGTGCCTCACTGCTAGCAGACTGCCCTGGTGCTTGGACCATGGCACAGGCCTGGTGCCCCAGCTGTGCCCCAAGCAAGCAGGAGCTGCAGAGCAGCACTGTTCTGTGCTGCCAGGACAGAGCCTGCTTGGCACACAGGCCCTCCACAGCACTGGGCAGCACCCAGCACCACTGCAGAGCAAGGCCCTGCTGCTGGGCAGGGCAGGAGGCAGGCTGCTGGCTCTCCATCTCTTTCCTCCCTCTAGGTGGAGGAGCTGAAGGCCAAGCTGGCAGTGCAAGAGGTGGAGCTGAAGCAGAAGAACGAAGATGCTGACAAACTGATCCAGGTGGTGGGGGTGGAGACAGAGAAAGTGAGCAAGGAAAAGGCAGTGGCTGATGAGGAGGAGCAGAAGGTGGCACTCATCACCCAGGAGGTGGAGCAGAAACAGAAGGACTGTGAGGAGGACCTGGCCAAAGCTGAGCCTGCCCTGGCAGCTGCCCAGGAAGCACTGAACACCCTCAACAAGGTAGGGAGGAGGTTCCTTTGGCAATCCACCAGCTGCCTCCTGCATTGTGAGGGTGCTGTGCCATGGCCCAAGTCTGGGGCCACTGTAGTGGCCTTTCTCCAGCTTCTTCCCAGCTGGCACACCCTGGTCCTGGTGGGACTGGGAGCAGCCACCAGGCTGCATCAAGTTCCCCTTTACTCATGCCCATGGGGAGCAGGAGGAGCTGCCAGTGGCTGTGTCCTTTACACCTCCACTGCTCCTCATCCTGTCCCACTGGGGAAGGGAGGTCACCTTGCTGTCACCCTTGCTCAGGACCCAGGGAGGAGAGTCTGAGAGGGATCAGCAGTGCTGTGCCTCTGTCCTGCTGCCCATGCTCAGCCCTGTGCCAGCCTGGAGGAGGACAGGCAGGGTGGAGGGCCTCAGGGCATGGGCACAGGCCAGGGCCTGCTCCAGGCTTGTCTGAGGCTGTCAGCCCTGAGCCGCAGGAACAAATCTGCAGGAGAGGCTGCAGGTGCCCCCAGGGTGAGTGGCACTCAGCTGTCCCGAGGGGCTGTGCCAAGGAGCTGGTGGCAGCAGGCAGTTGGGGTAGGTGAGGCCTGAGCATCCCTTTGCTACAGTGGGAGACACTGCCAGGGAGCCATGGCCTGGCAGAAGCCTGGGCTGGAAAAGCTCTTCCAGACTGGGTCCAACCATGCTGTGACCCTGCCAGGTCTGCTGCTAAACCATGGCCCTCAGCACCACATCTGCTTGGCTCTTCCATCCCACCAGTGCCCTGGGCAGCCTGGGCCAGAGCTTGGCAGCCTGCTGCCTCATTGTTCCTCATGTCCAAGCTAAGTCTCTGAGGGTGCAACTTGAGGCCATTTCCTTTGTCCTATCATTTGTTACCTGGGAGCAGAGCCCAGCCCCCAGCTGGCTCCAGCCTCCTCTCAGGGAGCTGCAGAGAGCAATGAGGTCTCCCTCAGCCTCCTCTGCTCCAGGCTCAACATCCCCAGCTGCTCCTCCCAACATTTGTGCCCAGACCCTGGAAGCTGCTCTGAGGCAGCTTTGTTGTCCCTCTGGACCTGCTCCAGCCCTCAGTGTCCTTGGTTTGAGGGGCCCAAAAGTGAGCACAATATTCAAGCTGTGCCCTCCCCAGTGCCCAGCCCAGGGGCACCATCCCTGCCCTGCTCCTGCTGCCCACAGCATTGCTGCCCCAGGCCAGGCTGCTGCTGCCCTTCTTGCCCCCCTGGGCACTGCTGGCTCATCTCCAGCTGCTGTCCCCCAGCACCCCCAGGGCCTTTCCCAGTGGGCAGTGTCCAGCCCCTCTGCCCCCAGCCTGCAGTGTTGCAGGAGGTTGTTGTGTCCCAAGCCATGAGCAGCCAGGAGAATGCTGAGGAAAGTGTCAAAAGCTTCACTAAAGTGTAGGTCACAGCCCTGCTGAAGGACAGGAGGCAGCTCTGAGCCATCAGGGGCCAGGCTCTTGTGGTGCCCAAGGGAGGTTCCACCTGAGCAGGAGGAGAAACTCCTTTGGTGTGAGGGTGCTGGAGGCCTGGAACAGGCTGCCCAGAGAGGTTGTGGAGTCTCCTTCTCTGTTCAAGAGCTACCTGGCTGTGTCCCTGGGTGCCCTGCCCTGGGTTACCCTGCTCTGGCAGGGGCCTGGACTCAATGGTCTCTGAAGGTCCCTTCCCCCCTCCCCATGCTGTGAGCCCATGGTCAGGGCTGGGTTTCTCTTTGCCAAGCTGTCAGCACCTGTGGCTTTGCTGCAGGTTGCTTTGCCTTTTGCTCCTGCAAGGGAAGGAACTCTTCAAAGGGAAGATTTTTGTCTCTTCATTAGTCTGGGCTTGTGCTGGAGCTGCAGAGTTTCTCATTAGGTGAAGGTGAGGGAGCTGCAGGGATTGTCTCCAGGGAGCTGTAAAGTGCTGATAGCAGAGCACAGGAAGGGCTGACCTCCCTTAGCTGCTGATCAGAGATGCATCAGGGAGCTTGCCCTGCTTGCTGACATGAATAAGCAGCAGCAGTTCTGTCTGCAGCTCTGGTTTGCCTCCACCACCCCAGTGGTGGTGTTTGGAGAGCACTGTCAGAGGCAGCACTAATGGGGGCAGAGTGGCAGAAGCTCTCTGTGGCATGCAGCACTAAGCAGAGTCAGCTGCCAGGGTCCCAGGCAGGGTGTGGATGCAGGGACATCCCCTGCTGGGCAGGGTGGAGAGGATGCTCCTGGGATTGCCCTCCCCTGCCTGGGGGCCTCTGCTTCATAGACTCACAGCATGGGTTGGGTTGGAAGGGACCTGAAAGCTCATCCAGCTCCAGCCCCCTGCCCTGGGCAGGGACACCTCCCAGCTTGCTCAAGGCCTCATCCACACAGTCTCACAGTATCACCCAGGCTGGAAGAGACCTCAAAGATCATCAAGTCCAACCTGTAACCACAGACCTCATGACTAGACCATGGCACCAAGTGCCACATCCACTCCCCTCTTGAACACCTCCAGGGATGGGGACTCCACCACCTCCCTGGGCAGCACATCCCAATGGCCAACGACTCTCTCTGTGAAGAACTTTCTCCTCACCTCCAGCCTAAACCTCCCCTGGCACAGCTTGAGACTGTGTCCTCTTGTTCTGGTGCTGGGGGCCTGGGAGAAGAGACCAACCCCCACCTGGCTCCAACCTCCCTTCAGGGAGTTGCAGAGAGCAATGAGGTCTCCCCTGAGCCTCCTCTTCTCCAGGCTAAGCAACCCCAGCTCCCTCAGCCTCTCCTCACAGGGCTGTGCTCCAGACCCTCCCCAGCCTCATTGCCCTTCTCTGGACACTTCCAAGTCTCTCAATGTCCTTCTTGACCTGAGGAGCCCAGAACTGGACACAGGACTCAAGGTGTGGCCTAACCAGTGCAGTGTACAGGGGCACAATGACCTCCCTGCTCCTGCTGGCATCCAGCCTGGCCTGGAACACCTCCAGGAAGGGCACAGCCACAGCCTCCCTGGGCAGCCTGTGCCAGGCTCTCCCCACCCTCACTCTCAACAATTTCTTCCTCCTCTCCAGCCTCAGCCTCCCCTGTTGGAGACTGGCACAAAGCACTCTCAGGAGCTGTCCTGCAGCCAGTGCTCAGTCTGTGCCCTCCTGGCAAGGAGTGAAGTCCTTGGTCAGTGCTGCCCAGTGTCTGCTCAGCTTACAGTGAGCAGAAGGCAGTGACAGACTCAAAAGCAGTGAACTTCTCATGGCTGCAAGGAGTATCCCCTGGGTATCAGGAATATCCTCATGGCTCTCAGTACCACATCTCCAGGGCTTTGAAACCCCTCCCCTTGCACAGCCTGGGCCAGGCCCTGACTACCCTTTGGGGAAGGAAGTTGTTCCTCATGGCCAACCTGAACCTCCTCTGGTATAACCTGAGGCTGTTTCCTCTTGTCCTGTCACTTGTTACCTGGGAGGAGCCTCACTCCAGCCTCCTCTGCTCCAGGCTCACCACCCCCAGCTCCCTCAGCTGCTGCTCCCCAGCCCTGCTCTCCAGACCCTTCCCCAGCTCTGTTGCCCTTCTCTGGACTTGCTCCAGCTCCTCAGTGTCCTTGGAGTGAGGGCCCCCAAACTGGCCCCAGGATTGGAGTTGTGGCCTCCCCAGTGCCCAGCCCAGGGCATGGTCACTGCTGGCCACCGCACTACCGCTCCAGGCCAGGCTGCTGTTGGACTCCTTGGCCACAGAAATGTTTCCTTTTCCCTTCTCCTCACCTTCTGAGAGGGCAGGAAACCTTCTGCTCCCCAGGCAGCAGAGCTGGCAGGGGCAGGGTGGGAGCCTAGGGAGGCCACTGGGCCGTGCTGGTGCCACGGGCTGCCAGGAGCTGGCCGAGGAGCAGGCGGGTGCCGGAGCCATCTCCTGCCGCTGGCCTGGGGGCCTGGGAGCAGCAGGGCAGAGAGCAAGCCCCCTGCTCCTCCTCTGACCCCTCCCTGTCCCCTCTGCAGAAGAACCTGACGGAGCTGAGGTCCTTCGGCTCGCCGCCGCCGGCGGTCGGCAAGGTGCTGGCGGCGGTGCTGGTGCTGCTGGCGCCCGCGGGCAAGGTGCCCAGGGACCGCAGCTGGAAGGCGGCCAAGGGCGCCATGGCCAGGCTGGACGCCTTCCTGGACTCCCTGCTGCGCTTCGACAAGGAGAACATCCCCGAGAGCTGCCTCAGGGCCCTGCAGCCCTACCTGCAGGACCCCCACTTCAGCCCCGAGCTGGTCAGCACCAAGTCCCTGGCGGCGGCAGGGCTCTGCTCCTGGGTGCTGAACATCCTCCGCTTCCACCAGCTCCACCGCCAGGTGCAGCCCAAGCGCCAGGCCCTGGGCGCCGCCAACGCCGAGCTGGCCGCGGCCCAGGACAAGCTGGCTGGCATCAAGGCCAAGATCGCGGTAAGTGCGGCCCCTGGGGCATCCAGCCTGCCAGGCACCCCCTGCCCTGGGAGCATCCAGCCTGCTGGGCATCCAGCCTGCTGGGCACCCTCTGCCCTGGGGCATCCAGCCTGCGGGCACCCCCTGCCCTGGGAGCATCCAGCCTGCTGGGCATCCAGCCTGCCAGGCACCCCCTGCCCTGGGAGCATCCAGCCTGCTGGGCTTCCAGCCTGCCAGGCACCCCCTGCCCTGGGAGCATCCAGCCTGCTGGGCACCCTCTGCCCTGGGGCATCCAGCCTGCCGGGCACCCTCTGCCCTGGGGCATCCAGCCTGCTGGGCACCCCCTGCCCTGGGAGCATCCAGCCTGCTGGGCATGCAGCCTGCCAGGCACCCCCTGCCCTGGGGCATCCAGCCTGCTGGGCATCCAGCCTGCCTGGGCACCCCTGCCCTGGGGCATCCAGCCTGCCAGGCACCCCCTGCCCTGGGAGCATCCAGCCTGCTGGGCATCCAGCCTGCTGGGCACCCCCTGCCCTGGGAGCATCCAGCCTGCCGGGCACCCCCTGCCCTGGGAGCATCCAGCCTGCCTGGGCATCCAGCCCTGCCCTGCCCTGGGGCATCCAGCCTGCTGGGCATCCAGCCTGCCCCTGGGGCACCCCCTGCCCTGGGGCATCCAGCCTGCCGGGCACCCCTTGCCCCTGGGGCACCCCCTGCCCCTGGGGCATCCAGCCTGCCGGGCACCCCCTGCCCTGGGGCATCCAGCCTGCCGGGCATCCAGCCTGCCGGGCACCCCCTGCCCTTGGGGCATCCAGCCTGCCAGGCACCCCTTGCCCCTGGGGCACCCCCTGCCCTGGGGCATCCAGCCTGCCGGGCACCCCCTGCCCCTGGGGCATCCAGCCTGCCGGGCACCCCTTGCCCCTGGGGCATCCAGCCTGCAGGGTGTCCAGCCTGCTGGGCAACCCCTGCCCTGGGGGGCAGCTGCTCCTCTGCACTTGGAATGGGGCAGCAGGGAGCCTGGGGGGCTGCAGCCTCTGGTTGAGGAGCAAGGGCTGAGAGCCCTGGGGCTGCTGAGCAGGGAGAGGAGCAGCCCCGGGGGGTTGTTGACATTGATCATCACTGTCCAATCATTAATTAATATCACTAAATATCTGAAAGGAGGGGGAGGGGGATCAGAAGGGGCCAGGCCCTGCTCAGGGGTGCCCAGGGCCAGCACAAGGGGCAGTGGGCACAGAGTGGCAGGCAGGAGGTTGGATCTGAGCAGGAGGAGAAAGTTGTTTGGTGTGAGGTGCTGGAGGCCTGGAGCAGGCTGCCCAGAGAGGTTGTGGAGTCTCCTGGTGTGGAGAGCTTCCAACCCCCCCTGGGCATTGTGGTGCTGGGCAAGCTGCTGTGGGTGCCCTGCTGGAGCAGGGGTGACACTGGGTGACCCCCAGAGGTCACTTCCAGCCTCTCCATTTGCTCTGTCTGTGCCACACTTCTAGCTTAAAAATCCAACCTGAACCCTCCAGGTCTTCCTGCTGCAGCTGGAGGAGGCTGGGCACAGCAGCTGAAGGAGGCTGGGCACAGCAGCTGAAGGAGGCTGGGCACAGCAGCTGGAGGAGGCTGGGCACTGCAGCTGAAGGAGGCTGGGCACTGCAGCTGGAGGAGGCTGGGCACAGCAGCTGAAGGAGGCTGGGCACTGCAGCTGGAGGAGGCTGGGCACTGCAGCTGGAGGAGGCTGGGCACTGCAGCTGAAGGAGGCTGGGCACTGCAGCTGAGGCAGGGCTGCATTTAGAGGTCTTTACATCAAATTCTGCCACCTCAGCTGAGAAATGTGCTGCTGGAGAGCTCTTTTCATCCCTTCTCAAAGCCTTTGATGCCTGAGCTTTCCTGCTTCCTCCTTCTTGCTTCTGCAGAGGTGGGGTTGTGTCAGGGACAGTGCCAGGCTGTGGGGAGGTGGCACCCCTGGCAGACCTGGCTGGCTGAGGGGGGCTTCCCCTCTGGGGCTGGGGGTGACCCAGCCTGGGGCAGGGTGCAGGTACAGCCTTGCTTATCAAGCTGGCATCCCTGGGACAGCCTCACTGAGCTGCTGCTGACTCACAGCTGCCCAGGGGGCCCCCAAGCTGCCCCAGCCCCACCCTCAGCAATGAATGAGACAGTTCTGCTTGTCCAACCACCGAGCACCTCTCCCTCCCCTTGGGCTGCCAGCCTGGGCAGGCTGGAGGCAGGAGCAAGCTGGGCACTGGCTGCTTGCTGTGTTCCAGTGGAGCATGGCTGGGGTCAGCTGCAGCTCTGCTCTCCCAGATGCTCACTGAGCAGCTCAGGCCTGTGTGAGGGGGCTCTGCCCAGAGCAGCCCAGCACAGAGTGCTTCAGCCTGGAAAGGTCCTCCAAGACCCCTGACTCCAAACATTAACTCACCACTGCCAAGGCCACCGCTAACCCCTGGCCCTCAGCACCACAGCTTCAGGGCTCTGAGACCCCTCCAGGGATGAGGACTCCCCCACTGCCCTGGGCAGCCTGGGCCAGGCCTGGACAACCCTTTTGGAGAAAAAAATATTCCTCATGTCCAACCCAAGCCTCCCCTGGGACAACTTGAGGCCATTTCCTTTCCTTCTGTCACTTGCTACCTGGGAGCAGAGCCCAGCCCCCCCTGGCTGCAGCCTCCTCCCAGGGAGCTGCAGAGAGCAATGAGGTCTCCCTCAGCCTCCTCTGCTCCAGGCTCAACACCCCCAGCTCCCCCAGCTGCTCCTCCCTATACTTGTGCTCTAGACCCTAGAAGCTGCTCTAGGGCAGATGTGTTGCCCTTTGGATCTGCTCCAGCTCCTCAGTGTCCTTCTTGCAGTGAGGGACCCAAAGCTGAACCCAGCACTCAAGCTGTGGCCTCCCCAGTGCCCAGCCCAGGGGCACCATCCCTGCCCTGCTCCTGCTGCCCACAGCATTGCTGCTCCAGGCCAGGCTGCTGCTGCCCTTCTTGGGCACTGCTGGCTCACCCTGGCTCCTGTTCTGCATCCCCAGGGATCTCTGCATACAGACTGACATTTTGGTGTTGAGCAGAGCCTGCTTTGTGCTCTGCAGTGCCCAGGGAGCTGCAGCTCTCTCTGATGTGTTCCTTTTTCACTCTCAGGGTTGCTTCCAGCATGCAGCTCAGTGCTGAAGTGATTTAGCAGCAGCTCAGCCTCCTGTGGTGTGTGCTGGGTGTAGATAAATCGATTAGTAACCAGCTGTGAAATGCTACAGGTGCTTGTGGGAGCCCTTGGCTCGTTTCAGAGCAGCCTGTGGGCAGCTCTGGCCAAGCAGAAGGCTCCTTTGCTTTTGGCTCTCCAGGTGGTTTGGGCCCCTGGAAACTGACCTGCAGCTCACCTGGTCCCACAGTGCTGGGGCAGCTGCTCCACAGCAGTGACCCTCAGCAGGACAATTGGCTGACTTCTTTGTTATGTTTGTAGCAAGAGGGTATGGGAGGTTGGCTTGAGGATGGTTCAAGCACAATTGCAGCACAATTGCAGCTGCTCAGGGAGCCCCCAGAGGGGTTTGAGCATCAAGTGGTGAATCAGCAGAGCTTGGAGGGCTGAGCTGAGACCAAGGGAGCTGCAGCAGCAGAACACACAGGATCCTCTGTGCTCAGTTCCCTGCTCAGTGCTCAGCCACAGCACCTCTCAGAGGCACTGGACACAAGGACTCCATTCCCCAGTTTAAATTCACCCCAGGACAGAGCCCCAGCTCTGGGTGTTCTCTGCCTTGGGAGTTACAAGCAGGTAAAATCTCTGCTCCACCCTGGCTCCTGGTGCTGCAGCACTGCAGGGCTGGGGCAGCTCTGGAGCCCTCAGCACAGACAGGGACCTGCTGCAGCAGGGCCAGAGGAGGCCACAGCAGTGCTGGCAGGGCTGGAAGCCCTCTGCTGGGAGCCAGCCTGAGAGACTTGGCCTTGGGCAGCCTGCAGAGGAGAAGGCTCCAGGGAGACCTTCTGGTGGCCTTGCAGTGCTTCAAGGGCTGAGCAGAGAGCTGGGGACAGACTTTGGAGCAGGGCCTGTGGTGCCAGCACCAGGGGGAATGGTTTGGAACTCAGAGAGGGAGCTGAGAGTGGAGAGAAGGAGAAATGTTTGGTGCTGAGGGTGGGGAGAGCCTGGCCCAGGCTGCCCAGAGAGCTGGGAGCTGCCCCATGGCTGGCAGCAGTGCAGGGCAGGTTGTGTGGGGCTGTGAGCAGCCTGCTCTGGCTGGGGCTGTCCCTGCTGGCTGCAGGGGGTGGGCCGGTGGAGCCTGGCCCTGGCTCCCAGGTGAGTGCCCTCTGGAGGTTTGCTTTCAAACCCTGCTGCTATTTTCTCTTTGTTCCTCTCCTGCAGCGCCTCAATGAGAACCTGAGGAAGCTCACAGCCAGGTTTGAGAAGGCCACAGCAGACAAGCTCAGGTGTGAGCAGGAGGCTGAGGCGACAGCCTGCACCATCGCCCTCGCCAACCGCCTGGTGAGTGCCGGCCGCTGCCGCCGCGGCACGGCCCGGGGCCCCCGGGGCTGCTGAGCTGCCAGCCCTGGGCAGAGCTCTTTCACACAGCCACAGGATGCACTGGAGCAGAAGGGAGCCTCCAGGGCATCCTGTCCAAGCCCTGCAGGCTGCAGGGACAGCTCCAGCCACAGCAGGCTGCCCAGGGACACAGCCAGGCTGAGCTTGGATGGCTCCAGGGCTGGAGCCTCCAGCACCTCCCTGGGCAGCCTGTGCCAGTGTCTCCCCAGCCTCCCTGGGCAGAACTTCCTCCTGAGCTCCAACCTAACTCTGCCCTGCTCCAGTTCCAAACTGTTGCCCCTGGGCCTCTCCCCACAGCCCTTCTGAGCAGTCCCTCCCCAGCTGCCTGCAGCTCCTGCAGGTATTGAACTGCAGCTCTGAGGTCTGCCTGGAGCCTTCTCCAGGCTGCACAGCCCCAACTCTCTCAGCCTGTCCCCATAGCAGAGGTTCTGCAGCCCTCTGATCATCTTGGTGGTCTCCTCTGGACCCTCCCCAGCAGCTCCAGGTCTCTCTTGTGTTGGGGGCTCCATGTCTGGCCCCAGCCCTGCAGGTGAGGGCTCCCCAGAGCAGAGCAGAGGGGCAGGATCCTCTCTCTCCAGCTCTGGCCACACTGCTTTGGATGCAGCCCAGGCTGCCCTTGGCCTCCTGTGCTGCCAGTGCCCATTGCTGGCTCCTGCCCAGCTGCTCCCCCCCAGCACCCCCAAGGCCTTCCCTGCAGAGCTGCTCTCAGTCTCCTCAGCCCCAGCCTGGATGGGTGCTGAGGGTTGCCCTGCCCCAGGTGCAGGACCTTGCCCTTGGCCTTATTGAACCTCATGAGGTTCTTCTCAGGCACCTCTGCAGCCTGTCCAGGC
Source organism: Melanerpes aurifrons (assembly GCA_011125475.1). Lineage (NCBI taxonomy): Eukaryota > Metazoa > Chordata > Aves > Piciformes > Picidae > Melanerpes > Melanerpes aurifrons. Next base: position 22,736,528 of record WWNC01000011.1, read on the forward strand.
CCCTCTGGCTGGCTCCCATCCTCTAACTGGATGACATTCCATGCTCTGATATTCCTGGGACAGGTTTCAGCAAAGAGAATGACTTTGCATTGTCTGATTCCATCCATCAGGGTAGGCTCTGTGTGTTTAAGGTGCCTGATGACACTCTCCTCACAGCCCTCAGCTCTGTTTTGTACTCCAGTGTGTGATCAGGCACTGCTGGCTACAAACTCTGTGACTCAAAGCCCAAGGTGGGAATCTGCAGCTCTGTAGGTTTTGCAAAGAGAACAATTTCCAGTGGGAAGCTGTGCAAGACCCCTGGGTGCTCCAGGCTTGGGGCAGAGGGGCTGGAAAGTGCCCAGCAGGGAAGGCCCTGGGAGTGCTGGGGGACAGCAGCTGGAGAGGAGCCAGCAGTGCCCAGGTGGGCAAGAAAGGGCAGCAGCAGCCTGGCCTGGAGCAGCAATGCTGTGGGCAGCAGGAGCAGGGCAGGGATGGTGCCCCTGGGCTGGGCACTGGGGAGGGCACAGCTTGAGTGCTGGGTTCAGTTTGGGCCTCTCACTCCCAGAAGGACATTGAGGGCTGGAGCAGGGCCAGAGAAGGGCAACAGAGCTGGGGAAGGGTCTGGAGAAGAGGGCTGGGGAGGAGCAGCTGAGGGAGCTGGGGGTGTTGAGCCTGGAGCAGGGGAGGCTGAGGGAGACCTCATTGCTCTCTGCAGCTCCCTGAGAGGAGGCTGGGGCCAGGTGGGGGCTTGGGCTCTGCTCCCTGCTCTCAGGTGAGAGGAGAGGAACTGGCCTGAAATTGTGCCAGGGGAGGCTGAGGTTGGAGAGGAGGAGAAATTTCTTTGGTGCCAGAGTGGTCAGGGAGTGGCAGAGGCTGCCCAGGGAGGTGGTGGAGTCCCCATGCCTGGAGGTGTTGCAGCAAGCTGTGGCCATGGCTCCTGGTTTGGTGGCCCTGGTGGGGCTGGGTTGGTGCTGGACTGGCTGAGCTCAGAGGCCTTTTCCAGCCCAGACCATGCTATGGCTCTATGAAAAGCAGAGCCTGTCCCCACTGTCAGGCCCCTGGTGTCCATCCCAGCCTCTTGGTGCTCTGCTGGGGCAAGGGCCTTGTCCCTACCTCCCCTGCTCACCGTGTGCTGCTGCCTGGAGCCCAGCTCACATCCAGTGCTGCCCTTAACACTTTGTCTTTTGGCTTCTGTACCAGCTCTTGGCTTGGAGCAAGCTGGTTCCAAGCTGGGCTGCAGGAGGCTGTTGGGTGAGTGCTCTGCCCTGGCAGGGCACTGGGTTGGAGCTGGTTCTGGCAGCTGACTCAAGCTCCCTCTGCAGCTCATGAAGGCAGCACTGATGGCAGCTGGTGGAGAGCCCCAGCTGGTTTGTGCTTTTAACCCATGTGCCTCAGTGTGAGAGCAGGGAAGGGCAGGCAGCTGCAGGGGTTGGTTTCCTCCCCAGTGACACAGGCAGGGGCATTGGGGCACCCTCAGCAAGCTGCAGGTGACACCAGGCTGAGCAGTGCAGCTGAGACACCTGAGGCACAAGATCCTTCCAGGGGGACCTGGACAAGCTGGGGAAGTGCTTCTGTGTGATCATGAGGTTCAGCAAGGCCAAGGGGCTTGGGCAGCCCCTGATCTCAATCCAGGCTGGGATGGAGGGCTGGAGAGCAGCCCTGAGGAGAAGGCCCTGGGGGTGCAGAGCTGGCCATGAGCCATCACTGAGTGCTGCCAGCCCAGCCCCAGCCTGTGCTGGGCTGAGCCCAGCAGTGTGGGCAGCAGGGCTGCTGGTGCCCTGGCAGAGCTGGGTTATCAGCTGGGCTTGATGATCTTAACAGCCTCTTGCAAGCAGAACAGTTCTGTGCTTCTCTGCCTCTGGAAGGGGTCTCAGAGAAGCAGCAGATTTGGATCTCTTTTCTCTATCCCCTGGGGGAGCTTTCTGCTTTCATCTTCCTCAGGTTAATTCTGACTGAAGGCTCCCAGAACCTTTGATTAAGCCAGCAAAAGCTGCCTTTTGCCTCTCAAAGAGGCATTTGTGTTTCTGGGGAGATTCTGCTGGCTGTTTCCCTGCCTCTGCTTACAGAGCCCGGCTCAGTGTGGGACGTGGAGGTCAGCAGTGGCTCTTGGAGGAGTCAGGAAACAACAAGACACAGACTGCAGAAAGGCAATGTCTCATGGAAGGAAACAGAGAAGTGATGCTTGGAGCTCTGCTGCTGGAACCCTGCCTTGTGTCTGTGTGCTTCACACTGAGCACAGCTTCAGCTCCCCCCACTAGCAGCACCTCAAAAAGCAGAGCAGGAGTTTCACAGGAGGCCAACAAGTCCCAGGGCAAGGTCCTGCAGCTGGGGCAGGCCAACCCCAGGCACAAATCCAGGCTGGGTGCAGAGTGGGTTGAGAGCAGCCCTGAAGAAGGAGGCTTGGGGGTGCTGGGTGCTGAGCAGCTCCCCAGCAGCCAGCAGTGCCTCCTGCAGCCCTCAGGCAGCTGTGTGCTGGCTGCAGCCAGAGCAGGGTGGGCAGAGGGCAGCAGAGGGGATTCTGCCCCTGGGCTCTGCTCAGACCTCACCTCCAATCCTGCCTCCAGCTCTGCTGTCCCCAGCAGCAGAAGGACTCAGAGCTGATGGGGAGAGTGCAGAGGAGGCCACAAAGATGCTGCCAGGGCTGGAGCAGCTCTGCTGGGAGCACAGGCTGAGGGAGCTGGGGCTGTGCAGCCTGCAGAGGAGAAGGCTCCAGGGGCACCTCAGAGCTGCCTGGCAGTGCCTGCAGGGATCCTGCAGGAAGGCTGCAGAGAGACTTTCCCTGAAGGTGTCTGAGACAGGCCAGGGGGAATGGTTTGGAGCTGAGGCAGAGCAGGGTTAGAGTGGAGCTGAGGAAGAAGTTCTGCAGTGTGAGGGTGGTGAGGCTCTGGCACAGGCTGCCCAGGGAGGCTGTGGCTGCCTGGAGGTGTTCCAGGCCAGGCTGGATGAGGCCCTGAGCAAGCTGTGCTGGTGGGAGGTGTCCCTGCCCATGGCAGGGGTTTGGAGGAGATGAGCTCTGAGGTCCCTTGCAGCCTGAGCCCTTCTGTGGGTCTGTGGTTTCTAGAGCTGGGTGTTCAGCATGGAATTCTTGACTTAAATCCTGGCTCCCCAAGTTCAGGCCCAGCTGTGCTCGGGACCAAGGCTCTGGGGGTTCTGGGCTGGGGCTGCTCTTTGTTTGTGTTTTAGCTGCATTAGCAAAGTGCTCCTTGAAACACTTAAGGATTGTAGTTTCTACAGCCTTTGTCAAGCTCCACAGTGTCCCTTCAGGTGTTCTGATTCTGAGCCCAAGACATGGCAGAGGCCTCAAGCTTTGGACAGGCTGCCTTGGGCTGCAGCTGTGGCTCTTGTGTTGCTGCCTGCAGAAGTCCATGGGCTGAGAGCACCAGGTTTGTGCCACAGGCAGGGTAGCCTGGGTGAAGAAACAGGAAGGTTTGCACCTGGGAGTGTGCTCCTCAGCTCAGCCAGGGAGTGGGACTGAGCCCAGGCTCCAGGGCAGCACCTGCAGGGCAGCAGCACTTGAGCAGGCCCTCTGCTGGTGCTGGGCCACAGCCTGAGCAGTTCAATACCTTAGCACAGGGTCCTAACATCAGAGAATCATGGAAGGGTTTGGGTGGGAAGGCACCTCCAGAGCTCCCCCAGTCCAACCTCTGCAGCCAGCAGGGACAGCCCCAGCCAGAGCAGGCTGCTCACAGCCCCACACAGCCTGACCTGCACTGCTGCCAGCCATGGGGTCTCCCTGGAGCCTTCTCTTCTGCAGGCTGCACAGCCCCAGCTCTCCCAGCCTGGCCCCACAGGGGAGGTTCTGCAGCCTCTGCTCATCTTGGTGGCCTCCTCTGGAGCCTCTCCAGCAGCTCCAGGCCCTTCCTGTGCTGGGGCACCACAACTCCATGCAGTGCCAACCCCCAGCAGAGGTTTTCCCTGAGGCTGAAGCTCCCTCTCCTTTCATCAGGGGAGAAACAGCAGAGGCAGGGGGAAGGAAATCTTTATCCTGCATCTAGGCTCTCACCAAACTGAGACATCAGATGAGTGGCAGAGTTGTGGCAGTGCTGAGCAGGAGGAGTGCTGAGCAATGCCCTGGATTCTGCTGGAACAAAGCTGTGAGGTTTCTATTGATCTCTAGCTGGTAAACATCATCTGCCACACTGTGCTGGCTGATGAGAGCTGCTGAGAGATAAGAGGCTGAGGGCTTGGGGAGGCAGTGTCAGCACTGGGCCTTTGTACAGCAGAGGAGCTGCATCCTGGCTGGCTTTGAGAGATGAACCCACACAGGACACCACTGAGGGGCTCCTGGTGCTACAAACAACCCACAGCTTCAGAGGCTGCAACCAGGGAAGCAAACAAGGAGGAACAGCAGAGCTGTGCCCCATTCAGTGGCTGCTGCTGCCAGGTCTCCAAATGCAGAGCTCTGGAAGGAGATCTGAGCCATGGTGGGAGCCCTCCTGCAGCTGCAAGAGGCTGTGAGACCCTCTGCCTGCTGCTCCCTCACTGCCAGCCCTGCTCACCCTGCCCAGTCTGCCAGGAAGACCCTGCCAAAGAGAGCAGCCCCCAAGGCACTGGGTGACCCCTGGACAGCGCCACCTGCAGGGAGCCTCCATGGCTGCCGATGGGAGCTGAGGGAGCAGAGCCCAACCCCCCCTGGCTGCAGCCTCCTCTCAGGGAGCTGCAGAGAGCAATGAGGTCTCCCTCAGCCTCCTCTGCTCCAGGCTCAACACCCCCAGCTCCCTCAGCTGCTCCTCCCCAGCCCTGCTCTCCAGACCCTTCCCCAGCTCATTGCCCTTCTCTGGCCCTGCTCCAGCCCTCAGTGTCCTTCTGGGAGTGAGAGGCCCAAACCTGAGCCCAGGATTCAAGGTGTGAATCTCATTTGCTGTGCTCTTTCCCTTCATACCTTGCATCACTGACTGCTTGTCAGATTGTCCTGGACCATCCTGGCCTCAGGAGGCAGGTCACAGGTTTTGCCCAGTCCCCATTGCAGACCCAGTACTGCCCCCCTGTGACCCAGAAGGATATTCCATGAGCCCAGCTGGGGCTTGGGCTCTGCTCCCTGCTCTCAGGTGAGAGAAGCAGAGGAACTGGCCTGGAATTGTGTCAGGGGAGGCTGAGGTTGGAGAGAAGGAGAAATGTCTCTGCTGCCAGAGTGGTCAGGGAGTGGCAGAGGCTGCCCAGGGAGGTGGTGGAGTCCCCATGCCTGGAGGTGTTCAGCAAGCTGTGGCCATGGCTCCTGGGGCCATGGTCTGGGGGCCATGGTGGGGCTGGGTTGGTGCTGGACTGGCTGAGCTCAGAGGCCTTTTCCAACCCAACCCAACCCAAGCCAACCCAACCTATGATCCTGTGACTCAAAGGCTCTGGGACTCTGTGAGCTCCATGCTCCCAGAGGCAGACTCCCCCAGCACACCCAGACCCAAGGCCAAGTGGAATGTTAGGATTTGTCTGGGAAAGAAGGATCCAAATCTCCCCTGCCCCAGCCCAAATCCATCCTGAATGAGTCCTGCCTGTGCAGCTGTCCCTCCACCCCCTGCTGCACCCCAGAGGGGGCAGATGGTGCAGAGGGGAGCAAGGAGCAGCAAGCAGATCATAAAGCTTTGCTCCTTGGGGGGAGGTAACAGTGGCAAGGACAATCAAAGGCTTCCTCTGCATGAGGATTATGGAACAGCCCAAAGCTCTTCATCCTCAGAAGGAGCCAGCAGGGAGGGTATCCAGGGCTTGCAGTCACCAAGGGGATGGAGCAGGTGCCAGGGGCAGGACTGGTCCCTGGGCTGCCAGTGTGTGAGCAGCTTTCAGCCAGGGCAGTGCTCCTGCAGCACATCAGGGGGTGGAAGCTCCACAGGGGCTGTGGGTGCCAGCAGGGTGGTTGGTGTCCAGGGCAGCTTAGACTCAGTCATGAAGGAACAACTCATCAGTGGATAGGAAACATGAAGCTGTGTGTCACAGGATGCTTAAAGCTCCTGCTGTGGGAAGCTGGGAGGTGATGCCAGCAGCTGTGCCAGGAGCCCATGGCTGGAGTCTTCCCAGGGCAGCTGCTGGGGGCTGCTGGGGCCGGAGGAGGTGGAGCATGGGACACCGTCCTGCACAGGAGCCTTGTGTCTGAAGGCATGGGTTGGATGGAGGCAGCAGCTGGTGGGGCAGCAATGAGCTGCTGCTCACACAGGCTGGGGGGCTCAGGAGCACAACCTGCAGCTGGAGACCAGGACTGAGTGGTGCCCCTCGGGGCTGGCACTGCTGCTGTTGAACAGCTCTGCTGGACAGAGACAGTGGCAATGGGGAACCCCCAGGGGGTTTGCCAGCAACACTCAGCTGTGTGCTGAGGGCAGCATGCTGGAGGGAAGGGATGGAGAGACACCTGGGTGGGCATGAGAGGTGGCACTGTGTCAACATCAGGAGGCTCAACAAGGGCACATGCAAGGTCCTGCACCTGGGGCAGGCAACCCCTGGTACCAATCCAGGCAGGGGATGGAGGGCAGGAGAGCAGCCCTGAGGAGAAGGACTTGGGGTGCTGGGGGTGCAGAGCTGGAGCTGAGCCAGCACCAAGCACTGCCAGCCCAGCCCCAGCCTGGGCACTGCCTGAGCTCTGCCTGTGCTCTGCCTGTGCTCTGCCTGCGCCCTGCCTGGGCACTGCCTGGGCTCTGCCTGGGCTCTGCCTGAGCCCTGCCTGGGCACTGCCTGGGCTCTGCCTGAGCCCTGCCTGAGCCCTGCCTGGGCACTGCCTGAGCCCTGCCTGGGCACTGCCTGGGCACTGCCTGGGCTCTGCCTGGGCTCTGCCTGAGCCCTGCCTGGGCACTGCCTGAGCCCTGCCTGAGCCCTGCCTGGGCACTGCCTGAGCCCTGCCTGAGCCCTGCCTGGGCATTGCCTGAGCTCTGCCTGTGCTCTGCCTGAGCCCTGCCTGGGCACTGCCTGAGCCCTGCCTGGGCTCTGCCTGGGCACTGCCTGAGCCCTGCCTGAGCCCTGCCTGGGCACTGCCTGGGCACTGCCTGAGCCCTGCCTGGGCTCTGCCTGGGCCCTGCCTGAGCCCTGCCTGTGCCCTGCCTGGGCCCTGCCTGAGCCCTGCCTGTGCTCTGCCTGTGCCCTACCTGAGCCCTGCCTGGGCCCTGCCTGGGCACTGCCTGAGCCCTGCCTGGGCACTGCCTGGGCATTGCCTGGGCTCTGCCTGGGCTCTGCCTGAGCCCTGCCTGGGCACTGCCTGAGCCCTGCCTGAGCCCTGCCTGGGCACTGCCTGAGCCCTGCCTGAGCCCTGCCTGGGCATTGCCTGAGCTCTGCCTGTGCTCTGCCTGCGCCCTGCCTGGGCACTGCCTGGGCTCTGCCTGAGCCCTGCCTGGGCACTGCCTGAGCCCTGCCTGAGCCCTGCCTGGGCACTGCCTGGGCACTGCCTGAGCCCTGCCTGGGCTCTGCCTGGGCACTGCCTGAGCCCTGCCTGAGCCCTGCCTGGGCACTGCCTGGGCACTGCCTGAGCCCTGCCTGGGCTCTGCCTGGGCACTGCCTGAGCCCTGCCTGAGCCCTGCCTGGGCACTGCCTGGGCACTGCCTGCGCCCTGCCTGGGCTCTGCCTGGGCACTACCTGAGCCCTGCCTGAGCCCTGCCTGGGCACTGTCTGGGCACTGCCTGAGCTCTGCCTGCGCCCTGCCTGGGCACTGCCTGAGCCCTGCCTGGGCTCTGCCTGAGCCCTGCCTGAGCCCTGCCTGGGCTCTGCCTGGGCCCTGCCTGGGCCCTGCCTGAGCCCTGCCTGTGCTCTGCCTGAGCCCTGCCTGGGCACTGCCTGGGCTCTGCCTGGGCACTGCCTGAGCCCTGCCTGGGCTCTGCCTGGGCTCTACCTGTGCCCTGCCTGGGCTCTGCCAGTGCCCTGCCTGGGCACTGCCTGAGCCCTGCCTGGGCTCTGTCTGGGCTCTGCCTGGGCTCTGCCTGTACCCTGCCTGGGCTCTGCCTGGGCTCTGCCTGTGCCCTGCCTGTGCCCTGCCTGGGCTCTGCCTGTGCCCTACCTGAGCCCTGCCTGGGCCCTGCCTGGGCACTGCCTGAGCCCTGCCTGTGCCCCGCCTGGGCTCTGCCTGTGCCCTACCTGAGCCCTGCCTGGGCCCTGCCTGGGCACTGCCTGAGCCCTGCCTGTGCCCTACCTGAGCTCTGCCTGGGCCCTGCCTGGGCTCTGCCTGAGCCCTGCCTGGGCCCTGCCTGGGCTCTGCCTGCGCCCTGCCTGGGCTCTGCCTGGGCTCTGCCTGGGCACTGCCTGGGCTCTGCCTGGGCACTGCCTGAGCCCTGCCTGGGCTCTGCCTGGGCCTGCCTGTGCCCTGCCTGTGCCCTGCAGCAGGGAGGAGCTGCTGCAGGAGCCCCTGGCCTGACCTGTGTGACTTGGTCCGCTCTAGGTCGGGGGCCTTGCCTCTGAGAAGGTGAGGTGGGCTGAGGCTGTGAAGGACTTCCAGCAGCAGCAGAGCAGCTTGTGTGGAGACCTCCTGCTGGTGTCAGCCTTTGTCTCCTACCTGGGCTACTTCCCCAGGCAGTACCGGCAGGACCTGCTGGAGGGCAGCTGGAAGCCCTTCTTGCAGCAGCTCCAGGTAAGCCCTGCTTGACTCAGCTCCTGTCCCACTGCACTGCCTGCAGCCAGACCTCCTGCTGCCCAGAGGGGATGCCCCAAGAGAGGGGAGGGGAGCCCCCAGGGGACTGACACCGGTGTCCCCTCCCAGCTGGCCTGAGGGGCAGGGCACAGCTCCAGCTGCCTGATTCCTCTCAGGGGGAGGGGTTGTGGTGTCCTTGCTCCGTGCATTGTGCCCTGATTCCTCCATGCACAGAGGGAGGACCCTGGTGCAGAGACCCCAACATGGAGCCCTTGCTGTGCTGTTTGCACCAGGCCTTGGGGCTGCACAGGGGGGAGATAGCTCCAGGGAATGGTTTGGCTTGGAAGGGACCTTCAACACCACCCAGCTCCAGCCCCTGCCCTGGGCAGGGACACCTCCCACCAGCACAGGCTGCTCAAGGCCTCATCCAGCCTGGCCTGGAACACCTCCAGGCAGGGCACAGCCACAGCCTCCCTGGGCAGCCTGTGCCAGGCTCTCCCCACCCTCACTGCCAACAATTTCTTCCCCATCTCCACTCTCAGTCTCCCCTCCTCAAGCTTCCATCCATTCCCTCTCACCCTGGCACTCCCATATCCAAAGTCCCTCCCCAGCTCTCCTGGAGCCCTTCAGGTCCTGGAAGGCTGCTCTGAGGTCTCCCTGGAGCCTTCTCCAGGCTGAAGAGTGTGGAGAGTGACATGCTGGGAGCAGGCAGAGCTCCCTGCTGGCTCTGCAGCAGGCTTGGAAGAACTCCAGATGGTTCCTGATGCCTGATGCAGGCTCTGTCCGTGCTGGCTGTGCCTCTCAGCTGGCCTTAGCTGTGTCTGGATGTTTGGAGCAGATGGAGACTGTCATGTTACAAACTCCTTGACTGTTTCTGTAAGTGGTAACAGGTCCTCCCCTCCAGCAGCAAACACAAGTGCTGCTCTCCTGCCAGGCTGCTCTGCCTCAGCTTCAAACCATCCCCCCTTGGCCTGCCTCCACACACCACCCTCAGGAAAAGGCTCTCTGCAGCTTTCCTGCAGGTACTGGAAAGCTGCTCTAGGTCCTCCTGGAGCCTTCTGCAGGCTGAACACCCCCAGCTCCCTCAGCCTGTGCTCACAGCAGAGCTGATGCAGTCAGGAGACTGCACCAGGGGGATGGTTTGGAGCTCAGAGAGGGAGCTGGAGAGTGGAGAGAAGGAGAAATGTTTGGTGCTGAGGGTGGGGAGAGCCTGGCCCAGGCTGCCCAGAGAGCTGGGAGCTGCTCCATGGCTGGCAGCAGTGCAGAGCAGGTTGTGTGGGGCTGTGAGCAGCCTGCTCTGGCTGGGGCTGTCCCTGCTGGCTGCAGGGGGTGGACTGGGGGAGCTTTGGAGGTCCCTTCCCAGCCAGCCCATCCCCAGCAGCTCTTCCTTAGCTGCCCTCTGCAGTGCTCTCCTTGCTGAGCTCTGGTTGGGGTCACCCTCAGTGCTTCCCGGCAGCTCCCTTGGCAGAGCCTCTGCTTGCCCCCCAGGTGCCCATCCCCACGAGCGCCTGGCTGGAGCCCGTGGCGCTGCTGGCCGACGCGGCGGAGGTGGCAGCCTGGCAGAACCAGGGGCTGCCCGCGGACCCCACCTCGGCCCAGAACGCCTCCATCCTGCTCAGCTGCCAGCGCTGGCCCCTGCTGGTCGACCCCCAGCTGCAGGGCAGCAGCTGGCTCAAAGCCAGGCACGGGGAAGAGCTGCGGGTGATCCGCATGGGGCAGAAGGGGTAAGCACCATCGGCTCACACCGGGGCTGCAGCAGGCAGGGCTGGCCCCTGGGCAGGGCTGCTGCCCCTGGGCAGGGCTGCTGCCCCTGGGCAAGGCTGGTGCCCCTGGGCTGGCCCCTGGGCAGGGCTGCTGCCCCTGGGCAGGGCTGGCCCCTGGGCTGGCCCCTGGGCAGGGCTGCTGCCCCTGGGCAGGGCTGGCCCCTGGGCTGGCCCCTGGGGAGGCAACAGCCTGAATCTGCACTTAGTTTTGGGCCTCTCACTCCAAGAAGGGCATTGAGGGCTGGAGCAGGGCCAGAGAAGGGCAATGAGCTGGGGGAGGGTCTGGAGAAGAGGGCTGGGGAGGCAGCAGCTGAGGGAGCTGGGGGTGTTGAGCCTGGAGCAGGGGAGGCTGAGGGAGACCTCATTGCTCTCTGCAGCTCCCTGGGAGGAGGCTGCAGCCAGGTGGGGGTTGGGCTCTGTTTTGTAGTCTCAGGTGATAGAAGGAGAGGAACTGGCCTGAAATTGTGCCAGGGGAGGCTGAGGTTGGAGAGGAGGGAAAAAACCACAGCTGTGAGGTGGTGTCAGTACAGCAGAGGGATGAGAAGTTATCCAGAGGGACCTGGGCAGGCTGCAGAGGTGGTGCCCAGGGGAGCCTCCTGAGGCTCAACAGGAGCAAGTGCAGGTCCTGCTCCTGGGCTGAACAATCCTCACTGTCAGGACAGGCTGGGGGGGAGGGGACAGAAAGCAGCCCTGAGGAGAAGGCCTTGGGGGTGCTGGTGGGGGAGAAGCTGGGCAGGGGCAGGCAGGGTGAGACTGCAGCAGGCCAAGGGCAGCCTGGGCTGCATCCAAAGCAGCATTGCCAGAGAGCCAGAGAGGAGATTCTGGCACTTTGCTCTGCTCTGGGGAGACCTCACCTGCAGGGCTGTGTGCAGGGCTGGAGCCCTCAGCACAGGAAGGACCTGGAGCTGGTGGAGAGGCTCCAGAGGAGGGGCAGGAGAATGCTCAGGGGGTTGGAGCAGCTCTGCTGTGAGGACAGGCTGAGGGAGCTGGGGGTGTTCAGCCTGGAGAAGAGAAGGCTCCAGGGAGGCCTCAGAGCAGCCTGAAGGGGCTCCAAGAAGGCTGCAGAGAGACTGTTCCCAAAGGCCTGCAGGGACAGCAGCAGAGGCAATGGCTTCAAAGCAGAGCAGAGCAGATTGAGATTGGATGTGAGGAACAAGTTCTGCAGCAGGAGGCTGCTGGAGCACTGGAGCAGGCTGCCCAGGGAGGTGGTTGGGGCCCCAGCCCTGGGGGTGCTCAGGGTGAGGCTGAACAGGCTCTGGGTCTGGTCTAGTTGGGGATGTCCCTGCTGCCTGGGGGGAGGTCACACTGGAAGGCCTTTGGTGATGTTGCAGCAAGCTGTGGCCATGGCTCTGGGGCCATGGTTTGGAGGCCATGGTTTGGAGGCCATGGTTTGGGGGCCATGGCTCCTGGGGCCATGGTCTGGGGGCCATGGTCTGGGGGCCATGGTTTGGGGGTCATGGTTTGGGGGCCATGGCTCTGGGGCCATGGTCTGGGGGCCATGGTCTGGGGGCCATGGCTCCTGGGGCCATGGTCTGGGGGCCATGGTTTGGGGGCCATGGCTCCTGGGGCCATGGTCTGGGGACCATGGTTTGGTTTGGGGGTCATGAGTTGGGGGCCATGGCTCCTGGGGCCATGGTCTGGGGGTCTGGGGCCATGGTCTGGGGGCCATGGTTTGGGGGCCATGGGTTGGGGGCCATGGTCTGGGGGCCATGGCTGGGGGCCATGGCTCTGGGGGCCATGGTCTGGGGACCATGGTTTGGGGCCATGGTTTGGGGGTCATGGTTTGGGGGCCATGGTTGGGGGCCATGGCTCTGGGGCCATGGTCTGGGGGCCATGGTCTGGGGGCCATGGTTTGGGGGCCATGGGGGCCATGGCTGGGGGCCATGGCTCCTGGGGCCATGGTCTGGGGACCATGGTTTGGGGGCCATGGTGGGTTGGGGGCCATGGCTCCTGGGGTCATGGTCTGGGGGCCATGGTCTGGGGGTCATGAGTTGGGGGCCATGGCTCCTGGGGCCATGGTTTGGGGGCCATGGGTTGGGGGCCATGGGTTGGGGGGCCATGGCTCCTGGGGCCATGGGTTGGGTTGGGGGCCATGGTGGGGCTGGGCTGCTGCTGGTGTCGATTCAATGCTCTTGGAGGACTTTTCCAACCCAAAGCATTCTGTGACTCTGTGAAGCCTCCTTGCTGCCAAGCCTCAGCTCCAGCTTACAGCAGTGCTGTCTCCACAGGTATCTGGAGAGGCTGGAAGCAGCCCTGGCTGCAGGGGATGTGGTTCTGCTTGAGAACCTGGAGGAGTCTGTGGACCCTGTGCTGGGACCCTTGCTGGGGAGAGAAACCATCAAGAAAGGAAGGTGAGGCTGGGGAGGCTCAGTGCCTGTGGGACTGCTCTGTGTGCCCCTGGGCTCTCTGCTGCCCGCCTCCCAGCCTCAGCACCGCTGCCATCCTGCCCTCCCCACTGAGCACTGCAAACCAGCAGAGGAAATGCAGTCAGGATGGCTCTGAAGTGAAGCCAGCTGGGTCCTTTGGTTGGGCAGTGCCACTCAGAGCTCATGGGAGAGAGAGCCCTGGGATTCTCTGTCTCTGCAGTGCCCTTGGTGGTGCTCATTGGCTGCCCTGGCACTGAATTGTGACCAAAATAGCTCTTGCTGTGGGGAAGGAAAAGGAGCCCTGGCTGGCAGCAATGCTGCACCCTGCTCAGGAGTGCAGCTGCAGGTGGGAGTGTGAGGGGATCTGTGCTCCTTAACGAGGTCAAGAACTTCATGACAGCTGCTGGTCACCCTCCAGCCAAGGGGAGGCCAGCAGGAGGGGCAGAGGGGAGCTCAGCTTCTCCTCCTTTGTGTGCCAAATGAGCACATTGTCAGTGCCTGCCCAGAGAGCAGCAGCAAACCAAACCTCCCTGGGTGGTGTTCCTGTGGCAAGCTGCAGGCTTCTGTGAGAGGCTGCTAGAAGCTTCTCCTCTGTCCCATGCAGCCAGTGCCAGCTGGCTCCAGGGGGCTCCTGCTGCTGGCCAAGGCCATCAGGGGTGCTGGTGGCACCTCTGGGATAGGAGAGTTAAGAAGGAGGGAAATGGAAGAGAGGAGGAGGACATGTGAGAGAAACAGCTCTGCAGGCACCAAAGCCACTGAAGAGGGAAGGGGAAGAGGAGCTCCAGGTGCTAGAGAAGACACCCCCTGCAGCCTGGGCTGAGGAGCATGGAGAGGGAGACCCTGCAAGCCCAAGAGGGTTAGTGTGCAGCAGATACCCACCTGCAGCCCAGGCAGGTCCCCACTGCAGGAGGTGGCTGAGAGCCCACAGGAAGCCCAGGCTGGAGCAGGCTGCTCCTGGCAGGACTTGAGACCTTCCTGGTGCCCCAGGCTGGAGCAGGCTCCTGGCAGGGCTTGAGACCTTCCTGGTGCCCCAGGCTGGAGCAGGCTGCTCCTGGCAGGACTTGAGACCTTCCTGGTGCCCCAGGCTGGAGCAGGCTGCTCCTGGCAGGGCTTGAGACCTTCCTGGTGCCCAGGCTGGAGCAGGCTGCTCCTGGCAGGACTTGAGACCTTCCTGGTGCCCCAGGCTGGAGCAGGCTGCTCCTGGCAGGACTTGAGACCTTCCTGGTGCCCCAGGCTGGAGCAGGCTGCTCCTGGCAGGACCTTCCTGGTGCCCCAGACAGGCTTCCTGGTGAGACCTTCCAGGCTGCCCCAGGCTGGCTGCTCCTGGCAGGACTTGAGACCTTCCTGGTGCCCCAGGCTGGAGCAGGCTGCTCCTGAGGGATTGTATCCTGTGGAAGGCTCCAGGGAGACCTCAAGGCAGCCTTCAGTACCTGAAGGGGACCTGCAGCAGAGACTCCACCACTGCCCTGGGCTGCCTCTTCCAAGGCTTCACAACCCTTTTGGGGAAGAAATTGCTCATCATGTCCAGGCTTAGCCAACCCTGAGGCAACTTGAAGCCAGTTCCTCTCCTCCCATCACCTGAGCCTAGGGAGCAGAGCCCAGCCCCCACCTGGCTCCAGCCTCCTCTCAGGGAGCTGCAGAGAGCAATGAGGTCTCCCTCAGCCTCCCTGCTCCAGGCTCAACACCCCCAGCTCCCTCAGCTGCTCCTCCCCAGCCCTCTTCTCCAGACCCTCCCCCACCTTTGTTAACCTTCTCTGGCCCTGCTCCAGCCCTCAATGTCCTTCTTGCAGTGAGAGGCCCAAAACTGGCCCCAGTGCCCAAGGAGTGCCCTCCCCAGTGCCCAGCCCAGGGGCACCATCCCTGCCCTGCTCCTGCTGCCCACAGCACTGCTGCTCCAGGCCAGGCTGCTGCTGCCCCTCTTGCCCCCCTGGGCACTGCTGGCTCCTCTTCAGCCACTGTTCAGTACCCTCAGGTCCTTCTCTGCTGGGCAGTTTGCAGCCCCTCTGCCCCAAGCCTGGAGCATTCCTGGGGTGGTTGTGCCCCAAGGGCAGGACCCTAGGAAGTGTTTGGTGCTGCTGACCTCAGCCCCACTTCCCCTTGGCTTTGACAGGAGGTTGAGAGGGAGCTACCTCCTCACGCTGCTGTGCCCTGCCTGCAGGTACCTCAGGCTTGGAGACAGGGAGTGTGACTTCAACCCTTCCTTCCGCCTCATCCTGCACACCAAGCTGCCCAACCCCCACTTCCCCCCCGAGCTGCAGGCCCAGTGCACCCTGATCGACTTCAGCGTCAGCAGGGAGGGGCTGGAGGAGCAGCTGCTGGCCACCGTCGTCAGCATGGAGAGACCTGACCTGGAGCAGCTGAAGGTCGGCAGCGGGCAGCCCCTGCTGGGGGCAGGGTGGATGGCAGCAGCAGCAAGAGGGCTCAGCTCTCCTGGTGCCTCCTGTGCTGCTCAGGCTCTCTCTGGGCTGCTTGCTGGCTGTGGAGCCATCCCCAGGCTGTGCCCATGTGCAGGAGTCTCAGGGAGCAGAGCAAGCAGCAGGGCCTGTGGCAGGGCCTGCAGCAGCTGCGGCCAGGAGCAGGAGCTTGGTGCTTTCTTTCCCAGGGCTCCTGTGGCTCACACTTGTTGAATCTGTTGCTTGCAGTCAGACCTCACAAAGCAGCAGAACAGCTTCAAAATCAGCCTGAAGAGCTTGGAGGACAACCTGCTGTCCAGGCTGTCATCAGCATCAGGCAACTTCCTGGGGGACACAGCCTTGGTGGAGAACTTGGAGACCACCAAGCAGACAGCTGCAGGGATCGAAGAGAAGGTAGGGAGGCAGTGCTGGCCTGCAGAGAAGATGTGTGGGATGGGGTCTGGGGGGCTTGAGGGTGGAACACATCTGATTGACTCAGCTCAACTCTGCCCCTCCTGCTGAGCAGGGAGCAGGAGGTGGTGTGAATGGGAAGGCCCTGTGCAGCCCCAGGCCACCAGCACTCAGCAGCTCTCCAGTGACCTACTTAAGGCTGGGAGAAAATGTCAGGGCCTGGTGTAAAGACAATGACATTTACACAGTGCACCAAGGCAGCTTTAAGCTGCTGCACTGCAATCCTGAGCACACCACACTGCTCCAGGAAGATGGATTTGAGTGCTGAGCAGGGGCTGGAATCTGTTGGGTGTGCAATCTGGAGAGCATCAGCAGGAGCCTGGGGGTTGCACAGCCTCCCCCCCAGCTAGCAACCAGCCTGCCTTTGATCTGCAGTGTCAGCATGGCCACCTGCCCTGCCCTGGGGAGAGGTGAGGGAGCTGCACAGGGAGCCTCCTCTGCTGCTGAGGGCACTTGAGGAGGGTGGTTGGTAGAGCAGGGCTGGGCTAAGGTCCCTCTGGTATCAGTCACAGAGTGGGGGAATGGGTTGGGATGGAAGGGACCTCAGCCAGCTCCAGCCCCTGCCCTGGGCAGGGACACCTCCCACCAGCACAGGCTGCTCAGGGCCTCATCCAGCCTGGCCTGGAACACCTCCAGGCAGGGCACAGCCACAGCCTCCCTGGGCAGCCTGTGCCAGGCTCTCCCCAGCCTCATCTCAACAATTTCTTCCTCCTCTCCACTCTCAGTCTCCCCTCTCCCAGCTCAAAGCCATTCTTCCTCATCCTGGCACTCCCAGCCCTTGTCCAGAGTCCCTCCCCAGCTCTCCTGGAGCCTTCAGGTCCTGGAAGCTGCTCTGAGGTCTCCCTGGAGCCTTCTCTTCTGCAGGCTGCACAGCCCCAGCTCTCCCAGCCTGGCCCCACAGGGGAGGTTCTGCAGCCTCTGCTCATCTGGGTGGCCTCCTCTGGAGCCTCTCCAGCAGCTCCAGGTCCTTTTTGTGTTGAGAGCCCCATACCTGGCCCCAGCCCTGCAGGTGAGGGCTCCCCAGAGCAGAGCAGAGGGGCAGGATCCTCTCTCCAGCTCTGGCCACACTGCTTTGGATGCAGCCCAGGCTGCCCTTGGCCTCCTGTGCTGCCAGTGCCCATTGCTGGCTCCTGCCCAGCTGCTCCCCCCCAGCACCCCCAAGGCCTTCCCTGCAGGGCTGCTCTCAGTCTCCTCAGCCCCAGCCTGGATGGGTGCTGAGGGTTGCCCTGCCCCAGATGCAGGAACTTGCCCTTGGCCTTATTGAACCTCATGAGGTTCTCCTCAGCCACCTCTCTGTGCTGAGCCCTTCCCTGCCCCTTGCTGAGCTGGTGGCTCAGCACTGCCTGTGTCACAGGACAGAGCCTCAAATGATCCCTGAGAGGCTCAGGAGTGGCAGTGTGTGCTGCTGCAATGACTGAAAGGAGGAGCATGGCTGAGGTGACACCGTGCTGGAGCTGCCAAAAGGCAGACACCTGGCCAGCAAGGTCTGGGGGGGGAATGCTGATGAGGAAAGGCAGCAAACACTCAGGGGTGAGCAGCTCCTAGCCCCTGGAGGAGCTGCCTGGCCTGGAGCAGCACTGGGGCTGGAGGGCAGGGAGTGTGCTCCTGGGCTGGGCACTGGGGAGGCTGCACCTCAAATCCTGGGTTCAGTTCTGGGCCTCTCACTCCCAGAAGAACACTGAGGGCTGGAGCAGGGCCAGAGAAGGGCAGCAAAGGTGGGGAAGGGTCTGGAGAGCAGGGCTGGGGAGGAGCAGCTGAGGGAGCTGGGGGTGGTGAGCCTGGAGCAGAGGAGGCTGAGGGAGACCTCATTGCTCTCTGCAGCTCCCTGAGAGGAGGCTGCAGCCAGGGGGGGTTGGGCTCTGCTCCCTAGGCTCAGGTGAGAGGAGGAGGGTGGGAGGAGGCATCTCAAGCCTGGCTACACCATCAGCATCAAGCTGTGCCAGGGGAGGCTCAGGTTGGATGTTAGGAAGCAATTCCTTCCCAGCAAGGGTTCTCAGGCACTGTCCCAGGCTGCCCAGGGAGGTGGTGGAGTCCCCAGCCCTGGAGGGGTCTCAGAGCTGTGTGGCTGTGGTGCTGAGGGCTGTGGTGCTGAGGGCTGTGGTGCTGAGGGCTGTGGTGCTGAGGGCTGTGGCTCAGTGGCTGAGCAGCAGGGGTGGCTTTGTGAGCTGGGGGAGGGCTGGGCTGGATGAGCTCAGAGGGCTCTCCCAGCCTCAGCACTGTGGTTCCATGGCTCTGTGGCTCCCAGGTGCTGGGCAGGATGAGCTCAGAGGGCTCTCCCAGCCTCAGCACTGTGGTTCCATGGCTCTGTGGCTCCCAGGTGCTGGTCCCTGGGTGCTCAGATGTGGGTTGCCATGCTTGGTCTGATGTGTAGCCAGGCTGCATGCCCAAGGCTGTGCTCACAGTGATCTTGTCCTGTCTTTGCCCCCCAGGTGCAGGAGTCCAAGGTGACAGAGGCCAAGATTAATGAGGCCAGGGAGCACTACAGGCCTGCAGCTGCCAGGGCCTCCCTGCTCTACTTCATCATGAACGACCTCCACACCATCCACCCCATGTACCAGTTCTCTCTGAAGGTGCTGGGGGCTGGGAGGCTCTGCTGCTGCTTCTCCTCTTCCTCAGCTTCAAAGGCTCTGGGGCCTGTTGAGCTCCCAGGCACAGCAGTGAGCTGACCTGAACCTTTCAGCTGCTTTGCTTTGTGGAGATGCTTCCTGTGCTCTGGTTCTTTCTCTTCTCTGCATCCTCTGCCCTTGTGCTGTGCTTGGTGCTCCCTGGCAGAGCTTTGACCACAGCTTGGTTCAGACCCTGAGCAGAGCACATTCACTGCTGCCCTCAGTTCAGCAGCACCTCCCAGGAGCCAGAGGGGAGTGGTCTGAATGCCCAAAGGAAAGGTCCCTGTCTGTTGGGTGCTGGCCATGGGCCTGGGCCCCTGCTCAGCTCCACATCTGCCAGGTGTGAATGTGGCCACATGTGGTCAGGTCTGACCTGTCCACACACCCTGGGGCAGCAGAGCCCAGTGGGAAGCCCACAGCTTGTGTGGGAAGGAGAGCAGGGCCAGGGCTTCAAGTTCCTGCACACCATCACAGAATGGTTTGGGTTGGAAAAGGCCTCTGAGGTCATCTGAGACCAGCATCCAACCTCCCCATGGCCACCAACCCATGGCCCCAGGAGCCATGGCCACAGCTTGCTGGAACCCCTCCAGCCATGGGGACTCCACCACCTCCCTGGGCAGCCTCTGCCACTCCCTGACCACTCTGGCACCAAAGAAACTTTTCCTCCTCTCCACCCTCAGCCTCCCCTGGCACAATTCCAGGCCAGTTCCTCTCCTCCTCTCACCTGAGCCTAGGGAGCAGAGCCCAACCCCCCCCTGGCTGCAGCCTCCTCTCAGGGAGCTGCAGAGAGCAATGAGGTCTCCCTCAGCCTCCTCTGCTCCAGGCTGGGGGGTGGGGGATGGAGGGTACATGAGAAGGCCTCTTAGGCTAGAACTCCTTCTGAAGAGGTCTGCCCTTGGCCGGTGCCCTGGAAGGAGCCAGAGGAGAGGATGCAATCCTCTGAGCCTCCAGCACAGAGAAAAGTCCCCTTTTGGTGTCTGTGGTTCACAGTCACAGAATGCACTGGGCTGGGAGGGAGCCTCAAAGGCCATCCTGTCCAGCCCCTGCACTCAGCAGGGACACCTCCAAGCAGGTCAAGATGCCCAGAGCCAGGTCAAGCCTGACCATGAGTATCTCTAGGGACAGGGCCCCAACCTCAGGAAAAGAGACAGAACATCTTCTGTGCAGTGTGCCCTGGGCAGGTTCCATCCCTCACTGCTGCACAAGAGCTGCAAGGGCCTGCACCTGGCTCAGGGCAGCCCTTGGCACCAGCCCAGGCTGGGGCTGAGGAGACTGAGAGCAGCCCTGCAGAGAAGGCCTTGGGGGTGCTAGGGGGGAGCAGCTGGGCAGGAGCCAGCAATGGGCACTGGCAGCACAGGAGGCCAAGGGCAGCCTGGGCTGCAGCCAAAGCAGTGTGGCCAGAGCTGGAGAGAGAGGATCCTGCCCCTCTGCTCTGCTCTGGGGAGACCTCACCTGCAGGGCTGGGGCCAGATGTGGAGCCCCAAACACAGGAAGGACCTGGAGCTGCTGGAGAGGGCCCAGAAGAGGCCACAAGGATGAGCAGAGGGCTGCAGAACCTCTGCTATGAGGCCAGGCTGGGAGAGTTGGGGCTGTGCAGCCTGGAGAAGGCTTCAGAGAGACCTCAGAGCAGCCTTGCAGTACCTGCAGGAGCTGCAGGCAGCTGGGGAGGGACTGTGCAGAAGGGCTGTGGGGATAGGCCCAGGGCAGTGGTTTGGAACTGGAGCAGGGCAGAGTTAGGTTGGAGCTCAGGAGGAAGTTCTGCACAGGGAGGCTGGGGAGACACTGGCACAGGCTGCCCAGGGAGGTGCTGGAGGCTCCAGCCCTGGAGCCATTCAAGCCCAGCCTGGCTGTGTCCCTGGGCAGCCTGCTGTGGCTGGAGCTGTCCCTGCAGCCTGCAGGGGGTGGACAGGATGCCCTTGGAGGCTCCCTCCCAGCCCAGTGCAAGCTGTGGGTACCAGAGGCAGCACTTCCCAAGGCTTCCCCTGCCAGCTCCTGCATTTTGGTTGCTTTATGTTTTGCAGCCCCCAGCACTGTGTGTGGACACCCAGGGCATTATGGGGTGCAAAGCTTTTGCCTAATCACCCCTGCTGAGAGGTGGTGAAGCACCCTGGCAGAGCCAGGCAGAGGATGTTCACTTCCTCCCCTCACAGCCAGCAGCCCAGTAGGAGCTGGAGCACTGCAGATTCATCTCTGCAGCATGTTTGAAGGCAATGTAAAGCCAGGCTGAGCAGGGGGATTCAGGCACTCTGTGGCTCTTTCACAGTGCAGAGGGTATCAAATGCTGCTTTCATTTGTGCAGGCCTCATTGTTCCTCTTTACAACCCCAGAAGTGCTGCTGCCTCCCCTCCTGCCTCCTCCCCTCCTGCCTCCTCCTCCTGCTCCTCCCATCCTGCCTCCTCTCCTCCTCCTCCTCCCTCCTCCTCCTTCCTCTCCTCCTGCCTCCTCCTCCTGCCTCCTCCCCTCCTGCCTCCTCCCCTCCTGCTCCTCCCATCCTGCCTCCTCCCTCCTCCTCCTCTCCTCCTCTCCCTCCTGCCTCCTCCTCCTGCCTCCTGCCCCTCCTGCCTCCTCTCCTTCCCTCCTGCCTCTTCTCTCCCTCCTCCTCCCCTTCCTCCTGCCCCCTCCTGCCTCCTCCTCCTGCCTCCTCTCCTCCTGCCTCCTCCCCTCCTGCCTCCTCTCCTCCTGCCTCCTCCTCCTGCCTCCTCCTCCTGCCTCCCTCCTCCTCCTCCTCCCCCTCCTGCCTCCTCCTCCCCTCCTCCTCCCTCCCCTCCTGCCTCCTCCTCCTGCCTCCTCCCCTCCTGCCTCCTCCCCTCCTGCCTCCTCCCCTCCTGCCTCCTCTCCTCCTCTCCTCCTCTCCTCCTGCCTCCTCCTCCTCCTCCTCCCTCCTCCTCCTCCTCCTCCTCCTCCTCCCTCCTCCTCCTCCTCCCCCTCCTCCCTCCTCCCCTCCTCCTGCCTCCTTCCCTCCTGCCTCCTCCCCTCCTGCCTCCTTCCTCCTGCCTCTTCCTCCTCCTCCTGCCTTCCTCCTCCCTCCTCCTCCTGCCTCTTCCCCTCCTGCCTCCTTCCCTCCTGCCTCCTCCCCTCCTGCCTCCTCTCCTCGCTGCTGGCCCAGGCTGTGCCCAGGGCTGGGTCCCTGTGTGTGGAACCTTTGAGCTGCTGCTCAGGCTCTGAGCTTTCTCTGCTCTTTCCACTTGCAGATGGCAGTTGGCCATTGGCTCTTCCTCAGCTGGCTCTGCAGGCTCTTTGTCTTCTCTCTCTTAGGTCAGAGATGTAGTTCCCAGAGCCCTTAGTGTCTTGAGGAAGAGCAACTGCCTCAGCTCCAGTGCAGGCTCCCAGCCCTGAGGGGAGCTCACTGCCTTCTGAATCCCCTGCCAATGATGAACTCCTGCCTGCCCCTCTCATCAGGCCTCTGCTGACTCCAGACACCAAACACAAAGCTTAGAGCCAGGCTGGAGGGGACCCTCCAGGGGCATCCTGTCCAAGCCCTGCAGGCAGAGCAGGCTGCCCAGGGACACAGCCAGGCTGAGCCTGGATGTCTCCAGGGCTGGAGCCTCCAGCACCTATGCACATGGACCACAGCAACCCCAGGCAGAGGCTGGGGGCAGAGTGGCTGAGAGCAGCCAGGCAGAGAACATGAACCTGCAGTGTGCCCAGGGGGCCAGGAGGGCCAATGGCATCCTGGCCTGCATCAGGAACAGTGTGGCCAGCAGGAGCAGGGAGGTCATTCTGCCCCTGTACACCGCACTGGTTAGGCCACACCTTGAGTCCTGTGTCCAGTTCTGGGCAGGTTAGGAAGGAGGTTGACCTGGAAGGTGTCCAGAGAAGGGCACAAATGGGGAGGGGTCTGGAGCACAGCCCTGTGAGGAGAGGCTGAGGGAGCTGGGGCTGCTTAGCCTGGAGAAGAGGAGGCTCAGGGGTGCCCTCATTGCTCTCTACAACTACCTGAAGGGAGGTTGTAGACAGGCAGAGGTTGGTCTCTTCTCCCAGGCAGCCAGCACCAGAACAAGAGGACACAGTCTCAGGCTGTGCCAGGGGAGGCTCAGGCTGGAGGTCAGGAGGAAGTTTTACACAGAGAGAGTGATTGCCCATTGGAATGGGCTGCCTGGGGAGGTGGTGGAGTCCCCATCCCTGGAGGTGTTCAGGAGGAAACTTGACAGGGTGCTTGGTGCCATGGGTTAGTTGATTAGGTGGTGTTGGGTGATAGATTGGACTCGATGATCTTGAAGGTCTCTTCCAACCTGGTCTATTCTATTCTATTCTATTCTATTCTATTCTATTCTATTCTATTCTATTCTATTCTATTCTATTCTATTCTATTCTATTCTATTCTATTCTATTCTCCCTGGGCAGCCTGTGCCAGTGTCTCCCCAGCCTCCCTGTGCAGAACTCCCTCCTGAGCTCCAACCTAACTCTGCCCTGCTCCAGCTCCAAACCACTACCCCTGGGTCTATCCCCACAATCCCTCCCCAGCCTTCCTTCAGGTCCCTTTTAGCTACTGGAAGGCTGCTCTGAGGTCTCCCTGGAGCCTTTTCCTCTGCAGGCTGCCCAAGGCCAACTCTCTCAGGCTGGCTCCCAGCAGAGGGCTTCCAGCCCTGCCAGCACTGCTGTGGCCTCCTCTGGCCCTGCTGCAGCAGGTCCCTGTCTGTGCTGAGGGCTCCAGAGCTGCCCCAGCCTTGCAGGGCTGTGAGCAGAGCAGAGCAGAGGGGCAGAATCCTTCCCTGCCCCTGCTGCCCACCCTGCTGGGGCTCAGCCCAGGACACTTCAGATGATCCCCAGGAGCACAGAGTCTCTGGAAACCACCAGTGCCCTTCCCCTCCCCACAGTGTCCTTCCCCTCCCCACAGTGTCCTTCCCCTGCCCACCAGTGTCCTTCCCCTGCCCACAGTGTCCTTCCCCTCCCCACAGTGTCCTTCCCCTGCCCACCAGTGTCCTTCCCCTCCCCACAGTGTCCTTCCCCTGCCCACAGTGTCCTTCCCCTGCCCACAGTGTCCTTCCCCTGCCCACAGTGTCCTTCCCCTGCCCACCAGTGTCCTTCCCCTCACCACAGTGCCCTTCCCCTGCCCACCAGTGTCCTTCCCCTCCCCACAG
Source organism: Melanerpes aurifrons (assembly GCA_011125475.1). Taxonomy (NCBI): domain Eukaryota; kingdom Metazoa; phylum Chordata; class Aves; order Piciformes; family Picidae; genus Melanerpes; species Melanerpes aurifrons. The sequence continues at coordinate 22,759,717 of WWNC01000011.1, forward strand.
TGTCCTTCCCCTGCCCACCAGTGTCCTTCCCCTGCCCACCAGAGTCCTTCCCCTCCCCACAGTGTCCTTCCCCTGCCCACCAGAGTCCTTCCCCTCCCCACAGTGTCCTTCCCCTGCCCACCAGAGTCCTTCCCCTCCCCACAGTGTCCTTCCCCTGCCCACCAGTGTCCTTCCCCTCCCCACAGTGTCCTTCCCCTCACCACATCCACTGGCTGGATGGCCGAACCCAGAGAGTGGTGGTGAATGGTGTCACATCCAGCTGGCAGCCAGTCAGTAGTGGAGTCCCCCAGGGGTCAGTGCTGGGCCCTGTGCTCTTTAACATCTTTATTGATGATCTGGATGAGGGCATTGAGTCTATCATCAGTAAATTTGCTGATGACACCAAGCTGGGGGCAGGAGTTGATCTGCAGACCCCAGGCTGGACAGAGCTAGGGCAGGCTGCCAGGGCACATTGGCCACAACAACCCCAGGCAGTGCTCAGGCTGGGGTCAGAGAGAGCAGCCAGGCAGAGAGGGACCTGGGGGTACTGGTTGATGGTAGGCTGAACATGAGCCTGCAGTGTGCCCAGGCAGCCAGGAGGGCCAATGGCATCCTGGCCTGCATCAGGAACAGTGTGGCCAGCAGGAGCAGGGAGGTCATTCTGCCCCTGTACACTGCACTGGTTAGGCCACACCTCGAGTACTGTGTCCAGTTCTGGGCCCCTCAGTTTAGGAAGGAGGTTGAGCTGCTGGAACGAGTCCAGAGAAGGGCAACAAAGTTGGTGAGGGGTTTGGAACACAGCCCTGTGAGGAGAGGCTGAGGGAGCTGGGGTTGCTCAGCCTGGAGAGGAGGAGACTCAGGGGTGACCTTATTGCTGTCTACAACTACCTGAAGGGAGGTTGTAAACAGGCAGAGGTTGGTCTCTTCTCCCAGGCAGCCAGCACCAGAACAAGAGGACACAGTCTCAGGCTGTGCCAGGGGAGGTTCAGGCTGGAGGTCAGGAGGAAGTTTTACACAGAGAGAGTGATTGCCCATTGGGATGGGCTGCCCAGGGAGGTGGTGGAGTCGCCGTCATTGGAGGTGTTCAGGAGGAGACTTGACAGGGTGCTTGGTGCCATGGGTGAGTTGATTGGGTGGTGTTGGGTGATAGGTTGGACGCAATGATCTTGAAGGTCTCTTCCAACCTGGTCTATTCTATTCTATTCTATTCTATTCTATTCTATTCTATTCTATTCTATTCTATTCTATTCTATTCTATTCTATTCTACTTGGGAGAGGTAGAAGAGATTTACCACCAGTTTCAGCTGGAGACTAAATCATAGACAATGGTCTGGGAAGAAATCTTGCCTAGGGTAACAGATTGTCTTAAAGGGAAAAAACCTATATGCATTTGGATGGAAGGCTTCCAGTCTTTAAACTGGACCCTCACCCTGATAAACCCCAAAATCTTCTGTTTTCTGAACTTTTACTGTATCAGGAGCCGATATATATCATTTGAGTCCCAAAATTAATCTCCTAAGTCCAATTGCAGTCAGTTTGTATACATGTACTTGAAACCAGGAAACCCGTAGGCCAATGCAGATTTCTTCTGGTATGCTCACATTTCAGGTTTATTTACTTCCCTCCATAATTCTTTAGGGATTTAATCAGTGATGCAAAAGACCCTGAAATTCAAAGCTGATTCACAATGTTTGTGCTGGCCATAGAAATATAAATTGTTAGTGTGCTACATGCTACCACACTAGTGTATTATTATATTGCAATATGATCTATTGTCCCCTGGGCCTATCATATCACTGCCTGACAGTGATGTTCTAAATACCTTCAAACTTAGCAATGTGGTGACTGTAGGGCAGTGAAGAATGAAGGGCAAGATCAGACATGTTCTACTTTGATAAATCCAACATGAAACCTGCATGGAAGAGATGGGAGAGGCCTTGAGCACAGCCCTGTGAGGAGAGGCTGAGGGAGCTGGGGTTGTTTAGCCTGGAGAAGAGGAGGCTCAGGGGAGACCTCATTGCCCTCTACAACTACCTGAAGGGTGGTTGTAGCCAGGAGGGGGTTGGCCTCTTCTCCCAGGCAACCAGCACCAGAACAAGAGGACACAGTCTCAAGCTGCGCCAGGGGAGGTTCAGACTCGAGGTGAGGAGGAAGTTCTTCACCGAGCGAGTCATTCGGCATTGGGATGTGCTGCCCAGGGAGGTGGTTGAGTCATCGACCCTGGAGGAGTTCAAGGGGAGATTGGACGTGGCACTTGGTGCCATGGTCTAGGCATGGGGTCTGTGTTGATAGGTTGGACTCAATGATCCTCGAGGTCCTTTCCAACCTAAGTGATACTGTGATACTGTGATACAGTGTCCTTCCCCTGCCCACAGTGTCCTTCCCCTGCCCACAGTGTCCTTCCCTTCCCCACAGTGCCCTTCCCCTCCCCACCAGTGTCCTCCTTCCCCCCCCAGGCCTTCAACACCGTGTTCCAGAAGGCCATAGGGAGGGCAGCTGCTGCTGAGAGCCTCTCAGGGCGCCTGGAGCAGCTGCTGGACAGCATCACCTTCAGTGCCTTCCAGTACACCACCCGAGGGCTCTTTGAGTGTGACAAGCTGACCTACACTGCTCAGCTCACCTTCCAGGTAAGCCTCCCCCCCTGCACTGCTGCCCTTCCCGTGCTCACAGTGCACAGCTGCCAGCCTCAGCAGCCCAGCAGCAGCCAGGAGGGCTGGGGAGGGGATCTGCATCTCTGCCTCTCTAGCAGTCACAGGACCACAGCGTGGCAGGGGCTGGAAGGGACCTCTGCAGGTCAGCCAGCCCAACCCCCCTGCCAGAACAGGACCACCTGGGGCAGCTCACACAGCAACACATCCAGGCAGGGCTTGAAAGTCTCCAGAGCAGGAGGCTCCACAGCCTCTGCTGGTGTGGAGTGCCAGAGGTGCTGTTTGCTTTGCACTGTGCTGGTTTGAGAGCCTGGCAGCTGGAGAGGAGCTGAGCCAGGGGCAGGGCAAGCTGCTCCTGAAGGTTTGTTGCTGTAATTTCATGGAGTCACAGCATGGGTTGGGTTGGAAGAGACCTCAAAGCTCATCCAGCTCCAGCCCCTGCCCTGGGCAGGGACATCTCCCACCAGCACAGGCTGCTCAAGGCCTGGAACACCTCCAGGCAGGGCACAGCCACAGCCTCCCTGGGCAGCCTGTGCCAGGCTCTCCCCACCCTCACTGCCAACAATTTCTTCCTCCTCTCCACTCTCAGTCTCTCCTCTCCCAGCTCAAAGCCATTGTTCCTCATCCTGGCACTCCCAGCCCTTGTCCAGAGTCCCTCCCCAGCTCCCCTGGAGCTCTTCAGGTCCTGGAAGCTGCTCTGAGGTCTCCCTGGAGCCTTCTCTTCTGCAGGCTGCACAGCCCCAGCTCTCCCAGCCTGGCCCCACAGGGGAGGTTCTGCAGCCTCTGCTCATCTTGGTGGCCTCCTCTGGAGCCTCTCCAGCAGCTCCAGGTCCTCCTTGTGCTGGGAGCTCCAGAAGTGGCTGCAGGGCTGCAGGTGAGGTCACCCAGAGGTGTCAGCTGCAGAGCTGCTCTCTGCTCCACTCTGCTGTGTGCTCTCTGCTCCAGCAGCTGAGTGCAGCTCTCAGTCTGTCACCAGGGCTGGAGCCCTTTGTGTGTCCCTGTGCTGCCATTCAGTCAGTGAGCAGTGCCTGGCATGATGCAGTGCAGCTCTCCTGAGCTGTGTTTAGTGGATGCCTCCAAGTGCCCTGCCATGAGGAGTGCAGACCTGAGGCCTGTCTGAGCTGCTGCAGCACTGCAGGCCTGGTTAACCTTCAGCCAGTGGCTGCCAGCACCCTGCTGGCTCCACACAACCAGATGCCCTGTGCAAGAGGCAAGGCCAAGACCTAGACACAGAGGCACAGTGGGAAAGTGGACTCTAGGAGTACACCTCCAGGTCAACAGCTTCATCAATGACCTGGTTGAAGGGATAGAGTCCCCTCACCCAGTTTGCAGGGGAGCAGGGGCTGGCACCCCTCAGGCTGTGCTGCCACCCAGCCAGACCTGGCCAGGCTGAGAGCTGGGCAGAGCAACCTCATGAAGGTCACCAAGGGCAAGGGCAGGGTCCTGCCCCTGGGGAGGAACAACCTCCTGCAGCAGCACAGCTGAGGGGGGAGCTGCTGGGAAGAGCTCTGTGGAGAAGGAGCTGGGAGGGCTGGGGGACAAGTTCACCAAGAGCCAGAAATGTGTCCTTGGGGCCAAGAAGGCCAAAGGGGTCCTGGGGTGCACTAAGCAGAGTGGGGCCAGCAGGGCAAGGGAGGTGCTCCACCCTCTCTACTCTGCCCTGGTGAACTGGAGTGCTGGGCCCAGTTCTGGGCTCTTCAGCTCCAGAGGGACAGGGAACTGCTGGAGAGAGCCCAGGGGAGGCTCCAAGGCTGTCTGTGCTGGCAGGGACTTGTCCCCAGGCTGCTGCCTCTGATCTGCCTCACAGCCCTTTCTGCAGAGTTCTCCAGGCTTGCTCCTCTCCTGTGGCCAAACTCCATTCCTGCTCAGGGCCTTTACTGGGGGACCCAAAGCACCTCCCTGGCATGTTCCACCTGAGCCCTCTGGGTAGCTTCCAGCCCCATGTTTGACCCCTGTGCTGCTGTGCTGCTGTGCTGCTGTGCTGCTGCCCTGTGGCCTGGCTGCTCAAGGGTGATCTCTTTGTTTGGCACTGCAGATACTTCTGATGAGTGAAGAGATCACCCCAGTGGAACTGGACTTCCTCCTGAGGTACCCAGCAGAGCCTGGAGCCACAAGCCCTGTGGAGTTCCTGTCTGACCACTCCTGGGGAGGAATCAAGGTAGCTGCTTCACTTGATGGTGTGACAGCAGCATCCCTTATCTCCTCTGAAAGCCTTTCAAGCAGCCTTCAGCTTGGGCCTTAGAGCACTGGAAGCAAAGTCCTGATGAGAAGCAGCACAAAAGCAGCACAGGGCTGGAGAGCTGTGTAGGCAGATCAGCTCTGGGAGCTCTTCATGCTGGACCCCAGCTGACCTCTGTCCTCAGCAAGGGGATATTTTCCCCCTGAGATGTAGGCCTCCCCATAAGGCAGGGATGAGGACAGCCTCTGGGGCTGTGGGTGCACAGGACATGGGCTTCTTCACTGTGTTTGGGAGGTGATTGCTGGGAAGGATATAGACAAGGGCTGTGAGGGTGATGAGGGGACTGGAAGAGCAGGCTCTGGGCAGACCTCAGAGCAGCCTTCCAGCACCTGAAGGGCTACAGGAAGGCTGCAGAGGGACTGTCCCCAAAGGCCTGCAGGGACAGGAGCAGGGACAGTGGTTTGAGATGAGAGCAGAGCAGATTGAGATTGGATGTGAGGAACAAGTTCTGCCCCAGGAGGCTGCTGGAACACTGCAGCAGGCTGCCCAGGGAGGGGGCTGAGGCTCCATCCCTGGAGCTGTTCCAGGTGAGGCTGGACAGGGCTCTGGGCAACCTGCTCCAGGGGAGGATGTCCCTGTTGAGTGCAGGGGGTGGGCTGGAGGAGCTGTGGAGGCCCCTTCCAACCCAGAGCATTCTGTGACTCTTGGATCTCTCTGATGAGAGAACTGGAGGGGGTTAGCCTGAGGGGGATCTGATCAGTGCTGATCAGTACTTCAAGGGTGGGTGTCAGCAGGATGGGAGCAGGCTTGGTTCAGTGGTGCCCAGGGGCAGGGCAAGGGGCAATGGGCACAAACTGGGACATCAGAAGTTCAGCTGAACATGGGGAGGGACTATGTTAGTCAGATGTTAGTCAGCTAGAGGATAGAAAGATTCTGCAGAGGGACCTTGCCAGGCTGGGCAGATGGGCAGAGCCCAACAGGATGGCATTCAACAAGTCCAAGTGCCAGGGGCTGCACTTTGGCCACAGCAACCCCATGCAGAGCTACAGGCTGGGGCAGAGTGGCTGAGAGCTGCCAAACAGAGAGGGACCTGGGGGTGCTGATTGACAGCTGCCTGAACATGAGCCAGCAGTGTGCCCAGGGGGCCAAGAAGGCCAAGGGCATCCTGGCCTGCATCAGGAACAGTGTGGCCAGCAGGAGCAGGGAGGTCATTGTGCCCTGTGCTCAGCACTGCTGAGGCCACACCTTGAGTCCTGTGTCCAGTTCTGGGCTCCTCAGGTTAGGAAGGACATTGAGAGACTTGAAGGTGTCCAGAGAAGGGCAACAAAGCTGGGGAGGGGTCTGGAGCACAGCCCTGTGAGGAGAGGCTGAGGGAGCTGGGGTTGCTTAGCCTGGAGAAGAGGAGGCTCAGGGGAGACCTTCTTGCTCTCTCCAGCTCCCTGCAGGGAGGTTGGAGCCAGGTGGGGGTTGGTCTCTTCTCCCAGGCAGCCAGCACCAGAACAAGAGGACACAGTCTCAAGCTGTGCCAGGGGAGGTTTAGGCTGGAGGTGAGGAGAAAGTTCTTCCCAGAGAGAGCTGTTAGCCACTGGGATGTGCTGCCCAGGGAGGTGGTGGAGTCCCCATCCCTGGAGGTGTTCAAGGGGGATTGGATGTGGCACTTGGTGCCATGGTCTGGCCATGGGGTCTGTGTTGATAGGTTGGACTCCATGATCCTCAAGGTGCTTTCCAACCTAAGTTATGCTGTGATACTTCTCTGGTTGAAGGCTGCTGGAGCCCTGGAGCAGCTCTCCAGAGGGGTGGTGGAGTCTCCTCTCTGGAGACATTCAACCCCCCCTGGATGTGCTCCTGGGTGCCCTGCACTGGGTGCCCCTGCCTGGGCAGGGGGTTGGCCTGGATGATCTCCACAGGTCCCTTCCAGCCCTGCATTCTGTGTGCCCTTCTGCAGGGATGTGCTAGGGATGGAGCAGTGAGAGCTCTGCCTCAGAGGAAGGCCCAGCAGCTGCTGTGTGCTGGGTGAGGAAGGGCCCTGCATGTTGCTGGCAGCTGCTGGCTCTACCCCTAGCCAGCTCCAGTGGCAGCAGGGCATCACTCATGCCAGCTGTGGCTGCCTCAGCAGGACTGGCACCTCAGTCTCCTCATGGGGCACAGGGCCTCATCCTGCACATGATGCAAAGGTCACAGGCACTTCTTCAGCCTAAAATAAGCTTGGAACCTGTGGCTCAAGCAGCTCTGCTCTTGGCTCTGAAAGGCAACTTGCTATGAGCAGAGGAATTGAAAACCTTCTGCACCCTTCCTGGAACCTTCTGCCCTTCAGACAGCAGCAGCTGGGTTGTTGTTCACCCTGGGGAGACAAATGAGTTGGACACTGGAGGTCAGCAAAGAGCATGAGGGAGCTGAGGCTGGCAGCAGTGCTGGGGCTGAGGCTGTGCTGCCTGCATGGGCTGTGTGTGCACAGTGCTGCTGCAGCCCCAGTCAGGCTGCTCAGCCCTGCCCTGCCCCTGCTCTCCTGGGCATGTGGGAAGGGAATGGCCTACGGCAGCTCCTCTGGAGCCCTCCTAGCCTGGCATTCTCCACTGCTGGGGTATGGGCAGCAGGGCAAGGGAGGCTCTCCTCCCCCTCTACCCCTGCTGAGGCCACACCTGGAATATTGAGTCCAGTTCAAGGGAGACAGAGAACTGCTGGAGAGAGTCCAGGGCAGGCTGCAAAGCTGCTGAGGGGCCTGGAGCAGCTCTGGCAGCAGCAAAGGCTGAGAGCCCTGGGGCTGAGAGCCTGCAGAAGAGCAGCCCCAGAGGGCAGCTGAGCAATGCTCAGCAAGAGCTAAAGGAGCTGTGGGGGACAAGAGGCTGGGGCCAGGCTCTGCCCAGTGGTGCCCAGGGCCAGCACAAGGGGCAGTGGGCACAGAGTGGCAGGCAGGAGGTTGGATGTGAGCAGGAGGAGAAAGTTGTTTGTTGTGAGGTGCTGGAGGCCTGGAGCAGGCTGCCCAGAGAGGTTGTGGAGTCTCCTGGGGTGGAGACTTCAAAACCATCCTGGATGTGCTCCTGTGTGAGCTGCCCTGGGTGAAGCTGCTTTGGCACAGGGCTGGGACTGGATGATCTCTGCAGGCTCCTTCCAGCTCCTACCATTCTATAACTCCAGGCTCACACAGTCTGACCATCAGCCCAACTCCACCAAGCCATGGCCCCTGGTGCCAGGGCCACACCTTTCTTAACCACCTTCAGAGATGGTGACTCCTGCACTCCCTGGCAGCCTGTTGCAGTGCCTCACCAGCCTGCTGCAGGCCTCAGGGGCCTCAGGAGCTGCACAGCCCAGGGGCTGCACTCCTCTCACTGGGCTGGGCTGATGGCTTTAGCGTTTTCACAGAATGAACCAGCTTGGGAAAGCCCTCAGAGATCATCAAGTCCAACCTAGTACCTAACACCCAACACCTCCTGATGACTAAACCATGGCTCCAAGTGCCACATCCAAGCCCCTCTTGAACACCTCCAGGGACAGAGACTCCACCACCTCCCTGGGCAGCACATCCCCAGGGCCAATCTCTCTTGCTGGGAAGAACTTTCTCCTCACATCCAGCCTAAACTTCCCCTGGCACAGCTTGAGGCTGTGTCCTCTTGTTCTGGTGCTGGGTGCCTGGGAGAAGAGACCAGCCCCCACCTGGCTACAACCTCCCTTCAGGTAGTTGTAGAGGGCAATGAGGTCTCCCCTGAGCCTCCTCTTCTCCAGGCTAAGCAACCCCAGCTCCCTCAGCCTCTCCTCCCAGGGCTGTGCTCCAGACCCCTCCTCCCCTCCTTCAGAGGGTGATTGTGGCTTTTCAGGGCCTGGATGCTCTTCAGGTTGCCTCTGGTGCTGGCTGTGTGCTGCTCTGGCTCTGCTCCCCTGGCTGCTGCCAGCTCTCTGGGGCTTCCAGCTCTGGGCATGTGCTTGGTGTGCAAGGGCTGGGCCAGCGCCGGGGCTGGAGGCACGCTTGGAGCTCAAACCTGGTCTGTCTCAGCCTCCTCTAATTAGGTTAATTAGTCATGGCTTCCACACAGCTCATTAGCAGGCAAAAATCTTCTTTTCTTTCATCAGGGAGCTTAAGTGCTGTGATAAATTGTTTCCTCAGCAAAGCTTTGTGCAAAGAGCGTTTCAGCCTCGGCCTCAGCAGCGTGCTGGTGTCTCACAGACACACTGCAGGGCTCCTCCTGCCCAGGGACCTGCTCAGGCCAGGGCTGCCAGCCCCAGAGACATCAGCACTGGCATTGGGGCCCATCCTGTGCCTCCCAGTCTGGGGGCATTACCTTCAAAGGAGAGCTCATTAAATGTTGAGGACTCTGGGTGTGCAAACAGCCTGGGGTGAGAGGGCTAATTATTGATTGCTGCTCTTGGGTTAATAAACTAATTGGGCTAAGAGACCTTGAGAGCTGGGAGGCTGCTGGCAGCTCCTGGCACTGGAGCATGCAATCATGGAATCCTAGAATGGAATGGGTTGGGTGGGAAGGGAACCTCCAAAGCTCCCCCAGCCCACCCCCTGCAGCCAGCAGGGACAGCCCCAGCCAGAGCAGGCTGCTCACAGCCCCACACAACCTGCCCTGCACTGCTGCCAGCCATGGGGCAGCTCCCAGCTCTCTGGGCAGCCTGGGCCAGGCTCTCCCCACCCTCAGCACCAAACATTTCTCCTTCTCTCCACTCTCCAGCTCCCTCTCTGAGTTCCAAACCATTCCCCCTGGTGCTGGCACCACAGGCCCTGCTCCAAAGTCTGTCCCCAGCTCTCTGCTCAGCCCTTGAAGCACTGCAAGGCCACCAGAAGGTCTCCCTGGAGCCTTCTCCTCTGCAGGCTGCCCAAGGCCAAGTCTCTCAGGCTGGCTCCCAGCAGAGGGCTTCCAGCCCTGCCAGCACTGCTGTGGCCTCCTCTGGCCCTGCTGCAGCAGGTCCCTGTCTGTGCTGAGGGCTCCAGAGCTGCCCCAGCCCTGCAGGGCTGTGAGCAGAGCAGAGCAGAGGGGCAGAATCCTTCCCTGCCCCTGCTGCCCACCCTGCTGGGGGTGCAGAAAGGAGATGATTGGTTCTGGGCTGTTAGAAGAAAAGATCTTTTCAGTGGCCATGGCTAAGGATCTCTGGTTTGGGTCTCCCCCTGCATGTCATCCAGAGAGAGCCTTTCAGCTGCTCCTTGCCTCACAGGAGAAGAATCTGCCTGCAGCAAGCTCTCTCTGCTGTGTGCTGCTCCAAAGCTGAGCAGCAATGGATGCTGCTGGAGGGAAGCAGCCCCAGAAAGCTGCAGGCTGGCTCCACACATCACAGAGGTGTGCCTCTGCCTCAGCCAGGGAGTCAGTTCCCACACCCCCAGGGGCTGAGCCCTTGGGATTATCCACACTGAGCTCTGTGTGCAGATCTGTCCTGCAGGGGCTGCAGCCTGAATTCCTGGGTCCTGTAAAAGCTGAGCAGAGCAGAGGGGCAGCATCCCCTCCCTCACCCAACTCACAGGCTGATCGGGCCCCTCAGTTTAGGAAGGAGGTTGACTTGCTGGAAGGTGTCCAGAGAAGGGCAACAAAGTTGGTGAGGGGTTTGGAACACAGCCCTGTGAGGAGAGGCTGAGGGAGCTGGGGTTGCTTAGCCTGGAGAGGAGGAGACTCAGGGGTGACCTTATCACTCTCTGCAACTACCTGAAGGGGGGTTGTAAACAGGCAGAGGTTGGTCTCTTCTCCCAGGCAGCCACTACCAGAACAAGAGGACACAGTCTCAGGCTGCGCCAGGGGAGGTTCAGGCTGGAGGTCAGGAGGAAGTTCTACACAGAGAGAGTGATTGCCCATTGGAATGGGCTGCCTGGGGAGGTGGTGGAGTCCCCATCCCTGGAGGTGTTCAGGAGGAGACTGGATGGGGTGCTTGGTGCCATGGGTTAGTTGATTAGGTGGTGTTGGATGATAGGTTGGACTCAATGATCTTGAAGGTCTCTTCCAACCTGGTCTATTCTATTCTATTCTATTCTATTCTATTCTATTCTATTCTATTCTATTCTATTCTATTCTATTTCCTCCTCCAGCTTCTTCCAAGTTCAGCAGAAAGCTTCCCAGAGCTTTGCCCTGCAGCTTGTGCCAGGGGGGCTCAGTATTTCCCCCTGCCCTGCCCTGCTTGGTTTAGATCAGCTGAGGGACTTGGGGAATCAAAAGGGAAGGTGCAGGCTTCCTGATGCTGCTTTAAGCCTGAAGCAGGAACTGAGAGCTCAAGAGAAGCTGCTCTGGGCTGTTGGGGAGCCTGTTCCATCACTCAGCCTGTGTGGGGAGAAGGTGGAAGGTGTGGAGCAAGTTTGGTTAGCTCTGGAGCAAGGGGAGACATCAGCAGAGGACACAGCCTTCAACCTTGGTGCAAATCCTGCCTCAGGGGCACTGCAGGGTGGGTCAGGAGCAGGAAGGGGATGAAATGTTATTGCCCAGTGGCAATGCCTTTGCTGAGTGACTGCCCCTGGTGTTTGGCTGAGGGAGCTGGGGGTGGTCAGGCTGGGCAAGAGGAGGCTGAGGGAGACTTCATTGCTCTCTGCAGCTCCCTGAAGGGAGGTTGGGGTGAGGTGGGGGCTGGGGTGAGGTGGGGGCTGGGCTCTTCTCACCTGCAGCAAGGACCAGAGGAAATGGCCTCAAGCTGTGCCAGGGGAGGCTCAGGTTGGATGTTAGGAACAATTCCTTCCCAGCAAGGGCTCTCAGGCACTGTCCCAGGCTGCCCAGGGAGGTGGTGGAGTCCCCAGCCCTGGAGGGGTCTCAGAGCTGTGTGGCTGTGGTGCTGAGGGCTGTGGCTCAGTGGCAGTGGCTGAGCAGCAGGGGTGGCTCTGTGAGCTGTGGGGGAGGGCTGGGCAGGATGAGCTCAGAGGGCTCTCCCAGCCTCATCGACTCTGTGCTTCTCTGAGCAGAGCTGGTTGGTCCATCTCCAGGGTCTGTCTCTTGCAGGTGTCTAAGTCATCCCTGAGAAGCCAGAAGTGTTCTTGTGCTCTCAGTGAGGTGTTCTGACTTTTGTTCCATTTGCTCTGTGCTTTACTCCCCCTCTGTGCTGCCTGTGCCTGGCTGGGAAGTTTGCACTCCAGCATCCCACAGCAGTGATAGTGCTGCAAGCATCACTCTGCCTTTGGGAATAGAATAGAATGGAATAGACCAGGTTGGAAGAGACCTTCAAGATCATTGAGTCCAACCTATCATCCAACACCACCTAATCAACTAACCCATGGCACCAAGCACCCTGTCAAGTCTCCTCCTCAACACCTCCAGTGATGGGGACTCCACCACCTCCCCAGGCAGCCCATTCCAATGGGCAATCACTCTCTCTGTGTAAAACTTCCTCCTGACCTCCAGCCTGAGCCTCCCCTGGCACAGCCTGAGACTGTGTCCTCTTGTTCTGGTAGTGGCTGCCTGGGAGAAGAGACCAACCACTGCCTGTCTACAACCTCCCTTCAGGTAGTTGTAGAGAGCAATAAGGTCACCCCTGAGTCTCCTCTTCTCCAGGCTAAGCAACCCCAGCTCCCTCAGCTCTCCTCACAGGGCTGTGTTCCAGACCCCTCACCAACTTTGTTGCCCTTCTCTGGACACCTTCCAGCAGCTCAACCTCTTTCCTAAACTGAGGAGCCCAGAACTGGACACAGGACTCAAGATGTGGCCTAACCAGTGCAGTGTACAGGGGCACAATGACCTCCCTGATCCTGCTGGCCACACGGTTCCTGATGCAGGCCAGGATGCCATTGGCCCTCCTGGCCACCTGGGCACACTGCAGGCTCATGTTCAGCCTACCATCAACCACTATCCCCAGGTCCCTCTCTGCCTGGCTGCTCTCAGCCACTCTGCCCCCAGCCTGTAGCACTGCCTGGGGTTGCTGTGGCCAATGTGCAGCACCTGGCACTTGGATGTGTTCAGTCTCCTGCCCTTGGCCTCTGCCCATCTGCCCAGCCTGCAGCTACAGTCAGAGCCTTAATTAAATACCTGCCAGGGGTTCAGCTCCTCAGGTGTGCATCTCTGATGGACAACATGGGTTATGACACCTCGAGCTGCCTTCATCTGCTCTCAGCTGGGAGTCTTCTGAGGACATTCCCAGCCCCTCAGCAGCACTCCAGTCACAGAGGGATGTTCCAGTGCTCCATCACTTCAGCATCTCTTGCCTTTCCCTTTCTTCCCATTTGCTTTCTGCCCTTCCTTTTTCTCCTCCTTGCTGGTGTTTGGTGTTGAGCAGCAATACACCAACTGTTTGAAGGTGGACTTTGTGGTTTTGCAGGCAGGGTGGAAGTGGAGGCTTCCCTGGATGGCCTCTGCAGCAGTGTCAGCCTCTCTGCTCCATCTCTCAGCTCTCTCACACAATCATAGAGCTGTTTGGCTTGGCAAAGCCCTCTGAGCTCAGCCAGTCCAACACCAACACAACCCCCCATGGCCACCAACCCATGGCCCCAGCAGCCATGGCCACAGCTTGCTGGAACCCCTCCAGGCATGGGGACTCCACCACCTCCCTGGGCAGCCTCTGCCACTCCCTGACCACTCTGGCACCAAAGAAACTTTTCCTCCTCTCCAACCTCAGCCTCCCCTGGCACAATTTCAGGTCATTTCCTCTCCTTCTCTCACCTCAGCCTAGGGAGCAGAGCCCAGCCCCCTGGCTCCAGCCTCCTCTCAGGGAGCTGCAGAGAGCAATGAGGTCTCCCTCAGCCTCCTCTGCTCCAGGCTCAACACCCCCAGCTCCCTCAGCTGCTCCTCCCCAGCCCTGCTCTCCAGACCCTTCCCCAGCTTTGGTGTCTGTGCTGGTTTGAACCTTAGCTGGATTTTAAGAGCTCAGATGATAACAAAGTAAGGAGAGGAGGAGAGGAGAGGAGAGAGGAGGAGGAGAGGAGAGGAGAGGGAGGGAGGAGAGAGGAGAGGGAGAGGAGGGAGGAGGAGAGGAGGAGGGAGGAGAGGAGAGGAGGGAGGAGAGGAGAGGAGAGGAGAGGAGAGGAGAGAGGAGAGAGGAGAGGAGGAGGAGAGGAGAGGAGAGGAGAGGAGAGGAGAGGAGAGGAGAGGAGAGGGAGGAGGAGAGGGAGGAGAGGAGGGAGAGGGAGGAGGAGAGGAGAGGGAGAGGGAGAGGAGAGAGGAGAGGAGAGGAGAGGAGAGGAGAGGAGAGGGAAAGGGAGAGGGAAAAATAAGGGGAGTAGGGAAATGGGAAGGAGGTGAATCTATTAAAGAAGTAAGTTTGTTAGCAGTAAACCCATACAGCAGCAGGGAGGGTCACGGGGTGAGGGGGTAGGGTAAATGGGAGAATACACAAAGCCAAGCCTGCATGGCCTTGGATCCCCCTGGCTGTGTGTGGATCCAGCCCTTTAGAGAAGCCTGGGTGCAGCAGGGGGAGGCCAGGGCTGGCCACAGCAGAGCCAGCAGCAGCTGTTGGGCCTCTGGAGCAGGCAGAGGACAGAGAGCAGAGGGCAGCAGTGGTCTCCTGTTTCTAGGCTTGCTGGGCAGGAAGGGGCAGTGGAGCAGACCCCCTGTGACCCAGGGGACCCCTCCTGCTGGGAGGGGGCATCCAAGCCCCTCTTGTTCCCCTGGATCAGGTTTCTCACAGCAGCCACCCCCCGGGGAACTTCTCAGAACTGCAGCAGTGTCACCCTGCAGCTGCCAGCAGGGCCCCACAGCAGCTTCTGCCTCTGGCTGCACGTCCCACATCTGCTGGGGAGCAGCACAGAGTGAGGAGGCAAGGGGAGGAGTGTGGCTGGCAGAACAGCCTGGCTGGCAAGGGCCCTGCCCAAACCAACTGAGCAACCTTGCAGGAAAGGCCTGGACGGCATCAGCAGGAGCCTGGCTGTGAAACAAGCCAAGGAGAAGGATGAGAGTTTGGTGGTTCTGGCAAAGAGATGATGGCTGACACAGAGCCAGGCTGGTGAGGAATGGCTGAGAGCAGCCTGCAGGAGAAGGCCTTGGGGGGTCAGGTGGTGACAAACTCCCCAGGAGCCAGCACTGGTCCCTGGCAGCCCAGAGCCAGCTGAGTGCTGAGCTGCAGCCAGAGCAGGGAGAGCAGCAGCACAGGAGGGGATTCTGCCCCTCTGCTCTGCTCTGCTCAGCCCCCACCTGCAGCACTGCCTCCAGCTCTGGGGCCCCAGCACAAGAAGGACCTGGAGCTGCTGGAGAGGCTCCAGAGGAGGCCACAGAGATGAGCAGAGGCTGCAGAACCTCCCCTGTGGGGCCAGGCTGGGAGAGCTGGGGCTGTGCAGCCTGCAGAAGAGAAGGCTCCAGGGAGACCTCAGAGCAACTTCCAGGACCTGAAGGGCTCCAGGAGAGCTGGGGAGGGACTCTGGACAAGGGCTGGGAGTGCCAGGATGAGGAACAATGGCTTTGAGCTGGGAGAGGGGAGACTGAGAGTGGAGAGGAGGAAGAGATTCCTGGCAGTGAGGCTGGGGAGAGCCTGGCACAGGCTGCCCAGGGAGGCTGTGGCTGTGCCCTGCCTGGAGGTGTTCAGGGCCAGGCTGGATGAGGCCTTGAGCAGGCTGTGCTGGTGGGAGGTGTCCCTGCCCAGGGCAGGGGCTGGAGCTGGCTGAGCTTTGAGGTCCCTTCCTACCCACTGTGTGGTTCTAAGCCTCCTGAAGGCATTTCCAGCCATGGTGAGCCTGTGCCTCTCTGGCTCCTGCCTTTGGTTGTACCCTTGGTAGGGAATTTGCTTTTGAGTTGAACAATTCAGGTGAGGCAGCTGATCAGAAAAGAACAGCTTCAGAGCATGAATGATACAAACCCCAGCCCAGGGTGGGAGAGGTGGCACAGAATGAATCCTCCCCTCCATTAATCCTTGCAGTTAATAGCAGTGCTGAGGTGGAGCCATCCATCTGCCTGAGCATCTGCTTCCTGCAGGATCCAGCCCACCAAGGCCAGCCAGCTGCAGCTCTGCCTCCACCACTCTGCCAGGAGCTGTCTTTCTCCAGCTGGGTTTTCTCCACCCCTCTTGGGTCACCTGCACAGACCAGAGCAAAGCACATGAGCACTCTCTGCAGGACCTCACAGGGGGCACTGGGAGAGCCCAGGGGTTCCTCCCCAGCCTCAAGCAGCCTTCCAGCTGCTCTGCTTCCCCCTGCTGCAAATGTGCACACAGGAGGTGCCTCAGGCTCTGCAAGGCTGGGTCCAGACAGGGGACCAGGGTGGCAGGAGGGAGGCCCTGGAGGCTCAGCAGTGGTGTGGGCAGCAGGAGCAGGGCAGGGATCATGCCCTGTGCTGGGAGGCCACACTTCAAACCCTGGGCTCAGCTTTGGGGCTCTCACTCCAAGGACATCCCTATGAGGAGAGGCTGAGGGAGCTGGGGTTGCTTAGCCTGGAGAAGAGGAGGCTCAGGGGAGACCTCATTGCCCTCTACAACTACCTGAAAGGTGGTTGTAGCCAGGAGGGGGTTGGTCTCTTCTCCCAGGCAACCACCACCAGAACAAGAGAACACAGTCTCAAGCTGTGCCAGGGGAGGTTTAGGTGAGGAGAAAGTTCTTCATGGAGAGAGTTGTTAGCCTTTGGAATGTGCTGCCCAGGGAGGTGGTGGAGTCCCCATCCCTGGAGGTGTTCAAGAGGGGATTGGATGTGGCACTTGGTGCCATGGTTTAGCAGTCATGAGATCTTGGGTGACAGGTTGGACTCGATGATCTTTGAGGTCTTTTCCAACCTTATTGATTCTATGATTCTATGCTTCTATGACATTGAAGGCTGGAGCAGGTCAGAAAGGGGCAACACAGCTGCCCTAGAGCAGCTCCACTGATTCTGTGAGGAGCAGCTGGGCTCAGCCTGGAGAGGAGCCTGAGGGAGACCTCACTGCTCACAGCCCCCTGAGAGCAGCCTGCAGTGGGCTGGGGTTGGACTCTTCTTCCTAGGAGCAGGTGATAGAAGGAGAGGAAATGACCTCAGGATGCCCCAGGGGAGGGTCAGGTTGGCCATGAGGAACAATTCCTTCCCCAAAAGTCTTGTCAAGGCCTGGCCCAGGCTGCCCAGGGAGTGCTGCAGTCCCCAGCCCCAGAGCTGGGGTGCTGAGGGGCAGGGTTTGGTGGTGCCATGGCAGTGCTGAGGGGCAGGGTTTGGTGGTGCCATGGCAGTGCTGAGGGGCAGGGTTTGGTGTGCCATGGCAGTGCTGAGGGGCAGGGTTTGGTGTGCCCTGGCAGAGCTGAGGGGCAGGGTTTGGTGTGCCCTGGCAGAGCTGAGGGGCAGGGTTTGGTGGTGCCCTGGCAGTGCTGAGGGGCAGGGTTTGGTGTGCCCTGGCAGTGCTGAGGGGCAGGGTTTGGTGGTGCCATGGCAGTGCTGAGGGGCAGGGTTTGGTGTGCCCTGGCAGTGCTGAGGGGCAGGGTTTGGTGTGCCCTGGCAGTGCTGAGGGGCAGGGTTTGGTGGTGCCATGGCAGTGCTGAGGGGCAGGGTTTGGTGTGCCCTGGCAGAGCTGAGGGGCAGGGTTTGGTGGTGCCATGGCAGTGCTGAGGGGCAGGGTTTGGTGTGCCCTGGCAGTGCTGAGGGGCAGGGTTTGGTGTGCCATAAAATGAGGGGATGGGTTTGGGTCCATCCCTGGCAGTGCTGAGGGCAGCCTGGTTTGGTGTACCCTGGCAGTGCTGAGGGGCAGGGTTTGGCTGGTGCCCTGGCAGGCTGTGTCCCTGGGCAGTTTGGTGTGCCCTGGCAGAGCTGTCCCTGGGCAGGGTTTGGTGTGCCATGGCAGTGCTGTGGGCCAGGGTTTGGTGGTGCCATGGCAGTGCTGAGGGGCAGGGTTTGGTGGTGCCATGGCAGTGCTGGGGAATGGTTGCTTTAAACTACAATGAGATGTGGTGGGGGCTCCATCCCTGGAGAACTCAAGGGCAGCCTGGCTGTGTCCCTGGGTACCCTGGCTGTGTCCTGGGCAGCCTGGCTGTGTCCCTGGGCAGCCTGGCTGTGTCCCTGGGCAGCCTGGCTGTGTCCTGGGCCTGGCTGTGTCCCTGGGCAGCCTGGCTGTGTCCTGGGCAGCCTGGCTGTGTCCCTGGGCAGCCTGCTGTGGCTGGAGCTGTCCCTGCTGCCTGCAGGGCTTGGACAGGATGCCCTTGGAGGCTCCCCTCCAGCCCAGTGCACTCTGTGACTGTGTTTCCTTTCCAGTGTTGCCAGGCTGTGTGGGTTGCACAGAGGGACACTTGATGCCCAGGGTGTCCCTCAGAGAGCTCAGCTCTGGGAGCAGAGGCTAATTTTTGTGAAAGCAAATCAGGGCAGGAGGCTAAGACTGAAAGTCTGAAGCTGAGGCCTCAGAAAGTCAGGAGAGCTTCCTGAGAGCCCTCCCTGGGGTTGGTTTTGGTGAGGATGTCCTCCCAGCTTTTTAGATGCCAGCCTGATGGCTGCTGCAGAAGTTGGTCTGCAGGTGGTGGGAGCTCAGGCTGGGTTCCAGCTGCAGTCTTTCTGCCAGTGCAGGACATGGTCCTGAGAGGCTGTTTGGACTTCTCTTGCCCCAGAGCTCTCCTAAAGTCAGATGGCTCTGGGCCAGGGTGCATTAGGCCATGGAAATCCTAAACACTCCTTGTTGACATCATCTTCTTTAGAGCTGAGGGGGAGAAAAGGTGGAGGTGTTCTTGGAGATCTTATCCTTCCAACTAGAGCAGGCTGGCCACATCAGGTCTGACCTTCAATGGCTCCAGGGCTGGAGCCTCCAGCACCTCCCTGGGCAGCCTATGCCAGTGTCTCCCCAGCCTCCCTGGGCAGAACTTCCTCCTGAGCTCCAACCTAACTCTGCCCTGCTCCAGTTCCAAACCACTGCCCCTGGGCCTAATCCCACAGCCCTTCTGAGCAGTCCCTCCCCAGCCTTCCTCTAGGTCCCCTTCAGGCACTACAAGGCTGCTCTAAGGTCTCCCTGGACCCTTCTCTTCTCCAGGCTGAGGGAGACCTCCTTGCTCTCTGCAGCTCCCTGCAGGGAGGTTGGGGTGAGGAGGGGACAGCCTCTGCTCCTGGGTGGCAAGGGACAGCAGCAGAGGCAATGGTTCCAGGCTGCCCCAGGGAGGCTCAGGCTGGAGCTCAGGAAATCTTTCTGCCCTGGAAGGGATCTCAGCCACTGGCAGAGGCTGCCCAGGACAGTGCTGCAGTGTCCATCCCTGGGGGTGTTCCAGCAGTGTGGAGCTGGTGCTCAGGGGCAGGGCTTGGTGCTGAGCCTGCAGTGCTGGGTCAAGAGCTGGACTGGGTGAGCTTGGAGCTCTCTTCCAGCCAGGTCTATGCTGTGATTCTGTGAGCAGCCCCAGCTCTGCCAGCCCTCTGCTCCCCTCTGTGGCCTCTTCTCTCTGAGAGCACCCTGAGCCTTGCCTCGCCCTGGTGTGAGGAGCTCTCTCCTGCTGGCAGAGTCTCACTGTGAGATCTGCACGGTTCTCAGCTCTCAGAGGTGATTACAGTGGGGGCTGGGAGGCAGGAACTGAGTCCTCCAGCCCTTTCTCTGTTCCTTTGATCACTGTTTCTTGGCTCTCTGCATTCCCATGACAGCTCTGATGGCCCAAGGCTTCCTCCCCCGTGCTGCCAGACCCAGCCAGGCCACAGAGGCTGCTGGGCAGGACCCAGCTGCTGCCCCTGGCCTCCATCCCCTCTGCCACTCCTGCTGCTTGCTGGCCACAGCTCCTTGGGGTGTTTAGAGCAGAGGTATGGGAAAGCAGTTCATACTGAGGGTGAGGTGAGGGAGGGAGCTGGCTTGCACTGCTCTGCCTCCTGACTGTCAGTGTTTCATAGCTTATAGTTTCATTCAGGGTTGGAAGGGACCACAAGGATCATCCAGTTCCAACCCCCCTGCCATGGGCAGGGACACCCCACACTAGATCAGGCTGGACAGAGCCTCATCCAGCCTGGGCTTAAACACCTCCAGGGACAGGGCCTCAACCACCTCCCTGGACAACCCATTCCAGGGCTTCACCACTCTCCTGGGGAAGAACTTCCTCCTCCCCTCCAGCCTCAATCTCCCCACCTCCAGCTTCATTCCATTCCCCCTAGTCCTATCACTCCCTGAGATCCTGAGCAGTCCCTCCCCAGCCTTCCTGTAGCCCCCTGCAGATCCTGGAAGGCCACAATGAGGTCACCTGGGAGCCTTCTCTTCTGCAGACTGAACAGCCCCAACTCCTTCAGTCTGTCCTCACAGGAGAGGTGCTCCAGCCCTCTGCTCATCCTCCTGGCCCTTCTCTGCACACCTTCCAGCACCTCCACATCCCTCTTGTCACAGGGGCTCCAGAACTGGACACAGTACTCCAGGTGGGGTCTCACCAGGGCTGAGTAGAGGGGGAGGATCACCTCCCTCGACCTGCTGGCCACACTTCTCCTGATGCAGCCCAGGATCTGATTGGCCTTGTGGGCTGCAAGTGCACATTGAGAGCTCCTGGTGAGCTTTTTGTCCCCCAGCACCCCCAAGTCTCTCTCCTCAGGGCTGCTTTCCAGCCAGTCCCTGCCCAGCCTGCATTTGTGCCTGGGATTGCCTCCACCCAGATGCAGGACCCTGCACTTGCTCTTATTGAACTTCATGAGGTTGGCTTGTGCCCACCTCTCCAGCCTGTCCAGGTCCCTCTGGATGGCCTCCCTTCCCTCCAGCTGTCTGCTGCACCACACAGCTTGGTGTCATCAGCAAACCTGCTGAGGGTGCACTCAATGCCACTGTCCATGGCACCCACAGAGATGTTGAACAAGCCTGGTCCCAGGACTGATCCCTGAGGGACTCTGCTTGTCCCTGGCCTCCACTGGGACATGGACCCATGGACAGCCACTCTTTGGGTGCAGCCATCAAGCCAGTTCCTTATCCATCTAGTGGTCACCCATCACACCCATGTGTCACCAGCCTGGAGACCAGGATGTGGTGCGGGACAGTGTCGAAGGCTTTGCTCAGCTCCAGGTAAATGACATCAGTTGCTCTCCCCTCAGCTGTTGATGTTGTCACCTGCTCATAGAAGGCCACCAGGTTGGTCAGGCAGGATTTGCCCTTGGTGAAGCCATGCTGACTGTTCCCAATAACACCCTCACTGCTAATGGATGTAATTACCCTGGGTGACTAACTGAGACTGGGCTGCTCCTTTGTGGAGCACAGACTTTCTCCTGGCAATTAAAGCTTTCTTGCTTCTGCAACCTGTTGTTCAGGGAGAGAGAGACCATCAGCTCTGATTGCAGGTCTGTCACTCAGGGAGAAGAAAGCAGGTTCCCAGAGCCCTCCACCGGGAGGCTTCCCCAAGGGGCAGCACAGCTCTGAGCAGGAGGCTTTCAGGCAGGCACCTCACCAGCCCTCGGTGCTGAGCTCTCTGATGTAAGCACTGCAGGGAGGAGCCCCTTGAATTCCACACTTGCCATCGTGTGCTGCTCACTGGGAGAGCTGCCCCAGGTGTGCTGATGGCTCCAAGGACAAGGTTTGGGCAGAGGAGACCCCAAGGCACTGTTCCTGTGGGACTCAGCTCCTGTGGCACTCAGCTCACAGATTCATGGAACCAAAGGAAGGCCTCATCCAGCCTGGCCTTCAGCACCTCCAGGCAGGGCACAGCCACAGCCTCCCTGGGCAGCCTGTGCCAGGCTCTCCCCACCCTCACTGCCAACAATTTCTTCCTCCTCTCCACTCTCAGTCTCCTCTCTCCCAGCTCAAAGCCATTGTTCCTCATCCTGGCACCCCCAGCTCTTGTCCAGAGTCCCTCCCCAGCTCTCCTGGAGCCCTTCAGGTGCTGGGAGACTGCTCTGAGGTCTTCCTGGAGCCTTTTCCAGGCTGCATAGCCCCAGCTCTCCCAGCTTTCCATAGTGGAGCTGTATGGGATGTGAGCTGGAGCTGATCAGCCCACATCTGGAGTGCTGATGATCTGGATGAGGGCATTGAATCAGTCATCAGCAAGTTTGCAGATGACACCAAGCTGGGAGCAGATGTTGGTCAGTTAGAGAGCAGAAAGGCTCTGCAGAGGGACCTTGCCAGGCTGGACAGATGGGCAGAGCCCAACAGGATGGCATTCAACAAGTCCAAGTGCCAGGGGCTGCACTTTGGCCACAGCAACCCCAGGCAGAGCTACAGGCTGGGGTCAGAGTGGCTGAGAGCAGCCAAACAGAGAGGGACCTGGGGGTGCTGATTGACAGCAGCTGAACATGAGCCTGCAGTGTGCCCAGGGGGCCAAGAAGGCCAATGGCATCCTGGCCTGCAGCAGGAGCAGTGTGGCCAGCAGGAGCAGGGAGCTCATCCTGCCCTGTGCTCAGCACTGCCCAGGCCACACCTTGAGTCCTGTGTCCAGTTCTGGGCTCCTCAGTTTAAGAAGGACATTGAGAGACTTGAAGGTGTCCAGAGAAGGGCAACAAAGCTGGGGAGGGGTCTGGAGCACAGCCCTGGGAGGAGAGGCTGAGGGAGCTGGGGTTGCTTAGCCTGGAGAAGAGGAGGCTCAGGGGAGACCTCATTGCTCTCTGCAACTCCCTGAAGGGAGGTTGGGGCCAGGTGGGGGTTGGTCTCTTCTCCCAGGCAGCCAGCACCAGAACAAGGGGGGACAGTCTCAAGCTGTGCCAGGGGAGGTTTAGGCTGGAGGTGAGGAGAAAGTTCTTCCCAGAGAGAGTTGTTAGCCATTGGGATGTGCTGCCCAGAGAGGTGGTGGAGTCCCCATCCCTGGAGGTGTTCAAGAGGGGATTGGATGTGGCACTTGGTGCCATGGTCTGGCCATGAGGTCTGTGGTGACAGCTTGGACTCAATGATCTCTGAGGTCCTTTCCAACCTTAGTGACACTGTGACACTGTGCCTGCAGTCCTGGTCTCCACTGTACAGAGAAAGAAAAAAGACGTGGCCAGGCTGGGAAGTGTCCAGGGCAGGGCCAGGAGAAGGATCAGAGGCCTGGGAGCCCTCTGCCCTGTGAGGGAAGGCTGAGAGAGCTGAGGGTGTTCAGCCTGGAGGAGAGAAGGCTCAGGGCAGACCTTATTGCCAGGGACCAGGATGGAAAGGGAGGCCAGCAGCAGCATGGAGACTCCCTTGGGACAAGGAGTCCCATGGCAGAGCCAAGGCTGCTGGGGACAAGGCACTGCTGGGGCCATTGCATTGGGCTCCATCAGCACAGCTGGACACTGGAATCATCTCCCAGGGGAAGTGGTGGAGTCCCTGCCCTGGGCAGTTTGAAGGCTCAGCCTGACAGGGTGCTGGGCCAGCAGCAAGTGGGCTGTGAGCTGGAGAGCTTGGAGCAGATGGTCCCTGGGGTCCCTTCCAGCCTGCCAGGCTGTGACCTGTGAATGCTGTGGTTCACCTCTGCCCATCAAGGAGCTTCTGCTTCACTCCCCGTGTTCCTGTTTGCACAGGAAGCAGCTCATTGCCTCTCTTCCATAGCTCCATCACTTCTGCCCCTTCATCTTCAACTGCCTGCAGCTTCAGCTTGTGCAAAGCTCCTCGAAGATGTTTGCTTCTGGCAGAAGTTTGCTTGGAAGCAGAAGACCCTAGCAAGCTGTGCAGCACACTCTGCCACGCTTGTGTGGAAGAGAATTGGGGTTCTTCCCTCCTCTGCCTAACATTCAGAGCTGCTGCTTCCCAGCCACAGCTGCAGCTGCATTGCCACTGACCTCCTCAGGGCCTGGCTGCCTTCCCCCAGCTCCTCTCCAGGCTGGGCTTCAGCTCCCTGCATCTGCTGCAGACATGGACTCAATCTCTGCCTACCTTTAGCAGGTGGAAATCTGAATGGTTTGCTTTTCACAATGGCACAGAGGGGTGAGGCAGGGTGGTACAAACTGGGAGCAGGGGCTGGCACCCCTCAGGCTGTGCTGCCACCCAGTGAGACCCTGCCAGGCTGACAGCTGGGCAGAGCAACCTCATGAAGATCAACAAAGGAAGGTGTAGGGACCTGCCCCTGGGGAGAAACACATCCTGTGACAGGAGAGCTGAGGGAGGCCCTGCAGGGAAGGAAGGCCATGGAGAAGGCCCTGGGAGTGCTGGCAGTGCAAGTGCCCCATGAGCCACCCATGTCCCTCATGAAGTGCCCTGGTGAGGCCATAGCTGGAGCCCTGGGTCCAGTCCTGGGCTCCCCAGCTGCAGAGGGACAGGGAACTGCTGGAGAGAGTCCAGGGCAGGCTGCAGAGCTGCTGAGGGGCCTGGAGCAGCTCTGGCAGCAGCAAAGGCTGAGAGCCCTGGGGCTGAGAGCCTGCAGCAGAGCAGCCCCAGAGGGCAGCTGAGCAATGCTCAGCAAGAGCTAAAGGAGCTGTGGGGGGCAAGAGGCTGGGGCCAGGCTCTGCACAGTGGTGCCCAGGGCCAGCACAAGGGGCAGTGGGCACAGAGTGGCAGGCAGGAGGTTGGATGTGAGCAGGAGGAGAAAGTTGTTTGTTGTGAGGGTGCTGGAGGCCTGGAGCAGGCTGCCCAGAGAGGTTGTGGAGTCTCCTGGTGTGGAGAGCTTCCAACCCCCCCTGGGCATTGTGGTGCTGGGCAAGCTGCTGTGGGTGCCCTGCTGGAGCAGGGACTGGGCTGGGTGAGCTCCAGAGCTCCCTTCCAGCCTCTCCCTGCTGGATTATGGGATGGTTTGTGGAGGTTTGTGGAAGGAAGCAGCCAGCCTGGCACAGTTTGAGCTTTGTGGCTCCATGATCACCAGGAGTGCAGAGGGAAGTCTCAGTGCTCTGCTTTCAGCCAGTGTGCAGCAGACACTGCCTGGGGCCGTGGGGAGAGAGCACTCCCTGCTGTGTGCAAAGGTGAAGGGAGTGAGCACTGCAGCAATCCCCTGAAGGCAGCTGGGGTGAGCAGTGCCTGGCCATGGCTGTGCTGAGCTCTCAGCAGGGGCACTGGCTCCAAAAGGACGTTCCCCACCAGGGGAGGTGTTTGCAGCACCCTGCCCTTGGTGCCTCTTGGGTCAGGAAGGGAACTTTGCTCACAGGAGTGTCGGTGATGTGCTCTGCTCTCCTGCATGGGCTCAGGATTCCCAGCTGCCATCCCAACCTGGCATTTCCTGGGCAGCTGGGAGCACCACGGGCTTGGCACCAGGCAGCTTTCACTTCTGGTTTCAGGCCAGCAGGGCAGGTTTCTCCTCAGCCTAGGCTGTGGAGGGCTGCATTGTGAGGGAGGCCAAAGCCTTTCCATCATTCTGTACCATCAGCTCCAAACTCTGTCTCCACAGCTGTGCTGCAGCAGGGAAGGTCTGAATGCTGCCTGTGGCATGTGGGGAAGGGACTGCCAAGGGCCAGGGCTGGGCTGGCCACCAGAGGAGTGCCAGAGGCTCTCCATGAAGCCTCTGCTGCCCAAAGGGAAGAGAAAGGGAAGCAGGGAGAGAGGCTGCTGGGGTGGGAGAGGAACTGCCCCAGCTGGGCTGGAGAGAAGAACAATGCCAGGGGACAGAGACACAGAGACACAAAGCAGTGTGGACCCCAAGCCCTGCTGGCACCACTGGCACCACTGCTGCTGGGGGCAGGCACTGGGCAAGTCCCAGCCTGGACTCAGCAGCAGATGGGAAGCAGATGCAGGAGCTGGGTTCTGGCAGGGGATTGAGGATCCCAGGGATGGGGCTGGAAGGCAGAAGGGACAGAGTCCTGCTGGGACAGCAGGCAGGGAAGAAGAGGCTTGGCCCTGGGGATCCCTCAGCTTGCTCCTGAGGATGCCATCCATGGGCTGCACTCCCTTGGGGGGCAGCTGAGGGTG